>OY992883.1:110076927-110399427 GCA_963921405.1 Cepaea hortensis | reverse complement strand
CTATATATCACATAACTGTTACCTTCACAGGCTCCGCCCACAAAACACCCCAGAGTGCATGATGTGCTAGAATCCATGATGTGCTAGAGTGCATGATGTGCTAGAGTGCATGATGTGCTAGAGTGCACGGTGTGCTAGAGTGCTTGATGTACTAAATTGCTAGAGTGCATGATGTTCTAGAGTGCATGTTGTGCTAGAGTGCTTGATGTGCTAGAGTGCATGATGTGCTAGAGTACATGATGTATTATAGTGAATGATGTGCTAGAGTGCATGATGTGCTAGAGTGTTTGATGTGCGAGAGTACATGATGTATTATAGTGCATGATGTGCTAGAGTGCATGATGTGCTAGAGTACATGATGTATTATAGTGCATGATGTGCTAGAGTGTATGATGTGCTTGAGTGCTTGATGTGTTAGAGTGCATGATGTGCTAGAGTACATGATGTGCTAGAGTACATGATGTGCTAGAGTGCATGATGTGCTAAAGTGCATAATGTGCTAGAGTGCATGAGGTGCACACATCCTTACAACACTGTCAAACAGCACCCTCTTTCAGTGACTCTTGCAGAAACAAAGAGATCTATACTTTAACCGAATCCAAATAAGAACGAAAGAACACTTTACGCTGAACACCGCCACAGTTCATGATCAGACAGGTGTATTTCCTTCTCCAAGCACACGTGACTTGAACGTCGAGAGTTCCAACTTCACCGATTCAGTGCTAAAGGATACTATATCGGCAAATGTGACCTTCCAGTTTGAGAGAAGTACGATATATCGCCATACTTAGGTCGTCGTTTTATTTGTTTCGTTTCGCTGTTCCTACCGCAATTTTAATGCTCAGTAAACGGAGATATACAATCCTTGTTCATCTGGCCGTGCACCATGTTTAGTCCAGACTTACTGTTTTTTTTTTTTTTTGGCACTGAATCAGTTAAAAAGTTAAAACTCAATCTTCTAGAAGATCCGCAAGATACCCAACCAGCCATGTGCCACCATAAGACATTGGACCAAATACCCATGACCAAAGCGCCGCAGGATCTATTATTTTAAACATTGTTTTAACTATTTCTAAGGTAACACAAACTAAACCCCACCTACTGCAACTCATTGTCCAATCATGTGTGTCTAGTTTGAACTGTAGCGAACTGGTGTTTTTGTTCTAGGGGCAGTGAACGAAAAGTCATATTCCCGCTTTTCGGATTTGAAATCGGCAGCAGGCGATTTGGAAACAGACCGCCTTACATTGATTTTCATAACGGTATAAACGTCGGACATTCAAAAAGCGATAGGAGGGAAAATTGAAGTTATAATTGCCTAGAAAATAGCTAAAATATGCTGAGGTTGATTGGAACTAACATTAATTTTAAACTCTTTTTCAGGGAATACCATGATGTTGTCATTCACGTTCGGCGTCATCTGTGGAGCTGCCACGTCATACGGTCTTGATCTCCTGATTGGTCCCCATCCCGACATGGAGTTCTGCAACGATTTACATAACAACACCAGCGCCTTGGGGATGGAGGTCACCGGCAGAACGATAAATTAACTGTTAGGGCACACACCACGATAACTTGACTGTTAACAACGAGGGAGCCATAAATTAACAGTTAAAACAGAGAGAACAATACATTAACTCTTAACAAAGGGAGAATGATAAGTTAGCCGTTACCACAGACAGAACGATAACTTGACTGTTAACAACAAGAGGGCGATAAATTAACGAATAAACAAGAGAGAATGATAAATTAACTGTTAACACAGGAAACAATAAATTAACTGTTAACACCGTGAGAATAATACATTAACTATCTACACAGAGATAACGATAATTAGCTTTTAACTCGGAGAGAACGAGAAATTATCTGCTAACACAACCAGAATGATAAATTAGCCTTTAACACGGTGAGAACAATAAATTAACCGTTAACACGGTGAGGACGAAAAAAATAGGCTGTCAGCATAGAAATAATGAAAAAGTAGCTGTTAACCCAGAGAGAACGATAAATTAACGTTTAACACAGAGAGAACGATAAATTAACTGTTAACACAGAGAGAACGATAATTGTTTTTTTTTCGCTCGCTTAAACTCGAGCGTAGTCCTTACACACTGTTTAAAGTAATAAGGGACTGAATTTTGCGTGTGGGTTTGCTTTCCCTTTTACCGGTGTCCCTCGCCTTCAGTCGAACCCACTCCGACTTCAGAGGTAACGATAAATTAACTATTAACACACAGATAATGATAACTTAACTGTTAACACAAGGAGAACGATATATACATTGTTAACACAGAGAGAACGACACATTAACTGTTAACACAGAGAGAACGATGAATAAACTGTTAACACAGAGAGAAAGATAGGGAAGATAAATTAGCTGCTAAAAGAGATCTTTACTTTTAAGGGGACCTTTTCTTTAACACATCTCAGAGAAGCTCTGATGTTTCAGAGTGCCCGGCCTTTGCTGGCGCCTGTGTGTGCGAGAGAAAGAGAGGGAGTAAGATGAGAGACAGACAGACAGAGAGAGAAAGAGACACAGAGAGAGAGAGAGAGAGAGAGAGAGAGGCAGAGACATATAAATAAAGAGAGAGAGACATGCAGGCACTCTCTCTCACACACACACACATATATATATATATATATATATATATATATATATATATATATATATATAGGGAGAAAGAGTGAGAAAGAGAGACAGACTGAGAGAGAGTGACAGATTTACAGACACAGACATATAGACGGAGTGACAGGAGAGACAGACAGACAGAGAGAGAGAGAAACAGAGAGACAGACAGAGAGGGAAACAGACAGAGAGAAAGACAGACTGTGACAGAGACACAGAGAGAGACAGAAAGAGAGAAGGGTGTTTATTACAATCTATAGTATTCACTAAAGGACAGGTGTAGTCACTAAAGGACACGTGTATTCACTAAAGGACACGTGTATTCACTAAAGGACAGGTGTGGTCACTAAAGGACAGGTGGGGTCACTAACTAAAGGACAGGTGTATTCACTAAAGGACAAGTGTGGTCACTAAAGGACAGGTGTATTCACTAAAGGACAGGTGTGGTCACTAAAGGACAGGTGTGGTCACTAAAGGACAGGTGTGGTCACTAAAGGACAGGTGTGGTCACTAAAGGACAGGTGTGGTCACTAAAGGACAGGTGTGGTCACTAAATGACAGGTGTGGTCACTAAAGGACAGGAGTGGTCACTAAAGGACAGGTGTGGTCACTAAAGGACAGGTGTGGTTTCCTGTAGAGCCCAGTTATTCACACTATCTCACAATGTAAGCTGTGGCAGATTCAGCGGGCCGTGAATCGTTGGCTAGCCATGATTGGTTGTGACTTTGTAGAAGTACAAAGGAAACAAACGTTTCGGTATACACATGAAAGAAAAGGAAGGAGTAGGGAGGCCAAGAGGAGAGAGAGAGAAGAAGAAAGAGGAATAGGAGAAAATGAAGACGTAGGGGCGGAGGAGGAAGAAGAAGAACAAAAATAAGAAAAACATGAAAAACCAGGAGGCGATAGAAGGAGACGGAGGAAGAGGAGGAGGACAAAGAAGAGTGAGAGAAGGAGAAAGAGGAGGAGGAGGAGGAGAAGAATACGAGGAAGAAGAAGAAGAAGATGATGAAGAGGAGGGGGAGAAGAAGAAGAAGAAGAAGAAGAAGAGGAAGAAAACCAAAAGGAGACTGACAAGGAGGAAGAGGAGACGAAGGTGGAGGGGGAGGACCTAGAGGAGGGAGAGAATAAGGAGGACTAAGAGGAGGGAGAGAAGGAGAAAGAGGACGAGGATAAAATAAAGAAGAGGAGAAGGAAGAAGGAGGACCTGGAGGACTAGGAGAAAAAGAGGAGGATCAGGGGGAGGAGGAGGAGGAGGAGAATAAGGAAGGGGGCCAAGAGGAGGAAGAGAAGAAGGAGGAGAAAGAGGAGGAGAAAATAATAATAAGAAGAAGGATCAGGTGGAGGAGGAGGAGAAAGAGGAGGAGGAGGAAAACATGAGGAAGAAGAAGAAGGATCAGGTTGGGGAGAAAGAGGAGGAGGAGAAGAAAAATAGGAGAAAGAAGACGAAGGACAAAGTGGGGGGGGGGGGGTGAAGGAGAAGAAGGAGAAGCAGAAGAAACTGATTTGAGATGTGATATTATATGATTTGTGTATATAAATATGTAAATGTTGTTTACCAATCATGTGTGATACTTAAACCTACTTGATCATATTTCAAACATGTGAAGCAATATCGTTCATTCCATTACCTACTGGCTTAATACATTTGCACCTTGCCGTCTTAACAGACGATAGTTTGTTACATTGTGCTTCAAAAAGGCTTAACTACAACCCATGGCGCCAGCGAATGTGACTGATCAGACCAATTCACTCTGTAAATATTCGTCGACAATGGATGCACGAGAACACATGGTAATTTTCACCATCAGGCACCATATTACGTCTCATGCGCTCAGTATGTGATCTATCTACAATCATTTTCTCCTTTGTCTTTATTCCATTTCTAATAGTTGCCCTCCATGCCACACGTTCAGCGGCGACTTGCTCCCACTGTGCATTACCCATGCCTATATCAATCATGTCCCGCTCATCTTTGTATCGTAAAGTATGTCCTCATTTGTTTGCCTTCATTGACGATCAATTATTTTGAAAACTGTCTGTTGCATCGTTATGAAATTTTTCCAGCCGTCTTATATTTACCCCCACCCAAGGAATATGTCTTTGATAGGTCCAAAAACAACTTAAATCATTGAAAGCGGCAACATTCCTTTGATGTTTTGCTGAACAACTGGTGATTTCTTGCTAACAAAGTTATTTTTACGGTAATGGGAGACCTGCAAATTCTGATGACACACAAAGGCGTATCCGGATTCGTATGGGAGTGGGTGCAATGAAAGAACTAGCTTAAAATCGACAGGGTCGGCTGCATTGCACCGGTTTTTTTTAAAATCCCATATGGCTCAGTTTCTTTCCGTAGCGCGGAAAGCGTCGCACAAAGCACGAACTCCGTAGCTCCAGTGACGACCCTCGGGAGTCTCCGAAAAAATGCACTCGTGAAATGAAGGACGCGGCCCGGAATCGAACATACAACCTTCGGAGCCCGAGTCAGACGGCTTGACCACTTCACCACGGAGAATCCCGAGAGGGGTGCAATGTGTAATATTAGTAAAGACAGAGAATTTACAGAGGCACGGGGTAAATAATTTGTAAATTAACAGGAAAGTAGAAGGAATATATTTCTTACCTTATTTTTCATTTCCTTCTTGTTTCTTCAGCTGATGCTGATGCTGTAATGTTTAGGGCCTGCAATTCGTCTGAATAGTTGGAGCAAAATATCCCAGTAAGTGTGTACGTAGATTAAGGTCTGCGATCTGCTCAGACCTTAATCTGTGTCGGACGATTCCAGTAGGTTGATGATTGCTCTCGGTTGCATAAAATTCAATCCATCCTTTCTCCAATAGTCCTCTTCCTCTTTCACCACATGGTCCTGACGTTTTTTTCCAGTAACTTTTATCAATATTTAATAGCGCGGGCAGACAGACAGACAGACAGATAGACAGAAAGGTAGGTAGGTAGGTAGGCAGAAAGGTAGGTGGGTGGGTGGGTGGATGGCTGGCTGACTGGGTGGGTGGCTGGCTGACTGGGTGGGTCGGCCGGCCGGCAGGCACACAGATAGATTAGATAAATAGATAGATAGATAGATAGATCAATAGATAGATAGATAGATAGATAGATAGATAGATAGATAGATAGATAGATAGATATCGGTAGGTCGGTCGGCAGGCAGGCAGGCAGGCAGGTAGGTAGGTAGGTAGATTAGATAGACAGATAGACAGATAGATAGATAGATAGATAGATAGATAGATAGATAGATAGATAGATAGATAGATAGATAGATAGATAGATAGATAGATAGATAGATAGATCCCCACCAGGAGCCGGGCCGAGCCAGCTAGTTTATTTATATAATCACGTTTCATGAAAGAACCCAGTTTGACGACACCTCTGAACTTCTTCTTCTTCAGCGTTCCGAGCCATTGAGGTTCTTTGCTGCAAATACAATCCGTCTCCATTCGTCTCTCTGGTGGACCTTCTCTTGCCAGTCGTTGATTCCAAGTGCTTGTAGGTCTGTACATGTATTATCTCTCCACCGCCTTCTTGGTCTACCTCGGGGTCTACGGTCATTTATTTCCTGAGTGTAAGCGAGTTTTGTTTCCCTATTATCTTCCATTCTTTCTATATGCCCCAGCCATTGTAGTCTATTAGCCTTCATGATACCAGTGATTAGCGGGGACTTAAACAGATCATAAATGTCTTTGTTACTTCTTCTTTTCCACTCTCCACTTTGTGTATCCCTAATGGGTCCAAAGATGCGTCTTAAAATTTTGTTCTCAAAGGTTTGTAACAAGGCTTCGTCTCCTTTCGTTGTACTCCAGGTTTCAGAGCCATACAGCACAACTGGTCTGATCAGTGTTTTGTATATTGTGATTTTGGTGTTACGAGATAGCGCCTTTGATTTTAGTAGATGTTGTAGTGCATAGTATATCTTATTTCCAGAGTTGATTCTAGTTTGTATTTCTTCCCTTATGATGTTGGAGCAGTTGAAGATTGTACCCAGGTATTTGTATGTTTCCGTTCTTTTAATGGTCATAATATCTATTTGTATGTGGCCAGAGTTTCTAGCCATTCCGTCTCTTGAAATTATCATATATTCTGTCTTATCTTGGGAGTCAATATTTCCAATGTCTTTTGTTCACTTTGCCCTATAATATCTATATCATCTGCATAACCAAGCAGCTTGGATGTTCCTCCAATATCACATTCTTCCTTTACCTTCCTTACAACTTTCTCTAGAGCCAGATTGAAGAGTAGCGGCGATAGTGCATCACCCTGTTTCAAGCCAGATGTTATTTGGAAGGGGTCTGATTTCCTGCCTTTATATGTTACTATATTATAAGTATCTTCCATGCATAGTCTGGTCATGTTGATTAACTTCCTTGGTATTCCAAATTCCTGCATAGCATTCCATAGACTATTCCTATGGACACTATCATAAGCCTTTTTAAAATCCACAAAAATGTTATGGAGATCTCTTTTATATTCCCAATGTTTCTCGGCTATTTGTCGTAAGATAAATATCTGATCTATTGTTGATCTGTTTTGTCTAAAACCCGCCTGGTAGTCACCTAATATGTCTTCTGAATATGGTTTTAGTCTATTTAGTAATACTGCGGATAGTATCTTATAGCTTGTGGACAGTAGTGATATTCCTCTATAATTTCCACATTGGAACTTGTCTCCTTTCTTAAAGATAGGTATCAATAATGACTCTTTCCAGTCATGGGGTAATTCTTCTGTCCTCCAGATTTTTATTATTAGTTCGTATAGCTTTAGATGTAATGCATGGCCACCTGCCTTTATAAATTCAGCAGCAATTCCATCAGTCCCAGTTGCCTTATTGTTTTTAAGTCGTGTGATTACATATAGGATTTCTTCAAATGTAGGTTCTTCAATTTGTGGTTCGCATGTTAGAACCTCTTCCTGTGGGAAAATGTGACTTGGAGCTTCACAATTTAGTAATTCAATAAAATATTCTTTCCTTGTGTTGCACATTTCCTCATTGGTATTTAGCATATTCCCATTTTTGTCTTTTAAACCATATGTGTTTTGTTGGTGCCCTCGTTTCATTGACTTCAGTTCTTTAAAAAATTTTCTGGATTCATTTTTCTGGTGATTAGTTTCCATATCTTTGATTATATTACTCATATATTCTCGCTTCTGCTGTCTGACTATTTTTGTAGCCTCTTTACATTCATTTCTATAATGCTCTTCCTTTTGGATGTTACTGATGTCATTTAACCATACATGTCTGGCATTCTTCTTCCTAATGACTGCTTCTTCACATTTTTGATTGAACCATCTGTTCTTTCTATGCGTGGTTAACACACCGAGACATTCTTCTGCGGTAGACTGAATTGTATTCTTGATGTTCAACCAAGTTTGGTCAACGCTTTCCTCCAAAGGGTTTTGCAGAGTTTCAAGTTTACATTTTATTTCATCTGTAAATTTCTCTTTGACTGTAATGTCTTGCAGTTTTTCTCTGTTATATGTTGAGTGTAATCTTTGTAATTTAGTATAGAAAGCTCTCTTAACTCTTTCACTACCAAACAAAAACTGGGCTGTGACCAAACAGAAATTTATGGCAGAAAATTGGAACTAGGGGTGTGTTACAATAATGCTTTTAAAATGGTTAAGATGGTAGCAGATCTATTGTATTACATATCAAATTAAAGAGGATTGCACAAGGAACATGACAGGGTTAATAATTAATTGATAGGTTACAAATATTATGACAATAATGAGAGGTTTAATAATAACAACTGAAATTAAAGAGGTAAAAATTATTTTAAAAACTGCAATTATAAGGTGTTTTCTACACTCCTATACTGCTAATCATGTTTAATTTACTGAATAATCAAACAAACACCAATTGTCTTCAAGAATATAAACAGTATTGCTCATTAAAGTAACCCAAAAAGAAGTTTTGGTTCATATTCTGAACCATGTCTTTTTAACAAAAAATGACAAAAAATAATGGCTGAAATCTGGAAGGTGGGGTCTCTCACAGTAAAGTTATGAAAATGGTTAAAATTGTAGAGGAAATGTTGTATTATATATCAAAATAAAGGGGATTGCACAAGGAATATGTTGGTAGGAGAATTTCTGCTTTAGGTTGTAAATAAAATAAAAATAATAATATAATTTGTAAAATAATTGGACAAAAGTAGGTAAAAATAATGTAAACATTGCACTTAGAATGTGTTTTCTACACTCCTATACTGCTAATAATGTTTAATTTACTGAATAATCAAACAAACACCACTTGTCTTCAAGAATATAAACAGTATTGCTCATTTAAATCAACAAAAAGGAAGTTTTGGTGCATATTCTGAACCATGTCTTTGTCACAAAAATGAAAAAAACTAATGGCCGCAATCTGGAAGTTGGTGTATGTCGCAATAATGTTATGAAAATGGTTAGAATTGTAGCAGAAATGTTGTATTATATATCAAAATAAAGGGGATTGCACAAGGAATATGTTGGTAGGAGAATTTCTGCTTTAGGTTGTAAATAAAATAAAAATAATAATATAATTTGTAAAATATGTGGACAAAAGTAGGTAAAAATAATGTAAACATTGTACTTACCAAGGGGGCGTTGTT
This sequence comes from Cepaea hortensis, assembly GCA_963921405.1. NCBI lineage: Eukaryota > Metazoa > Mollusca > Gastropoda > Stylommatophora > Helicidae > Cepaea > Cepaea hortensis. The sequence goes on along the minus strand of OY992883.1, from coordinate 110,390,199 downwards.
ATCCAATATCCTGATCACTGCTAATCCTGTTGAATTTACTGCACAAACAACACTTTTCTAAACTATAAATACAATTGCTCCGAATCAATCATCCGAAAAGAAGTTTTGCCGCAGATTCTGAATCATGTATTTTTCTTTTTTCAGACAAAAGTTAGGAAAACACTTGGCAGATTTACATTTAATTGTCATGTCTGTTTGTTTTTATTTACTATATGTGGCAGTATATTTGTGATAGGCTGCAAAGCAAACTTTGGCGCACAAGTCTGGTCTATTAGTGCAGCCGGAGCAAACAAAAGATGATATGTGTCGTTTAGTTCGAGTGCTACAAAAAACACAGTCTCTATTGACACCGACAAATTCTATTATTTATATTATATTATTTCTATTATAATTCATTAAATTAAATGCTTGGCTCATGTAAATCTTTCGGCATAATTTCCTGCAACAGACTGAAATTCTTCGGCAGGCAGAGTGTCAAACTTTCAGGAATACTCTGAGCTACTTTGCGATGAGCACTTTCCTTTACTTGAAATCCTTCTATAACAATTTTTATCCTCCTTTCTCTGTTTGCCATATGGAATGTAGGATGTGAGCATTGATCTGTGCAATTTCAAAGATCTAGTAGTAGATCTTCTTCCACCACTTAATGGTTTTCCTATCATGGATATTATAATATCCAACCATTTGGTCCATTCTGTCGCAGCCATTCATCGCCGTGTTATTTTCATGGAGACCATCTTCGGCTTGCTTTGCGGTTTTCGCAATCCACTCTCAACAGTTCTAACTACAGACTTTGTAGAGACAACAATGCATGTTTGTTTTTTAGCTTTATTTAGCCCTTCCACCAAATAATCATTTCATCAATGGACACATTTTCAAATGGGTAAAATGCTTCCTGGATATTCTTCAGAATCATGTCAACAAGAGGATCAATTTTTTTTTTTTTTTTTTGTGGGTACCCTCAGGTTGACATACATGAAACATGGTGTGATAAATATATTATAATTTTCTAATTGATTACTGGGAAACGTAGTGGCAGTGGCATACCAAGGAGTATATAAATGTGCACTTGTACACCAGTAGTCTTTGATACATGGTCTTGGATCAAGTCCCATAGCAATAATGACAGACGTAAACTTCAGCCATTCGTGCTTCGTTGTCAAACACTCAGCTGTTGACGAACATTCACTGGTTTTTCTTTATCACCACGTGCTAAAACTTTAGACACAACTAAAAATTCTTTCTAAATATTCACTGATAAGGGAATCACTATTGTTTAAAACAGTTATAAACAATAATCTAGCTTGATCTCAAGTCATACTACGTGGACGCAAACTGGTGGGCGTTTCCATTGTGAAAAAACAAATTAACACTACCTTAAAACTGAAAATTCACAAGAATCCAAAATTATAAAACGAATGACCGCACCAAAATGGCGTAGAGATCTTTCGGCTGTACGACTTTTTAGTTTACTGTAACTTAAAATTCCGAAACGGAGCAGAAATATGTGAAATAAACCACTGATCATTTTGTGGCACTAAAACGGCGGACTGCCATCTCGGGAAATACATCGTGCCCATAGATGGGATCACGGTAGCGAAAGAGTTAAGTTTTATTTTAAATTTTGCTCCAACGAGGAAGTGGTCACTGTGGCACTCAGCTCCTCTATAACTTCTGACTTGCTGTATGTTTGATGCATTTCTGTTGTTAATTAAAATGTGATCTATTTGATTATAGGTTCTCTTGTCACATGATTTCCAAGTTTGTTTGTGTATATCCTTTCTTTGTAGTCTGGTACTGCTAATCTGCAGTCCTTTGGCTTCTGCCAGGTTGATGACTCTCCATCCATTATCATTTGAAGTTGTATGTAGGCTTTCCATACCGGCCACTTTTTTATTAGTTTGCTCTCTACCTATTTTTGCATTGAAGTCTCCCAGCACAATCAGGATGTCCTGTTTGGGGGTTTCTTCTATGACATCTTCCAGATCATTATAAAAGTCTTCTTTAATATCATCTTCTTTCTCTTCAGTAGGTGCATGTACATTAATCATCGTTATATTTTTCCATTTACCTTTTATTCGTAATTTACTAATCCTGTCATTAAAAGCTTTAAAGTTTAAAACGTTCCCCCATAACTCTTTTTTGATGACAAATCCTGTTCCTAATTCATGTTTATTTTGGGTGTTTCCTCCATATATTATAATCATTCCATTTTGCTCTAAAGTACCCTCTCCTGGCCACCTTATTTCTTGAATTGCTGTTATATCCATTTGATATTCACCCAGCTCCCGGGTTAGTTCTTCGGCCGCTGCAGTTCGATATAGTGTCCGTACATTCCATGTTCCAAATCTCAAAAGTCCTTTAACGTTCCAAGGTCGTTGTCCAGATAAGTCAGTCCGATATCGAGGCTCATGTATTTGTTTCGTAACAAAGAAAGATTTTTACAAAGGTGGGGATGTTAACCCCACGCTTCAACCCCCAACCTGGAGGACCAGGGTGTTTCTCTTTGTCTGTTCTCTACCCTTTGACCTGTCCGGCTTGGGAGGCCCTGCTGGTAGCTACGCTACCGCCGGCATAGCTCTCAGGGTCATTGAGAAACTCAAGCTCCCCCACCACGACAAGGTGGAAACACCATCGGGGGAGACCTCTGAACTACCCCATATAAATTCCCAATAAAATATATACCGCATATAAACAAACATTGAAATCTGCTGTACAATCTCCAGAACAAAAAATCTTTTGTTGGGTGGACATAATTATAAGGTTATATGCTAAATCTCATCATTTTCCCTCAGTTGGTTACTGAGATATTGAATTTTATATTGAGGCAACACACACACAAAAAACACACACACTATAGTAGAGGCCGACCCTGAGATCTCTTACCCATCGGTATTTCACCAAAAAGATGTCCTTTGGTATTCTACCATCATCCAGCCGCCTAACGTGTTCTATCCATCTTATTCTACGAAGACTGAGCATGGAATAAACTGTCACACAACCTGATCTTTCCAATACTTTAGTATTTGGAATTTTGTCTTGCCACTTAATACCAAGTATTCTTCGCAGACATCGCATATGAAAGCTGTTTAAACATTTCTCTTGCTGTGATAAAGTTGAACAGGCTTCACTGCCATTAAGAAGAGTACTGAGGACACCGGCTTGATAGACAAGGACTTTTGTTTCAGTAGTGAGCTTCCTGTTCTCCCAGACTCTTTTTTGTTAACCTGTTCACTGTTGCTGCTGCCTTACCAATCCTGATGTTGATTTCCTGATCTAGGGATAATTTGTTATCCTAAATATGTAAAATGGTCTACTATCTCCAGTTCGGCGTCGTCAATAAAGATAGCTGGTACCCCACAGGATTATTAAATGTTCTTTTAATTAATACATGGAATACATTATCTGGTATTGATGAGCATTCATAAAAGACACAGTATAAATACGGAGATAAAAGAACACACTAGACTGTAGAAAGTGAAAGCTCGAGGGATACGGAAATTATAAACTACTCAAATGATGATAGTGCAATGAAGGATCAAGTGCTACGATGCTCTGCCAACTAGGCACCCTAATATAGATGACGTTTGACGTAAAGAAAGACAGGTCTATCGTCCACCCGAACCGACAACTTTTGAATACGACATATTTCGAACTGGAAAAATTACTATTTAAAAACTATTTTGTTTTCTTTATATGAGGAAGTCCTAAAAGAAACAAATGAAAACTGTAAACTGATTAGAGAAATTAGATGCAGACAGTCAAGATATTTTGGGCACATTATAAGAAGAAAAAAAAAGACAACTTGAAAACTTGGTGACAACTGACAAGACTAAGAGAAAACAAAACAAGGGGAAGGCAGAGAGTAACTATCTAGATGGCCTGGCCAAATGACATAATCCAGACACAAACACAGAGCTGATCCATGACTCTGGTGATCGTGTGAAATGGCGAAACATGACCGCCACGCTTATCGGCATGTCACATGATGATGATGCTCTGGTAATACAATTTACATATTCCATTTGAATTAATATGAAAAGAGTGCAACACAACTACACTCCGGTCATTCCCATGCGTGCTTCGTCTCCCTTCTCCAGTAGCCAGCGAAGAGTTTCCATTCTGATGGTACCAGTGGCAGTCTGATTGCGTTTTTTTCTACATGTCGAGTCTCGTCCAGACCCTCTACTCTTCCCTCTCAGAATAAACCTCTCGAGATATGGACCTTCTATTGTACTGTACTTTCTACTAGATCCCAGAGCGCCTTGTCCACATCAGCCTTGTCATCTAGCTCACCGAGCGCCAGCAGCCAGTCTACCGGACTGTTAATGCCCCGCACGCCACCATGCCCTGAGCAGAAAACACATGATATACCCTCGACCTTCGTCTTTTCAAGCGATGCCAGCCACTCCACGTGGAAGATACCAGCTTCTATTGTACGTAGAACGCTTTGTCAGTTTGTCACAAACACGATATCTCGTTCTGTACCACTCTCCTGCCATCAGAACGCCGCCATTGCAGACTCCACCTCCTTGTCATGCTGGAAGATGTGATATTATACGCCAGACTCACCTTTTTTTACACAGCGTCCCTTAACCTTTGCAATGTAGCCCCGCCCACTCCGTTTACCTCGCAGCACAGATGCACCATGTATGTCATCACACCGCTTGGGCATGAGCTGTCATTTAGCTTCCATTTCACCCACTGTCCAACGCCAACACTCTCGGTCCAACCATCTATCAATTTATGTTAGGTCGCTATGTTTGCCGAAGACGTGGCCCATTCCTTTTCTCGCACTATCTTACAACTTTCACAAACATGTCTAATCGTATCTTCAGCCCGTGCCATCCACGAACTACAAATGGCATATAAAACCATACATGACATGAATATTGTTTGTTTCATTTTGCCCTGTTTATAATTTTAACATTTGCATTACTAGCCATGCATAATATAAATAAAATTTGTTTTGTTTTCTCTGATTATTATTGTTAAATATTCTAGAAAGAGACTTTTTGTGTGAGCAAACAGAACTGGAGAGAGAGAGAGAGAGAGAGAGAGAGAGAGAGAGAGAGAGAGAGAGAGAGAGAGAGAGAGAGAGAGAGAGAGAGAGAGAGAGAGAGAGAACAAAAGAAAATACAGACTAAAGAAAGACTAAAAGGGTGTTTCCAGAACAAGACAGAGAAATTATGGAGCAGAGTCTGAAAGAACTGGATATAACAGTCTGGAGCAACAACATAAGGAATAGAGAGATGTGACAGCAGATTGTTCTCTACAGCCTTGCATTCTCCAGAAGTTAGAGAAGGAGGAAGAAGAAGAAGAAGATGCAGCCGACAAAGAAGAAGAAGCAGACAGTTTTTGCAGTGTGCAGCCTTGCATTCTCCAGAAACTAAAGGCGAAGGAGGAGGAGGAAGAAGAAGAAGATGAAGATGACAAATAAGAAGAAGCAGACAGTTCTTGCAGTGTACAGCCTTGCATTCTCCAAAAACTAAAAGAGAAGGAAGAAGAAGATGAAGATGACAAAGAAGATGAAGCAGACAGTTCTTGCAGTGTACAGCCTTGCATTCTCCAGAAACTAAAGGCTAAGAAGGAGGAGGAAGAAGAAGATTAAGATGACAAAGAAGAAGCAGACAGTTCTTGCAGTGTACAGCCTTGCATTCTCCAGAAGATAAGGAGGAAGAAGAAGAGGAAGTGATTAAAACAACCCAGTAAATCAAAACTGTGTGTTATTTTTAAAAAATCCATTTATTCACGTCACATTGACTCAAATTATACACAAGCATGGAAATTCCCACTGACTCAACAAATTCATGTGTGTATTATAATTAACTCCACACTAACTAAGCATATACACTTGCATTAAATGTCACTTCGTACTGGCTCAACATATACATGCACATTAAAATTCACTTCATACTGGCTCAACATATACATGTACATTAAAATTCACTTCATACTGGCTCAAAATATACATGCACATAAAAATTCACTTCGTAATGACTCATCATACACATTAAAATTCACCTCACATTGACAACATATACACATAAATTAAAATGTATCCCAAACTAGGTCAACATACATGCATTCATTTAACAGACGCAGACATGTTCACTTATTAACTCAAAAGATATACATATTAAACTGATACATTCAATTGACATTCCTACAAGGCATATACATTCAACAGCAATCTGACAGCAAGTACAATCAAAGTGAGAGACAGAGGGTGTTGGAGATCCATTGCAGCCAACCTTCATTGTGGAGACGGCACCTGATTGACCGATATATATTCACTTGACATTCACTGATGAACACACAGCACTTACATTCACACTTATACGCCCTGAAAAGGCTGCTTGTTTGTACATTTCAAATACATTATTTACATACAACCAAAAAATATGCCAACATTCACACAGCGCAGAAACAAAACGCATTAAATCAATACAATGTACAGTCATTTCATTCAAAAAATCAAACCACAGGGTTAAAAGCTGAGTCGGAAACTACATGATCCTGTCACAAATGAGCCGCATCTTGATGACTTTATGGACCACATGCAAAAGACATATACTGCACGTAATATTTAATCTACTACATACCGCGAGCTGCAGTAGCTACAAAGATGGCCTGTCAGTAGTCTGTTTAAATCCCCCTCGAAACAGGGATTATTTACACACAAAAAGGATCTGGGATCTTCAACACAGAAATACACTACCCCACAACTTCTGTAATTAACCCTTTGGCTTCAACATTCTGGTATAATGTTCTGAGCGGCATTTTCTCTACAAGCCCTGCTCGTTGAAGAATCATGACATACACTATAATGATAGAAGACATGAAATAATGTCTACACTAATGAAAGAAGACATGAAATAATGTCTACACTAATGATAGAAGACATGAAATAATGTCTACACTAATGATAGAAGACATGAAATAATGTCTACAATAATGATAGAAGACTTGAAATAATGTCTACACTAATGATAGAAGACATGAAATAATGTCTACACTAATGATAGAAGACATGAAATAATGCCTACACGAATGATAGAAGACATGAAATAATGTCTACACTAATGATAGAAGACATGAAATAATGTCTACACTAATGATAGAAGACATGAAATAATGTCTACACTAATGATAGAAGACATGAAATAATGTCTACACTATTGGAAGAAGACATGAAATAATGTCTACACTAATGAAAGGAGACATGAAATAATGTCTACACTAATGATAGAAGACATGAAATAATGTCTACACTAATGATAAAAGACATGAAATAATGTCTACACTAATGATAGAAGACATAAAATAATGTCTACACTAATGACAGAAACATGAAATAATGTCTACACTAATGACAGAAACATGAAATAATGTCTACACTAATGACAGAAGACATGAAATAATGTCTACACTAATGACAGAAGACATGAAATAATGTCTACACTAATGACAGAAGACATGAAATAATGTCTACACTAATGACAAAAGACATGAAATAATGTCTACACTAATGATAGAAGACATGAAATAATGTCTACACTAATGACAGAAGACATGAAATAATGTCTACACTAATGACAGAAGACATGAAATAATGTCTACACTAATGATAGAAGACATGAAATAATGTGTACACTAATGACAGAAGACATGAAATAATGTCTACACTAATGACAGAAGACATGAAATAATGTCTACACTAATGACAGAAGACATGAAATAATGTCTACACTAATGACAGAAGACATGAAATAATGTCTACACTAATGACAGAAGACATGAAATAATGTCTACACTATTGAAATAAGACATGAAATAATGTCTACACTAATGACAGAAGACATGAAATAATGTCTACACTAATGACAGAAGACATGAAATAATGTCTACACTATTGAAAGAAGACATGAAATAATGTCTAAAAGATCTGAGAAGTATGAGAGGTCAACATGACACCCACCATATTCCCATCAAGTGCTGACTGCTCTTTAAAAATATGGACATCATTTACCCAATGAGCCCAAAGGCATGGAAATGGGTTTCTTACTTTTCCATCTTACAATTAAACACTGACTGTAGGTCAGCATGGCCAAATGGATAAGAACGTGTGTTCTTAAACATCCGGTGTGCTGATGCCGAGGTAAGGGGTTCAACCCCTACACCGGACAGTTGGACGAAAATGTTGACCTACCGTTCTTGACTTGAGGACGCAAATTACAAGCACCTGTGAAGTCGGAGTGGGTTCACCTGATGACGAGGGACACTGTTAATAGGTAAAGCTAATCCACACGCAAAATTCAGTCCAGCACTACTAGAAGTAGTGTTTATGGACTATGCTTGAGTTTAAAGCGAGCGAGCGCCCAAAAAAAAACCCCACTTACTGATGTAGTGTTTACTGATTAAAAAGATAAGGAAGCCATTTCTAATTGCACAATTAAACTATTTAATAAAATTGCAAAATAATTTGCTAGCTTTTACTGCGTGAATTTTATAATAATTCAACATAATTTACCCCACAAATTTATATCAAGAAACAATTTACCCAAATCTTACTGTATCAATTGTTATCAAACTAACTAATCTATTAAGCTTATAATGTATGAATTTATAACAACAAAACAAGTTACCTAAATGTTACTGTATGAATTTTAACAAGAGGAAATAATACATTAGATTTTACTGCAAGATTTTAAAACAAAGTAATTTACTTTAAATTTGCTGCAATAGAAAACTACAGAACAATTTAGCTGGATTTTGCTGTACAAGTTCCAAAAATGCAAAGTATTTATCCAAACCAAACTGTATGAAGTTAACAAACTATTTAGCTCCTGTGTTTGTACAATCACAAGATAACTAAACTAGTTTACAATGTAAGAAACTAATCAACCATAATGCTGAATGCCAAGGTAGCCGATTCAACCCCTACACCTGTCAGCTGGACAAAAACGTTGACTCCTCATCCTTGACTTGGGGACGTTAATTACAAGTGCCTCTGAAATTGGAGTGGGTTTGCCTGATGGAAGGGGACAGTGGTAATTGGGGAAAGCTAATCAGCTCAGTGCACTAGAAGTAGTAGCATCTGTATGGACCACGCTTGAGATCAAAGTGAGTGAACAAGAAAACAAATAATAATAATTTACCTAGGTTTGGCTGTTTATAGTTTAAAAAAAACCTGCACCAAATAATGTATCTAGGTTTCTAAATACTATCTTTATTTTGTGCATTTGAACACATACACTATTATAAATAAATACACTGAAGCTCACAACACCAGGGTTATAAACAGACCCTCCGACAATGTAACATAGCAATATGGTCTTATTTGAGCATATTCTCTAACAGGTGAGGGCGGATGTTTGTCAGTCACACGTGACTATAAATATACAACGCTTAGCATACAAATCCCAGCATGTCTCCACACATACAACTTTCAGCACAAATCTCCACACATACAACTTTCAGCACAAATCTCCACACATACAACTTTCAGCACATGTCTCCACACATACAACTTCCAACAAACGGTACCTAATAAATCAAACAAATGATAACCCGATTTCTGTTGGTCAAACCTCACATCAATCATACACCTATTTAGGTGGTGATGCAGACAAAGTTTGGGGAACAGACGGTGACATTAACACAAGATCCAAACAGCAAGAAGAGCCTTACTTCACAGCACAAGGATACTGATGGATGTCAAGATAAATTCACTCTAGAGCCACCTTAAAATATTGAACTTCAGCATCAACTAAATTCTGCAGATACTGCCCTGGGTTGTCCTCTTCCTGGGGAAGCCAAAGAAAGGGTGAGATTGTAAATCACCATAAACTTAACTAACAAGTTTCTCCTATTTTGGACATATAATAACAGATGCTGGCAGAAGTGAAACAGAAATAAAAAAGAGAATAGGAATGGCCAAAAATGCTTTCAACAGCATGAAATCAGTATTAACATCTAGAGAGATTAACAACACATTAAAAATGAGAATTGTCAAATGCTATGTATATTCATCGTTACTGTATAGTGCATTAAGCCTGGACATTGAACAAGCAACTAGAAAGTCGCATAGAGGCCCTGGAGATGTGGATATACAGGCGAATATGTTGGAAACAAAAACAATCAAATGCAGAGGTTCTAGAAAAACTGGGAATGAAGAGAGAGTTGATGAACGAAATAAAGAGGCAAGTGAAATATTTCGGCCACGTTGAAAGACATGATACTCTTATAAAAACTATACTGGAGGGCATGGTTTAGGGCAAGCGAGCAAGAGGTAGACAACGATACAAGTGGGAAGATAACATCAAGAGATGGACGAACATCAGCCTGAAAGAATGTCCAGTCAGGACGAGAGACAGTCAGTGTTGGAGATCCATTGCAGCCAACCTTCATTGTGGAGACGGCACCTGATTGAGATTGAGATAAACTTAACACCAGGAAAGAAATCTGTAGAAGTTTGTATGGGGTCACAAAGGCAGAGGCCTATAAGACAGCAAGGGCACAGTTTGGGAAGCCCTGCTCAACAATGTCTCACTTAATTCATTCTGCATCAAGCCATTTATTGGTTACTCTATACTGGACATGTGTTTATGATTCAATTCTGTTCCATCCTAATATTATACTAACCCAGTACTGTATTAACTCATTCTAGCCAATACAAATGTTACACTAACCCACTCTAACCCAGCACAGTATTAACTCATTCTAGCCCATCCAATTGTTACACTAACCCACTCTAACCCAAGCATGGCCGTAACTCATTCTGTCCTATCCAGTTTGTTAATTAAACCCACTTAACCTAAGCATTATATTAATCCTCATTCAGTTGTTACACTAACCCACTCTAACCCAAGCGTGGTCTTAGCTTATTCTATCCCATCCAGTTGTTACCCTAACCAACTCTAACCCAAGCATCATAGTAACTCATTCTGTCCCATCCAGCTGTTAAACAAACCCACTCTAACCCAAGCAAGATATTAACCCACTCTATACCAAGCTAGCCACCATATGTTCACTGACAACCCCCTACATCAAAAAGATGTCGTAACTCATTCTGTCCCATCCAACTGTTAAGTTAAAATAACAAATGCCTGGGTCATCAGAAAGAGTTACAATAAACAACAACAGGACAGAAGGCGATTGTGTGACACTTGTTGAGCACTGGAAGTGATACCATAACAGTGGGACTAAGTAGGTTAACATAATAAATGTCTGAAGCAGACGGCATTAACTCTTTTTGTCCCTTAGTTTCAGATGAGACAAGTGCATTCACCATCATGAACTACCTTGCACATATATTCATCATTATTGACATCCTTTCACACACTCTCATTACAATGAAGTACCATATACAAATATTCATTACAATGAAATACCATATACAAATATTCATTACAATGAAGTACCATATATAAATATTCATTACAAATGAAACTGCTGTATACAAATATTTGTGGAGAAATACCCTATACAAATAGGAAATACATTATACACATCTTCATCACTATGAAATACCTTAGTCATATATGTCCATCATGGTGGAATACTTTAAACAGGTATTGATCACTGAAATATCTTACACAAGTATTCATCAGGATGAAATTCAATATATGCATCTTGATCACCCTGAAATACTTTCAATAAGATATTCATCATGTGAAATACTTAAAGCAAATATCACCACAAAATATTTTATACAACACTTTCATCATGCACTATTCACCACTGTGAACCTTCACCTTCTTCTGTCCTTGACCTGCCAATGGAGCACAGGCCATCAACTAACCCACATCAAGCCCCGGGTAAACTTGACGACTGGTTGGAGTGTGCAGCTACAGCTGTCAGTGTTGTATGGGATGAGGCAGCCAATCAGCTACAGCTGTCAGTGTTGTATGGGATGAGGCAACCAATCAGCTACAGCTGTCAGTGTTGTATGGGATGAGGCAGCCAATCAGCTACAGCTGTCAGTGTTGTATGGGATGAGGCAGCCAATCAGCTACAGCTGTCAGTGTTGTATGGGATGAGGCAACAAATCAGCAACAGCTGTCAGTGTTCTATGGGTTGAGGCAACCAATCAGCTACAGCTGTCAGTGTTCTATGGGTTGAGGCAACCAATCAGCTACAGCTGTCAGTGTTATATGGGATGAGGCAACCAATCAGCTGCAGCTGTCAGTGTTCTATGGGTTGAGGCAGCTAATCAGCTACAGCTGTCAGTGTTATATGGGATGAGGCAACCAATCAGCTACAGCTGTCAGTGTTCTATGGGTTGAGGCAGCCAATCAGCTACAGCTGTCAGTGTTGTATGGGTTGAGGCAACCAATCAGCTACAGCTGTCAGTGTTATATGGGATGAGGCAACCAATCAGCTACAGCTGTCAGTGTTCTATGGGTTGAGGCAGCTAATCAGCTACAGCTGTCAGTGTTATATGGGATGAGGCAACCAATCAGCTACAGCTGTCAGTGTTATATGGGATGAGGCAACCAATCAGCTACAGCTGTCAGTGTTCTATGGGTTGAGGCAGCCAATCAGCTACAGCTGTCAGTGTTATATGGGATGAGGCAACCAATCAGCTACAGCTGTCAGTGTTCTATGGGTTGAGGCAGCTAATCAGCTACAGCTGTCAGTGTTCTATGGGTTGAGGCAACCAATCAGCTACAGCTGTCAGTGTTGTATGGGATGAGGCAGCCAATCAGCTACAGCTGTCAGTGTTATATGGGATGAGGCAACCAATCAGCTACAGCTGTCAGTGTTCTATGGGTTGAGGCAACCAATCAGCTACAGCTGTCAGTGTTGTATGGAATGAGGCAGCCAATCAGCTACAGCTGTCAGTGTTGAATGGGATGAGGCAGCCAATCAGCTACAGCTGTCAGTGTTGTATGGGATGAGGCAACCAATCAGCAACAGCTGTCAGTGTTCTATGGGATGAGGCAACCAATCAGCTACAGCTGTCAGTATTCTATGGGTTGAGGCAGCCAATCAGCTACAGCTGTCAGTGTTGTATGGGATGAGGCAGCCAATCAGCAACAGCTGTCAGTGTTCTATAGGTTGAGGCAGCCAATCAGCTACAGCTGTCAGTGTTGTATGGGTTGAGGCAGCCAATCAGCTACAACTGTCAGTGTTGTATGGGTTGAGGCAGCCAATCAGCTACAGCTGTCATTGTTGTATGGGATGAGGCAGCCAATCAGCAACAGCTGTCAGTGTTCTATAGGTTGAGGCAGCCAATCAGCTACAGCTGTCAGTGTTGTATGGGTTGAGGCAGCCAATCAGCTACAACTGTCAGTGTTGTATGGGTTGAGGCAGCCAATCAGCTACAGCTGTCATTGTTCTATAGGTTGAGGTAACCAATCAGCTACAGCTGTCAGTGTTGTATGGGATGAGGCAACCAATCAGCAACAGCTGTCAGTGGTCTATGGGTTGAGGCAGCCGGTCCCACAAAGCTGAGAATGTTCAATTCTAATGTTCAAATCAGTACAGCTGCATGGATGACAGCCATGGCGAACAATGATTACAAATAAAGTACAGACATTCACCAATTCGTGCTTGCACAGAACAGAAGGAATAAAATGGCATGACAAAATCACCAATGTGGAGCTCATGGAAAGAACAAGACAAATGCCGATAAAACAAGAGGTGAAAACAAGCCTTACACTGAGACAACCTGAGAATTGGATAACTAGAACAGCCTGAGTCAGGAACCCACAGGGCAAAAGAAATAGAGGAGGAGCTAAAATGTATGGAGAAGAGAAGTAGAAACAGAAGTGAACAATATGCGAAGGACATGGGCAGAGCGGCATGGTATAGCTACAGAGGGGAGGGGGGACTTGGAGTGAGTTGGTTGAGGTATTATGCCTCATTGGGAATACAGGGCAAAAGAAGAAGAGCAAGGGATGACGTAGCCAGTCTCAGGCCAAGCCTCCTTATGTTACTACTTCAACCTTCCTTAGGTAACACCAACCCTCCTTATGTTACTACTTCAACCTTCCTTAGGTAACACCAACCCTCCTTATGTTACTACTTCAACCTTCCTTAGGTAACACCAACCCTCCTTATGTTACTACTTCAACATTCCTTAGGTAGCGCCAACCCTCCTTACATAATGCAATATCCTCCTTAGATTACTCCAACACTGCCTAGGTTATTCCAACCCTCCTTAGGTACTCCCACCCTTACAACACACATGCTAGATTGCAGCATTATTATCATTGTCTTCCCTTGCTGACATCAAACACAAGGCGTCAATGTGAAATACCGGATATAAAATATTCATCATATGGAACAGTTTATCAGAATATTTATCACTGAGAAATACAGCACATCACACTGATGACACACTTTATGTAACACTCACACCACTGAACACATTACATAAAGCCACACTGTGAACAAATCCCACACACATCCACACCTTTGTGAAATAATATACAATATTCATAATACTTCATCCACATATTTACCAGGGAAATACAACACAGTCAAATGACAAACATGATACAAGAGTCACACTAGCGAAATACCTTATCTAATCTGTCCATACTGCAGAAATACTTTATACACATCCACACCTTTGAGAAATACTTTATGTAACAAATCCATAATGTGAAATACTTCATCCAAAGATTTACCAGGGTAATACAACAGTCAAACTGATGAAAACTTAACAAAAGAGTTGCAATAGGGATATACCTCATCTAATCTGCCCATACTGCTGAAATACCTCATACACATCCCCACCGCTGTGCAATGCTTGAAACAACTATTCATAATAGTGGAAATACATTAAAGCAAACTGTCTGGTTTGGTTGTAAAGCATACAAGACAGCGGTGGAAAGAGACCGAGCCATATGGGATAAAACCCGGTGCAATGAAGTCGACCCTGTCGACTTTTAGCATACAAGACAGCATGTGATAGTTGAACGACAGTACATGTAAATAGTATGTGAGCAGACGGGTCAATGTAATTCCAGGATTAACGGTATTAAGCGGGTGTGAAATGAGAGGACTTCCCACATACCAGGTTCCCCCTCACCATCTGTCTCTAGCACCCAGTGTACAAAGCTGATCAAGCCCACAGCGGATGTGGGGAACATCCTAATATTGAGCAGGGTGATTCTGAGGCACCAGGTCTGCCATAAACTTCACACACGCCGACCTGGTTTGTTCACCATGTGGACTGCATGAAATGATACGGACGAAAGTATACCCTCCTGTGATCATAGCATATTGTACTGAACATCGTTTTCTTGGACAAGGTGAACAATTTGCACATTGCATGTTAAAAATGAATTTAGCAGCTGGAAATCTAAAAATGATGAGGCTGAACATGCTGCTGCCCGGGCTGAATGTTCAAATTAGAAAATGTAACAGTAAAATAATATTCCCAGATGTAGACTTTCTTAGTCTGCACACAAGTGGACCATTGCCTGGGCTAGGGGATCCAAGCACTGAGCTGAGATACTCATGGTGTGGTCTATGGGAAGAGATAGGACCACTTATGGAGATAACTGTGTGCAATGAAAATGACCTTTCACAAAACCCAACCCAAACTCCCATAAAAACTATCCTCTATAGCTGAGATGTGAATTATAGCCATGATCCTCTATAGCTGAGATGTGAATTATAGCCATGACCCTCTATAGCTGAGATGTGAATTATAGCCATGACCCTCTATAGCTGAGATGTGAATTATAACCATGACCCTCTATAGCTGAGATGTGAATTATAACCATGACCCTCTATAGCTGAGATGTGAATTATAACCATGACCCTCTATAGCTGAGATGTGAATTATAACCATGACCCTCTATAGCTGAGATGTGAATTATAACCATGACCCTCTATAGCTGAGATGTGAATTATAACCATGACCCTCTATAGCTGAGATGTGAATTATAACCATGACCCTCTGTAGCTGAGATGTGAATTATAACCATGACCCTCTATAGCTGAGATGTGAATTATAGCCATGACCCTCTAAAGCTGGGATGTGAATTATAACCATGACCCTCTACAGCTGAGATGTGAATTATAGCCATGACCCTCTATAGCTGAGATGTGAATTATAACCATGACCCTCTATAGCTGAGATGTGAATTATAACCATGACCCTCTACAGCTGAGATGTGAATTATAACCATGATCCCTACAGCTGAGATGTGAATTATAGCCATGACCCTCTATAGCTGAGATGTGAATTATAACCATGATCCTCTACAGCTGAGATGTGAATTATAGCCATGACCCTCTGTGGACAACAACCCCTTTCAAATGAAAATCCGAAGGCTAGTAAGGCCAAATGGATTACAGCACTAGTTCTTAAATATCTGGTGTGCTGATGCTGAGGTAGCGGGTTCAACCCCTACAGGGTAAGTTGGACTAAAATGCTGACTTCTCGTCCTTGACTTGGAGATGTAAATAACAAGAACTTCTGAAGTGAGAGTGGGTTTGCCTGATGGTGAGGGACATTGGTAATAGGGAAAGCTAATCCAAACATCAGTCAGTGCACGAGAAGCAGTAGCATGTGTATGGACTACGCTTGAGTTCAAAGCGAGCGAACGCAAACAACAAACAAAATAAACATCCAAATTGTGGCTGACTCCGTCACAGGATGATTCATCTGATATAACTTCTCTTCTGATGTTGAACAGGGCAGCGGTAATGGTGGAATAGAATGGAATGAGATCTGAACCTGCAACCACTGAGATGACATGCTAGGGCACTGTCCACTAATCTACCCAGGATGCAGGCTATGACAACACAGCCAAGCTGGTCATTAGCAGCAGGTGCAGGTAATCCCACAGCACAGCCTCGGGTGTCAAGTGTTGGGCTTTCACAAATTCTAGGCCACAACATAATTTTTATTTGTTTTTTGCGCTCGCTCGCTTTGAAGTCAAGCGTAGTCCATACATACTATTTATAGTAGTGATGGACTGAATTTTGCGTGTGTATTAGCTTTCCCTATTAATAGCATCCCTCGCCATCAGGCAAACCCACTCTGACTTCAGAAGTACTTGTAATTTACGTCCCCAAGTCAAGGACGACAGGTCAACATTTTAGTCCAACTGTCCGGTGTAGGGGTTGAACTGCTAACCTCGGCATCAGCACAACGGGTGTTTAAGAACATGTGTTCTTACCCATTCGCCCATGCTGAACTGCAGTCACAACATATGAGGTGAGGTGACCATTGTCCTTCTTTGTCACCTGTCCTTCCCTGAAAATTGTCAGGTACCCTTTTTATGAGGCCGGGTCAACCCCAGGGCTTCACTGGTCAGAAAAAATCATCCTGCTTCTCATCAACCAATCAATCAATCAATCAGGCGTCATCTCCACAATGAAAGTTGCCTGTATTGGATCTCTAATATTTCTTCTTCTGATGGGGATTGAACCTGGATTGCCTTGACAAGCAGGGGCACTACACGCTATGCCAATACAGATGTGGTCACTAGTGGGATGGCCAAGCATATATTCTCACAGACAACACATCCAGGCTGGTCACTAGTATGGTGGTCAAGCATATATTCTCACAGATAACACATCCAGGCTGGTCACTAGTGGGCTGATCAAACATATATTCTCATACATAACACATCCAGGCTTGTCACTAGTAGGCTGATCAACCATATATTCT
Organism: Cepaea hortensis; assembly: GCA_963921405.1. Taxonomy (NCBI): domain Eukaryota; kingdom Metazoa; phylum Mollusca; class Gastropoda; order Stylommatophora; family Helicidae; genus Cepaea; species Cepaea hortensis. The sequence continues at coordinate 110,372,555 of OY992883.1, read as the reverse complement.
CACAGATAACACATCCAGGCTGGTCACTAGTGGGCTGATCAAATACATATTCTCATACATAACACATCCAGGCTGGTCACTAGTGGGCTGATCAAACACATATTCTCACAGATAACACATCCAGACTGGTCACTAGCATGGTGGTCAAACATATATTCTCACAGATAACACATCCAGGCTGGTCACTAGCAAGACAATAGCCTCAGGCTCACTTGCCCTTTTAGCTTGCCTTGGACAACTGCCCTCAATTATTCCATAACTAGCCCTCAAATGAATTTCATATCCCGTGAAGTTCTTTACAAAATTTTACTCTCACTTTCCTAGATCTTACTTTAAATCATGTTGTCCTAGTTCCTTATACACTTGTCCTTTTACTGTCCTAGTTATTACTTTAAATGTTTCTGTCCTAGATGTCACTTTAACCCCTTCATTCTCAGACAGTTATTAATTACTTTAACTCCTTCCTGCCCCAAAGTGTTATTACTGTAAAATGACTGCCTAGGACTGGGGGTTGACTTGTGCCACACAAACTCTGACATGATTTATGTGCAGCAAACATCTCACACAAAATGATAAATATGATTCAGGAAGCAAATTGGCACAGTATCAGCATTAGTGGTTTAAAACAAACACCAGTGAGTAACATTGTTGAGCCACACACCACCAGGCAGTGATCGACAGAAGAAAACATACTTGGAGCAGGCAGAAGCAAACGGCTGCAGCTTCAGGAGATGGGTACATGCATTTGTGGGTGAGATAAAGAGTGCTGTGGGAGTCACATATCAGAATGTGTTTCACAACTACTATAGGTAATCTGAAGCTGAGAGGTAAAGAGGAGGAGGGGGAAGAAAAAGAAAGTGAAGAAGATGAGGAAGAAGAAAAGGGTGACAGAAAAAAAGGAGGAACAATTAAGATGAAGTGAAGTTGGAGGAAGTGAAGGAGGAGGAGAAGGTAGGTGACAAAAATAGAAGGTACGTGAAAAAAAGAGAAGAATGAGGTGGTGAAAAAGAAGAAGGAGGACGACGGAGGAGGAGGAGGAGATGAAAGAGGAAGAGAAGGTGTTAAGAAAGAGAACAAGAGGAAAAGAAGCATGAGTTAGTGAAGATGAAGACAAAGATGATGAAGAAAAAGAACAGGAAGAAGAAACAGGTAGTGATGAGGAGGAGAAGGAGGAAGAAGCAGAAATCTCTGATTTAGTGATTGCACATTTGAGAAAAACATCCCCCAAAGACTACCCTGTAAACACTGAATGAATAAAACCCCATACAGTTGAGTAAATATGGCACTTAGCGACACAGCTCGCTGTTTCTGATAGTGAACATCTCTGGCATTGCACAATGAAAAACAGTAATGCTGGCTGTTGTAACGTTTGGTCACAGTGTTTATGCTTACCTGGCAATCTAGGAGCCATTGTAATACTACACATTAGTCTGTATGACAATCGTCTTTAGTCTGTGTAATGATCTTCCTTAGCTCAATGTGACACGCCACCTTGAGTGACAACTAATGTAACATATCTCTCCGAGTCTAATGTGTCAATTATCCCAGTCTAAATGTGACTCCCAGTCTGATGTGACAAATCTTTGGCAAGTCTAACACGACCAACCTCCCTTAGTCTAATGTGACAAATCTCCCAGTCTAATGTGACAAATACCTTTGGTCTAGTTTAAAAATCTCCCCTAAAATAATGTGACTAAACTGCTTATGTGACAAACTCTTACAATATGCTAACTTAACACACAATTATGTGATCAAGTGGTGGGGAAAAAAACCCACCACATCTTTAACAAGACAGCTTTACGAATGCTCGGCTTTACACATGTTCAGTCTGAAGTATTGTGTTTACTCCAGTGAGTACGTCTCCCATGATCCACACATCATAAACTGGACGTATCCCCCAAGCATCCATACACATGTAAGGTAACATAAGTCCAAGACAGATACTTCTCCAGGAAACTGACCAGTTCCCTTCCTCCTACAGACTAGGTCACAGCATCATGTGGTGATGTTACAAGTCCCCTCTTCCGTCCTTCCTTACCAAATAATCTCCAGAAAATTCTAACAATGATCTACCACCTAATTTATGATGCTGGTTCAACCTCAATGCTGCACTTATCAAAATAAAAATCATGCCGCTACTTGAAGATGACACCAGGTCGTTTCAGTAAGCAGCTAGAGCACTAACCGGTGTGAGGCTTGGTGGGGCCTTCAGGTATGGCACTCACACCCATAGCTCAGAAAACAACGACAGGTTCAATTACAGCCAAGAACAAACATTCCAGGGTAGTTTTAAGATAGAAACATCATTCCCTAGACACAATTTGTGCTTGAGTCAATAATAAACGTATAACACAACCTGAGTCAGTAACATACAAGGGGACTTCAAATGAAAACCTTACAAGTGATAAAAATAATCATGCCATGGTCTTGTAACCTGCCAATATTTTTGTTAAGGATGTCAAGAGTGTTAAGCAATAACATCACGGTGCAGAAAAACACGGTGATGTTATAAGGACAGTTTAAAGATGGCCACCCGACTTTTGACATGCACCAATCGTTTTTTTTTTTTAATCAGTGAAGGGGTGAAACTTATAGAAATTCATCGGTGAATGAAGGTTCTGTATGGTGATGCAGGCCTGTCAGTCCCATGAAGAGATACAGCAGGTGGTGCATGAGTAGTTACACAAGTGACGAAGAGATTTTTTCTACAAGAATCCAAGCACTTTATCAGCGCTGGAAGACTTGCATTGAATGCCGTGGTGACTACTTTGAAAAATGATACATTTGTTCTTTCCTTTTAAGAATATATTTACCCCCCCCCCCCCCCCCCCCCCAAAAAAAAAAAAAAAAAAAAACGAAGGTTTTAATTTGAAGCCCCCTGTACTAAAACAAAAGACAAAATCAATCTGGCGTGACAACTGATCTAATGCTGTAATCATAATCACAAACAGTAAAGAACTCAGAACTGTCGTGGAGCAGAGGTTCAGACACCCACACAGATGTCTGGTTTTCTGTCACAGTGGGATTTGTGAATGCCTAACATAGTTTAAGTATGAATACAATGAGTGGAACTGCAGTAAAGCTGTAGATATGTAAACAATATACAATAAAATGAGTGGAACTGCATAAAGCTGTAGATATGTAAACAATACATACTAACATGAAGTTAGCTGCATTACTTTGTGTTAGTTTATATTGTTTCATAAGTATGTGGGTGGTCTAACATAAAATGGCTAGCAGAGATATCCATGGAAATGCCAGAGTGGCTTGCGGTGGTTCTCATCCTATAATGACCCATCCTCATATAACTGTGGAAAAGCCAGACAACTACTTATTTTGCTCTCTGTCGGCATAAACCTGCAGCCAACCCACCCCAAGCCCTCCAATCTGTAGCTATTCCATGCAGCTCTGCCCGTGTTCATTTCTGTTTCTACTTCTCTTCTCTGTGAGTTTTTAGCTCTTCCTCTATCTCCTTTCGCCCTGTGGGTTCCAGACTCAGGCTCTTCTAGTTCTACTATTCACGGAGCTTCAGTGGCTGGTGTGATTCACATCCTATCTGCCCCTGTGTTCTGTGAGCTAATTCATGTCTTTCTCATAAATACAAGACTTGTCTGGTTGAAAGACTTGACATGCCACAGCAGGTGTTCCTCCTTCCCTTCGATGTAGGCAGTCACGTTAATGGTATATTCAGAGTCAGCAGGGGGACTGCGTGGTCTCGAGGTATGGTGTCCGCCTTGAGTGCTGGAGGTCCCAGGTTTAAGCCGCGGCGAGGACCGGGATATTTTCACGTGGACTTCTAGCAATAAAATTTCCCCTGGTCTCAGGGTAGTGAGATCGGACGCCCGTGTGTATTGTTGCGCACATAAAAAATGCCTTGGCTGTTGAAAATCGAAATAGAGTAGCCTAACGGCGCTGCCCGGGCAAAGTTTTGAGTTAAAAATCTACCCAAAAGTATTTCTGGATCCTCGCCGGTGCTACGGAGTTCGTCCACTGAGCTGAGTTCCTCCAGACTCAGGTTTGAGTTGGGAGGAGAACGGAACACTTATGGGTTGGACCCGTGTACCGTGATGTTGATCCATCGACTAAACTAAATCAGAGTCAGCATTACAGCACTCTGGGCAATCCTAAAGATGCTCTCTCTCTCCAAGCTAATGTGGCAATGTGCAGATGCTGATTTTTCCAGTAAGACACTGGTTGTAAACACTTCATATTCTTCACCAACCATGTGTCTTCCTCTGTCGGAACCACACTTAAACCCAACCCAACCATCTATTTTGCTGACAGTGGCATGCATGTGGTCAGACAAAAGAGTTCAATGCCAGCTCTCATCATCTGCTGTGGGAGAGAAAGACTGACCACTATTCCTCTCTGCACTCAGACCTACAGAAACGTGATTATCTGACCACTTCACATACCCACAGCAAGTTTCCGTTACAGGACTACTTTGTTGTTTATTTCCCCAACCATCTATAGGGTGTTTGTAAAGTCTCACTACACTTTATATGTAGAACACATTTAAAAGATGAAGTTCTTCAGTTGATAACACCATTCTGTTTGGAGTGTAAAGAATTACTCCAGCAGATGACAGCCATTTGCTGCATACTGCTTCATGATGGACTGTGAAGCACATTTATTGATGACATTATGTACTTTATTTTTCAAATTTGTTCTACATACAAAGTGTAATGAGATTTTACAAACACCCTGTATAAATAGGTTGTGTCATTTATTTGTCGTTTACAATAAAAATAAAGGTAAAAAGTTAATCACACAGCAGATACTGTCACTGGGGTGTACAGTGTTAGGTCTTCACATATTCTAGGCCACGGTTTCTGAGGTGAGGTTGTCAGTTCCCTTCCTTCCCCAAATATTGCCAGAAAACTCTGAACTATCTGGTAAAATGTGGTTGTGGCTTACAACTTCATTTTTATGAGGTTAGGTCGAAAAATCCCATCATAAAAAATAAACTTGCCTTCGCCAGGGACTCAATTTCTGACCACTGTCTTGGCAGGCACTTGCACCAGTCACTAGAGCTCCATAAATGTTTCAGTTGATGTTAAAGTCCCCTAACTCCACAGGATAGATCTCATTGTGATTACTGAACTCTTTATGACCTATAACACCTCATCATCATGTGTGATTATATTTCTTACATTTAGATAGATCACACAGTGTCAGGTCTTAGTCAGATATGACTGAGCTACTGTATGACAGTAGACGGTACTACCTGCTTCTGTTAGCACCGAATGTTGGGCGGAGCTTACCAAACCCGACACCCCACATTGTGCCAATGGCTTTGGGTGGAGGAACTCAATTGGGAGGGTACAAGCCTGATCCTAGTGTAAGGAAATGCAACCTAAAGACTAAATGTTATGACAGGGCAGACCAGGCTTTAAGCCTTGGTTGACAACTGGTCTAGGATCGAAGCTCTGACAGGTGGACAGTTAAAGCATTGCTCTGCTGATCCGGCAGCTTCTGCAGCTTGTCTTGCTCCAGATGTATTGGTGTTACCTTTTCTCTGGAGTAAACTAGACAAGCCCAGAGAGGGATCATGCTGCATGAGCAACACATGGTCTCTAAATTCAGCCCAGGTTTTGTGTTATGGAGAGCTGTAACTCTATTTTACAAACTGTTGTCTGTCAAGACGGCAAGGTGCCAGCCAGCCTTATTGACCACAGTAAAGTATTTTAATGTATTTGGTTTCTCTTTATTACAAGATGTGTATATTTAGCTGGTGTGAAAGTAGTACACTTGTGATTTTGCTGCCATTGCTTCCCCATATATATGTGTATATAGAACTTCCGAGTTAAGTACCACATATTTCTTTTCATGGGGACCTCCATAGTGAAGTAGTTCAGCCACCTGTCTTGCACTCCAAAGGTCTTCAGTTCATTTCTCAACTCCGTCATGTGGTTCACAAGTGCAATTCTTGGAGATTCCTGGAGTTCGTGATCTGTGCGACACTTTTGGCAAGTCACTGTACATACAATGCCGAGCCATGTGGGATTAAATTGATACTCTCACCATTTTTACACCCCGTCTCCCCTATATTTAATTTTATTCTGCTTGCTTAATTTTATTCCACGGGTCTATATTATGGAATGCATTTAGTGTTATTCCCCTTGTTTTGTGTGTGGTTGCAGTTTGCATATTATTACTGCTTGCTGATGAAGGCCTGTCACAAGATCCTGTTTTTTGTAATCATAACTTAAGCTTACCTACATTTCATGTTTTCCAACTGTTTACAAAACGTCTGCTGTGGCACCTTGCAGTCCTGACAGATGATAATTTGTTACACTGTGCTTAAAAAAAGGCATATTAACCACAACCCATGACGGTAGTAATGCGACTGATCAGACCAATCCACACAGTAAATGTTCACCCACGATGCATGCATGTGAACACATTGTCATTTCCACCATCATGCACCATGTGACGTCTCACACGCTTGATAGGTGACTCATCTGCAATCATTTTCTCCTGTGCCTTTATTCCATACCTGATCTTTCCCCTCCATGCAACACCACCAGCTCTCAAGGTGCAATATCAATGCCTATATCAATTCGTTAAAGTCTAATAGCATGTTAAATAAGCTTTACTGTTCCATTTATGTATGTAATAATAAATATGCTTAGATCAGAAACAACAGTACAACTGAGACAACAGTAAGCATCCAGGTAACTCTTACAGGTTCTTCCAGCTCTTTGGTGATATATATCTTATCACAAAATACATCAAAACAAAACAAACAAAATCAAAAGTCTACAAGCTACACTATACATATAAATACTGTAACAGCCTACAAGAAACAAATTATGCTTCTATTCAAATACTAGCCATACATCACAGAGCTTTGAAGTAGTACAATTTGTAAAAATTAATACATAAGTGATAAAATGGGTTTTTAAACCCTACGTGAACAATATGTGCATATTTGACTCATGTGCGGATGCTACATGTGATCTATGTAATATATAGATTACATGCGTAGTCTATAGAAGTTACAATGTGAGGTTTACAGATGTGTGTAGTCTATACATAATATCATGTGTTGGCCACTGATAATGAGTAGTATATCTACAGAGACCATTTGTTGTTCATTGATAATGTGTAGTCTATAGTTAACATATGTAATATAGATAACAAAGTCTACAGACAATGTGTAGTCTATAGCTAACATATGTGTAGAGATAAAGTCTACAGACAATGTGTAGTCTATAGCTAACATATGTGTATAGATAACAAAGTCTACAGACAATGTGTAGCCTATAGCTAACATATGTGTATAGATAACAAAGTCTACAGACAATGTGTAGCCTATAGCTAACATATGTGTATAGATAACAAAGTCTACAGACAATGTGTAGTCTATAGCTAACATATGTAATATAGATAACACAGTCTACAGACAATGTGTAGTCTATAGCTAACATATGTGTATAGATAACAAAGTCTACAGACAATGTGTAGTCTATAGCTAACATATGTGTAGAGATAACAAAGTCTACAGACAATGTGTAGTCTATAGCTAACATATGTGTATAGATAACAAAGTCTACAGACAATGTGTAGCCTATAGCTAACATATGTGTGGAGATAACAAAGTCTACAGACAATGTGTAGTCTATAGCTAACATATGTAATATAGATAACAAAGTCTACAGACAATGTGTAGTCTATAGCTAACATATGTGTAGAGATAAAGTCTACAGACAATGTGTAGTCTATAGCTAACATATGTGTATAGATAACAAAGTCTACAGACAATGTGTAGCCTATAGCTAACATATGTGTATAGATAACAAAGTCTACAGACAATGTGTAGTCTATAGCTAACATATGTGTATAGATAACAAAGTCTACAGACAATGTGTAGTCTATAGCTAACATATGTGTATAGATAACAAAGTCTACAGACAATGTGTAGTCTATAGCTAACATATGTAATATAGATAACACAGTCTACAGACAATGTGTAGTCTATAGCTAACATATGTGTATAGATAACAAAGTCTACAGACAATGTGTAGTCTATAGCTAACATATGTGTAGAGATAACAAAGTCTACAGACAATGTGTAGTCTATAGCTAACATATGTGTATAGATAACAAAGTCTACAGACAATGTGTAGCCTATAGCTAACATATGTGTGGAGATAACAAAGTCTACAGACAATGTGTAGTCTATAGCTAACATATGTAATATAGATAACAAAGTCTACAGACAATGTGTAGTCTATAGCTAACATATGTGTATAGATAACAAAGTCTACAGACAATGTGTAGTCTATAGCTAACATATGTAATATAGATAACACAGTCTACAGACAATGTGTAGTCTATAGCTAACATATGTGTATAGATAACAAAGTCTACAGACAATGTGTAGTCTATAGCTAACATATGTGTAGAGATAACAAAGTCTACAGACAATGTGTAGTCTATAGCTAACATATGTAATATAGATAACAAAGTCTACAGACAATGTGTAGTCTATAGCTAACATATGTAATATAGATAACACAGTCTACAGACAATGTGTAGTCTATAGCTAACATATGTAATATAGATAACAAAGTCTACAGACAATGTGTAGTCTATAGCTAACATATGTAATATAGATAACAAAGTCTACAGACAATGTGTAGTCTATAGCTAACATATGTAATATAGATAACAAAGTCTACAGACAATGTGTAGTCTATAGCTAACATATGTAATATAGATAACAAAGTCTACAGACAATGTGTAGTCTATAGCTAACATATGTAATATAGATAACAAAGTCTACAGACAATGTGTAGTCTATAGCTAACATATGTAATATAGATAACAAAGTCTACAGACAATGTGTAGTCTATAGCTAACATATGTAATATAGATAACAAAGTCTACAGACAATGTGTAGTCTATAGCTAACATATGTAATATAGATAACAAAGTCTACAGACAATGTGTAGTCTATAGCTAACATATGTAATATAGATAACAAAGTCTACAGACAATGTGTAGTCTATAGCTAACATATGTAATATAGATAACAAAGTCTACAGACAATGTGTAGTCTATAGCTAACATATGTAATATAGATAACAAAGTCTACAGACAATGTGTAGTCTATAGCTAACATATGTAATATAGATAACAAAGTCTACAGACAATGTGTAGTCTATAGCTAACATATGTAATATAGATAACAAAGTCTACAGACAATGTGTAGTCTATAGCTAACATATGTAATATAGATAACAAAGTCTACAGACAATGTGTAGTCTATAGCTAACATATGTAATATAGATAACAAAGTCATCTATACCTAATATATGTGTGTAGATAACAAATTCTACAGACAATTTGTGTAGTCTATAGCTAACATATGTAATATAGATAACAAAGTCTACAGACAATTTGTGTAGTCTATAGCTAACATATGTAATATAGATAACAAAGTCTACAGACAATTTGTGTAGTCTATAGCTAACATATGTAATATAGATAACAAAGTCATCTATACCTAATATATGTGTGTAGATAACAAAGTCTACAGACAATTTGTAGTCTATAGAAGTCATACATACTGATAATGTAAAATCTATAGTTACCACACCTGATCTATAAATAACAGATTGTTTACAGATAGTGTGCAGTCTATAGATCATGTTTAGTCTACAGATAACATGTCTTGTTCAGAGATCATGTGTAGTCTATGAAGTATTTTAAAGTATAGTTAACAGATAACATATGTTGTTCAGAGATTATGTACACTATAGAATAATATATATACTGTTAATGTGAAGTGTTTATAGATAACGTGTTGATCACTCATAATGAATGTATATATATATATATATATATATATATATATATATATATATATATATATATATATATATATATATATATATATATGATAACATTTAATCTATAGACTGTACATAATGTTTAGTCTGCAGATAATATGTGCTGTTATTTGATATGTAGACTATAGATGATGTCTGTAGCCTATTGATGATACACTACATTTATAGTGTGTGCCTACAGATGAGTGTGGCATACAATGTATGTAGCCTGTAGATGAGCGTGGCATATGTGTGTAGCCTGTAGATGAGTGTGGCATATAATGTGTAGCCTGTAGATGAGTGTGGCATATAATGTGTGTAGCCTGTAGATGAGTGTGGCATATAATGTGTGTAGCCTGTAGATGAGTGTGGCATATAATGTGTGTAGCCTGTAGATGAGTGTGGCATATAATGTGCGTAGCCTGTAGATGAGTGTGGCATATAATGTGTGTAGCCTGTAGATGAGTGTGGCATATAACGTATGTAGTCTGTAGATGAGTGTGGCATATAATGTATGTAGCCTGTAGATGAGTGTGGCATATAATGTATGTAGCCTGTAGATGAGTGTGGCATATAATGTATGTAGCCTGTAGATGAGTGTGGCATATAATGTGCATAGCCTGTAGATGAGTGTGGCATATAATGTGCGTAGCCTGTAGATGAGTGTGGCTTATGTGTGTAGCCTGTAGATGAGTGTGGCATATGTGTGTAGCCTGTAGATGAGTGTGGCATATGTGTGTAGCCTGTAGATGAGTGTGGCATATAATGTATGTAGCCTGTAGTTGAGTGTGGCATATAATGTGCATAGCCTGTAGATGAGTGTGGCATATGTGTGTAGCCTGTAGATGAGTGTGACATATAATGTATGTAGCCTGTAGATGAGTGTGGTATATAATGTATGTAGCCTGTAGATCTAGTGTGGCATAAATTGTGTGTAGCATATAAATATGTAGCCTACAGATGATGAGTAGCCTACAGATATATGTAGCTTGTAGATGAGTGTGGCATATGTGTTTAGCCTATAGATGAGTGGTATATGATGTGTGTAGCATTTAGATATGTAGCCTAAAGATGTATGTATGTATCCTATATATATGTGTGGCATAAAATGTGTGTAGCATGTCAATGATGTGTGTAGCATATTGATGAGTGTGGCATAAAATGTGTGTAGCATATCGATGTGTGTAGCGTATTGATGAGTGTGGCTTAAAATGTTTGTAGCATATTGATGAGTGTGGCATAAAATGTGTGTAGCATATCGATGTGTGTAGCATATCGATGAGTGTGGCTTAAAATGTTTGTAGCATATAGATGAGTGTGGCATAAAATGTGTGTAGCATATAGATGAGTGTGGCATAAAATGTGTGTAGCATATAGATGAGTGTGGCATATAATGTATGTAGCCTGTAGATGAGTGTGGCATATAATGTGCATAGCCTGTAGATGAGTGTGGCATATAATGTGCGTAGCCTGTAGATGAGTGTGGCTTATGTGTGTAGCCTGTAGATGAGTGTGGCATATGTGTGTAGCCTGTAGATGAGTGTGGCATATGTGTGTAGCCTGTAGATGAGTGTGGCATATAATGTATGTAGCCTGTAGTTGAGTGTGGCATATAATGTGCATAGCCTGTAGATGAGTGTGGCATATGTGTGTAGCCTGTAGATGAGTGTGACATATAATGTATGTAGCCTGTAGATGAGTGTGGTATATAATGTATGTAGCCTGTAGATCTAGTGTGGCATAAATTGTGTGTAGCATATAAATATGTAGCCTACAGATGATGAGTAGCCTACAGATATATGTAGCTTGTAGATGAGTGTGGCATATGTGTTTAGCCTATAGATGAGTGGTATATGATGTGTGTAGCATTTAGATATGTAGCCTAAAGATGTATGTATGTATCCTATATATATGTGTGGCATAAAATGTGTGTAGCATGTCAATGATGTGTGTAGCATATTGATGAGTGTGGCATAAAATGTGTGTAGCATATCGATGTGTGTAGCGTATTGATGAGTGTGGCTTAAAATGTTTGTAGCATATTGATGAGAGTGGCATAAAATGTGTGTAGCATATCGATGAGTGTGGCTTAAAATGTTTGTAGCATATAGATGAGTGTGGCATAAAATGTGTGTAGCATATAGATGAGTGTGGCATAAAATGTGTGTAGCATATAGATGAGTGTGGCATAAAATGTGTGTAGCATATAGATGAGTGTGGCTTAAAATGTTTGTAGCATATAGATGAGTGTGGCATAAAATGTGTGTAGCATATAGATGTGTGTAGCATATAGATGAGTGTGGCTTAAAATGTTTGTAGCACATAGATGTGTGTAGCCTACAGATTATCTATAGCCTATAGATTATGCACGCAGTCTATAGATGAAACGTAAGCTAAGAATAATGTCGTCTACAGATAACTTGTAGCCCACAGATAATATATTTAGCTTATGGATGACACAAGAAGCCTATACATGACATGTGTAGTCTACAGATGACATGTATAGTCTACAGATAGCTTGTAACCTACAAATAATATATTTAGTTTATTGATGACTTTTGTCTATAGATGACAATTGTAGCCTACAGATGGCATGTGTTGTCTGTAGATGACACATATAATCTACAGATAACTTGTAACCTACAGATAATATATTTAACGAATAGATGAAATATGTTATCTACAGATGGCATATGTTGTCTTTAGATGACATGTGTAATCTATAGATAACTTGTAGCCCACAGATAATATATTTAGTTTACAGATGACATGTCCATAGATGACATATTTAGCCTACAGATGACATGTGTAGTCTACAGATAACAGATAATAAGTTTATGGATGACACAAGAAGCCTATACATGACATGTGTAGTTTACAGATAATAGTTTATAGATAACATATGTTGTCTATAGATGACATGTGTAGCCTGTACATAATGTGAACACTAAGGATAATGTGTTGTCTGTAGACAATTTGTAGCCTTTAGATAATACATTTAGTTTATAAAACACATGTAGCCTATAGATAAAACATACTGCCTATCAATGTAGCTACTGATAAAATGTTAGATCAATAGATAACACATAGTCTACAGATAAAATGTTGAGTCCATAGATAACATATTGAGTCCATACACAAGATGTATGGTCAGTTGATAAAATGTATAGTCTATCATGACTACAGCTGTTCCACACTTGTAAGCAATATATACAATCAAATTGAGGCTTTTTTTTCATACTTTCATGGCGTACTCATATCTTTTTCACACCCAGTCATGTCTCTCTCTCTCTCTCTCTCTCTCTCTCTCTCACACACACACACACACAGATAAACACACACATTTATATGACACTGGCAGGCAGCTGATCAAACACATCATTTTTGCCAGGCTGGGAGGAGCCTCGTCGCCGTGGTAACGTCGGGTGCTCAACACATCCATTGGCCGTCAGCAGTTCGGTGCATTCCGAGGAGCCAGAACTTCTGGCGTACCAAAGGGCATTACGATTCTCATGGTCCACAACATTGACGTTGGCGTTATACTGAGAACAGTAACACAAAGTAATAATGTTATAATGGAAATAGTAACACAAGGTAATGTTATACTGGAGACAGTAACACACGGTAATGTTATACTGGGAACAGCAAAAAGAAGAAAAAATTAATTTATACTGAGGATAGTAACACAAAGTAATAATGTTATAACGGAAACTAACAAAAGAAAATGTTATACTGAAAACATAAACATGAAGACAAAATGTACACTGGAGAAAATAACACAAGGTAATGTTACATTGGGGACAGTAACAAAAGGTAATGTTCTACTGTGGACAGCAACAAAAAAAAAGAAAATACATTTATGCTAAGGACGGTTACACAAGGCAATGTTTTACTGGGGACATAAACATGAGGAAATAAATTTATATCGAGGACCGTAACACAAAGTGATATCATACTGGGAACAGCAACACAATGTAATGTTATGTTGGGAACAACAACACAATGTAATGTTATTTTGGGAACAGCAACACAATGTAATGTTATGTTGGTAACAGCAACACAATGTAATGTTATGTTGGGAACAGCAACACAATGTAATGTTATGCTGGGAACAGCAACACAATGTAATGTTATGTTGGGAACAGAAACACAATGTAATGTTATGTTGGGAACAGCAACACAATGTAATGTTATGTTATGTTGGGAACAGCAACACAATGTAATGTTATGTTAGGATCAGCAACACAATGTAATGTTATGCTGGGAACAGCAACACAATGTAATGTTATGCTGGGAACAGCAACACAATGTAATGTTATGTTGGGAACAGCAACACAATGTAATGTTATGTTGGGAACAGCAACACAATGTAATGTAATGTTATGTTGGGATCAGCAACACAATGTAATGTTATGTTAGGATCAGCAACACAATGTAATGTTATGTTGGGATCAGCAACACAATGTAATGTTATGTTGGGAACAGCAACACAATGTAATGTAATGTTGGGAACAGCAACACAATGTAATGTAATGTTAAGTTGGGATCAGCAACACAATGTAATGTAATGTTATGTTGGGATCAGCAACACAATGTAATGTTATGTTAGGAACAGCAACACAATGTAATGTTATGTTGGGAACAGCAACACAATGTAATGTTATGTTGGGAACAGCAACACAATGTAATGTTATGTTGGGAACAGCAACACAATGTAATGTTATGTTGGGAACAGCAACACAATGTAATGTTATGTTGGGAACAGCAACACAATGTAATGTTATACTGTGGACTTATGTATTCAGTCTTAAGCAATGCATGGGAACAATATTAGAATTGTATTTAATTACAGAGGTTAGCACAATGAACCTTAAGCCATGATAGCACAGAGGCTGGCACAATGAACCTTAAACCATGATAGCACAGAGGCTGGCACAATGAACCTTAAGCCATGATAGCACAGAGGCTGGCACAATGAACCTTAAGCCATGATAGCACAGAGGCTGGCACAATGAACCTTAAGCCATGATAGCAGAGAGGCTGGCACAATGAACCTTAAGCCATGATAGCACAGAGGTTGGCACAAATAACCTTAAGCCATGATAGCACAGAGGCTAGCACAATGAACCTTAAGCCATGATAGCACAGAGGCTAGCACAATGAACTCATGATAGCACAGAGGCTAGCACAATAAACCTAAAGCCATGATAGCACAAAGGCTGGCACACTGCTAGCCAGGTGGTCAAGCTATTAAATCCCCATCGAGACAAAAATATATTTTAACTAGTTAGTTAGTGAGTCGCGGTTCCATCTTCACAGCAACGGGTCGTCCCCATTATGCTCCGTTCCTGTGCCATTGAATATCATATAAAATGCTCCTCACTGCCCCATGTGAAAAGTGGAACAAACAGGAGTCTCGACAACCAACAGCCTGCACAGGTACACTGTGCATAATGCCGTCGCCAGAATGTCAACACAGAAGTCCTCTATGAAAATACAGTTCATCTTATAATGCTGTCGCCAGAATGCCAACACAAAAGTCCTCCACAAAAATACAGTTCATTGACATAGTAGCGGCAGTCACTAGAAGACCAGCAGCCACACATTTCTGCATAAGACAAAGGCTGGTCAATTCTGTGACACAGCCAGCCGCCATTGCTCTGATTATACAGTTCACAGCTCCAAACAACTTCAGGCAGATGTAAAAAAAAAGCATTTCAAACGAAATCCGCAGCTCACAGTGTCACGCCATGCACTCAACTCAGTAGCAGGGCGATGGAACCATACACTTCCAGTTCAATATGAGGAAAATGCGAATGCACATGGTAGCCACGAGCATAAACTCTCCAGAGGCCTTAACCATTTCAATGCCTATCCTCCATGTTTGCGACTGGAAGTAATTGAACTAACCTGGCCTATCAGGTTGACAGTTGACCCAGTATTAAATGGGTACTATGAAAAGTAAAGGTGATATTCACTACATCACCCTCTGAATGATGAGGTTCTATTAAACAAATGTGTGTAATGTGCTAGCGTCATACACACAAGGCGTAGAATAGGGTCCGATACTTTACTGACACAATTACCCAAGTTGGTCAGGTCTTCTTCTTCTCTCTCTCTCTCTCTCTCTCTCTCTCTCTCTCTCTCTCTCTCACACACACACACAGAGAGAGAGAGAGAGAGAGAGAGAGAGAGAGAGAGAGAGAGAGAGAGAGAGAGAGAGAGAGAGAGAGAGAGAGAGAGAGAGAGAGAGAGATCTACATAGCCGAATGATATCGCTCTTAAACTTCCGGTGTGCTGACGGCAGAGCAGTTGGATCTAGTCCTACAGCGGAGAGTTGGATTTAAACGTTGACTTTCTCCTTCAGAAGGCAGTGGCAAACCTTTGAACGTAAAATTGACTAGTAAATCAACGTGGGGTTGGGGTTAATCGCAATATACTGCAAATGACAGGCAACGCACACACAATATATATATATATATAAAATAGAATAATTAGTCATCAAAGGAAACATAACAATTTTTGGACCATGTAATGAGAAGAGAAAGACTGGAACATGGTGCAAAACTAGTAATAGTCATGGAAAAACAGAGGAAAGTGAATGAAAGAGACAAAAATAAAAAAAGATTAGTTTTTAAAACAGCCTTGACTTAACCGGAAATCTTGACCTACCCATAACAATAATTGAACAAAGACAACATTGCCGAGAGCTGCTGCTATGTGGAGAGCCGTTCGGCCGTCATCTTTGCTATAGGGTGCATTAATGTCTTCAGGTTCAGCATGGCCGAGGATGATGATGATGTTTCGGATGTCTTCACGGACCAGGGCATCGATCAGTTGCTGTGGAAAAGGTCATAAAGTGAATAATAAGGGGGAACAAATGCTAGTCCCATGTCAGATACTGCTGTTGAAATATGAAGAGATTTTTTTTTTTAAATGCTGCATATCCCTTACAGGACGTTGCAGTCAACACCAGCATTTTTCAGCTGCTGTTGATGTACTAGGCAAGATTACGCTCAGTAGTTTGCCACTGCTTTCTAAGCGACCGGCTCACATACCCCCGTAAGTTACCAGGGCGGCGCGAACCGCTGCCGATTCTTGCGCAGCTGCATTACTCACGAAAATATACGGGATTACAGAGGAAGCAGTTGGGACATCTTCAAGCAACCTTGGCCAGTATGGGGAATGCTTGTACCTGTTATCCTGATACTTACATCCTCTCTCTGACGTGATCGACTGTTGACCAGAGAGGCTATTCTTGCCATGATTGATTAACCGGAAGCATGGGAGTCTATCATCTGGCTGATCCACACAGGTCTATTAGAGATGTGTCTGAAGTCAGGCCCATAGTAGTGGTCTGAGTCTTGAAGATCTGACTAAACTATAGTGTCAAGAAATATTGGTGTGATATATTAATAACAGGTGGGATGGATTTGTACACCAGGTCTCTTGTTACTTACAGGAACCCCTTTCGTTTTCCTGTTTTGATTGATGTGCCGCAGAGAAGAAGTATCACCTCTAGTCAACTTAAACAAGAAGACAAGGTCATCAGCATGATGTACTCTGAAGAAGCCTAGATGACTAAGCTATCTGAAGTGGCAGATTATAGTCTGGTCGGAGAAACAATCTTGTGGCTTAATAAACATTATTTACCAGGCGCACGTACACAGAAGTTCAGGGAGGATCAGGTGAATGTTATCCTACCACCTGCGTCTATATCACTTCCACGCCATACGACTGACAGACTCTGGTGGAATGAGGAGACTGTCCTCCAGACTACTCTCACCAAAACTCATTGTTTCTATATGTCTATCTAGTACCCGAATGTCTGTCTAGAATCTGAATCTTCATTAAAGATTCTTAATTTACCTGTCTTGAGATTGTTGTCTTATAGACAGGTAGTTGTCGGTGTGTGTCCTAAGTAGTCAGATAGGAAGTTAGTGTCCGGGCACCGTCCCGGTGGCAACGAGTGAATAGGAGACAGAAGTTCATTTATAACCCAAAATATAAAGTGTCTACAACAACTGAGATCCGGGCCAGTGTTGTTACAAGGTATAAAAAGGCCTTCATAAAATCTCAGATATTACTGTTGGAGTATGCAGTTTTAGGTCATCACATTTTCTCAGATACTGATGTTGGAGTATGAAGTTTTAGGCCTTCATAAAATCTCAGATACTGGCCTTTCTAACCCACGACCCTAATCAGCGAGGAGATAAAGCCTGTGGAAGGATTGAGAAGACCCAGGGAAATGCTGATCTGTGATATTCGTGGATGCCTGGATAGGTAAGTGTCAATTAAGTGTGCTTAGCTGGTGTAGATAATTGTGATATGGCTGTGCCTGAGCCGATTCTTAGCTGAGATTCTTGAACCGGTGGACCAAACAGTGGTTAAAACTAAGAAATACTTACAATGTCTTAGATGCGTCTTACAATGTCTTAGATGTGTCTTACAATGTCTTAGATGTGTCTTACAATGTCTTAGATGTGTCTTACAATGTCTTAGATGTGCTGGAGAGACAAAATGATAATGCGGAGGCAAAGCACAGCACCTACCTGGTTAATTGGAATATCTATGTAAGGTAAAGGTGGTAAAAATTCTTTTGCTTCATATTTTGTCCTAATCCATTTCTCTTTTTCTTCTCTGGAAAAAAAAATCAGGAAAAATAATGTAAGCATTACGAAAGCATACATATAAGTAAGATGAGAAATCTAAGGAATTATCATTACAAAAATATAGGCTACTTATTATCAGATCACTATTAAGAATAAAAATATTATAAATTGACAAATAGTATGATGATGACCATTCATTTCCTCCAGTGGGCAAAAAAGCGTGGAGCCGTAAGCTCTAAAATGGCTGGCAAGGCCTATTTTGGCTCCAAATGTTCTTTACAAATGTAGGTGTTTTTTTTTGGTGGTATCCAGTCTTTTTTTCACAGCACTTGCAGTCCTGTTTGCTTTGCAAGTGACCACACCCTTGCGTAATGGTGTATGCCATGAATTTTGGTCTTTGGCAGCAGTCTCCGTTGTGGTGAATCTCCTTCGAGGAGAGTGTTTAACACAACGCAATGCATCGTAAAAAGTTTGTTTAGGGAGCCTGTGATCTGACATGCAAGTCATTATTATTTTCATAGACAAATAATAACATTAGTATAACACAAACTAGGGAGTCATGGTAACACAGTAGCTAGACACTCCCCTGCCATTTTGTGATCAGAGGTTCAATTTGCAGTGGGGTGGATTAACATTTTTATAATTTAAATATCTTTTTCTGCATTCATCCAGAATGTTGTTTTGGACGTAATTGTGTTGTGCCTGTTTACAGCAGAGTTGCTATATTTGCACCTTTCGGATGACACATGTGACTTCTTCAGGCATTTGTTGACCGGGTTAACCTTCCCGATAATTTAAATATTAAAGTGGTCCCATAGTAGACAGCGCCGTTGTGAAGTGAAGTGTTAGGTCTTCACATATTCTAGGCCATGGTATTTGTGATGGTGTGGCCATTCTCTTCCTTATCACCTTTACATTTTCTAGCCAATTCCCAGAACATTCTTAAAATTGTTCAATATCCATTTCCATGAGGCTGAGTAGTGCCCGAGAGCTGTAGCGGTAGGACAAAACAATACTGCCTCTGCTGGGGATTAAACCCAGACCACTGTCTCGGCAGGCAAGTGCACTAACCACTCTACCACTGCGGCTCCTATTGAAATATTACATTGTTAATATTCTGGCTGCTTATGTTAAAATGGAGAAGTCCAAAACATAGATGTATTCAGGTTGTGATGACAGCAGTAGAGGCATCAGGATGTGATGACAGCAGTAGAGGCATCAGGATGTGATGACAGCAGTAGAGGCATCAGGATGTGATGACAGCAGTAGAGGCATCAGGATGTGATGACAGCAGTAGAGGCATCAGGATGTGATGACAGCAACAGAGGTATCAGGATGTCATGACAGCAACAGAGATATCAGGATGATGACAGCATTAGAAGGCATCAGGATGTCATGACAGCAACAGAGGCATCAGGTTGTGATGACAGCAACAGTGGCATCAGATTGTGATGACAGCAACAGAGGCATCAGGTGGTGATGACAGCAGTAGAGGCATCAGGATGTGATGACAGCAACAGAGGCATCAAGATGTGATGACAGCAACAGAGGCATCAAGATGATGACAGCGTTAGAGGCATCAGGATGTGATGACAGCGACAGAGGCATCAGGATGTGATGACAGCAACAGAGGCATCAGGTTGTGATGACAGTAACAGAGGCATCATGATGTGGTGACAGCAACAAAGGCATCAGGATGACAGCGATAGAGGCATCAGGATGTGATGACAGCAATAGAGGCATCAGGATGTGGTGACGCAACAAAGGCATCAGGATGTGATGACAGCAATAGAGGCATCAGGATGTGGTGACAGCACCAAAGGCATCAGGATGACAGCGATAGAGGCATCAGGATGTGATGACAGCAACAGAGGCATCAGGATGTGATGACAGCAACAGAGGCATCAGGATGTGATGACAGCAACAGAGGCATCAGGATGTGATGACAGCAACAGAGTTATCAGGATGTGATGACAGCAACAGAGATATCAGGTTGTGATGACAGCAACAGGGGCATCAGGATGTGATGACAGCAACAGAAGTAACAGGATGTGATGACAGCAACAGAGGCATCAGGATGTGATGACAGCAACAGAGGCATCAGGATGTGATGACAGCAACAGAGATATAAGGATGTGATGACAGCAACAGAGATATCAGGATGTGATGACAGCAACAGAGATATCAGGATGTGATGACAGCAACAGAAGTATCAGGATGTGATGACAGCAACAGAGGCATCAGGTTGTGATGACAGCAATAGAGGCATCAGGATGTGAAGACAGCAATAGAGGCATCAGGATGTCATGACAACAACAGAGGCATCAGGATGTGATGACAGCAACAGAGATATCAGGATGTGATGACAGCAACAGAAGTATCAGGTTGTGATGACAGCAACAGAGATATCAGGATGTGATAACAGCAACAGAGGCATCATGATGTGATGACAGCAACAGAGATATCAGGATGTGATGACAGCAACAGAGGCATCAGGATGTGATGACAGCAACAGAAGTATCAGGATGTGATGACAGCAACAGAGATATCAGGATGTGATGACAGCAACAGAAGTATCAGGATGTGATGACAGCAACAGAGGCATCAGGTTGTGATGACAGCAATAGAGGCATCAGGATGTCATGACAACAACAGAGGCATCAGGATGTGATGACAGCAACAGAGATATCAGGATGTGATGACAGCAACAGAAGTATCAGGTTGTGATGACAGCAACAGAGGTATCAGGTTGTGATGACAGCAACAGAGGCATCATGATGTGATGACAGCAATAGAGGCATCAGGATGTGATGACAGCAACAGAGATATCAGGATGTGATGGCAGCAACAGAGATATCAGGATGTGATGACAGCAACAGAAGTATCAGGTTGTGATGACTGCAACAGAGGTATCAGGTTGTGATGACAGCAACAGAGGCATCAGGATGTGATGACAGCAATAGAGGCATCAGGATGTGATGACAGCAACAGAGATATCAGGATGTGATGGCAGCAACAGAGATATCAGGATGTGATGACAGCAACAGAAGTATCAGGTTGTGATGACAGCAACAGAGGTATCAGGTTGTGATGACAGCAACAGAGATATCAGGATGTGATGACAGCAACAGAGATATCAGGATGTGATGACAGCAACAGAAGTATCAGGATGTGATGACAGCAACAGAGGCATCAGGTTGTGATGACAGCAATAGAGGCATCAGGATGTGAAGACAGCAATAGAGGCATCAGGATGTCATGACAACAACAGAGGCATCAGGATGTGATGACAGCAACAGAGATATCAGGATGTGATGACAGCAACAGAAGTATCAGGTTGTGATGACAGCAACAGAGATATCAGGATGTGATAACAGCAACAGAGGCATCATGATGTGATGACAGCAACAGAGATATCAGGATGTGATGACAGCAACAGAGGCATCAGGATGTGATGACAGCAACAGAAGTATCAGGATGTGATGACAGCAACAGAAGTATCAGGTTGTGATGACAGCAACAGAGGTATCAGGTTGTGATGACAGCAACAGAGGCATCAGGATGTGATGACAGCAATAGAGGCATCAGGTTGTGATGACAGCAACAGAGATATCAGGATGTGATGGCAGCAACAGAGATATCAGGATGTGATGACAGCAACAGAAGTATCAGGTTGTGATGACAGCAACAGAGGTATCAGGTTGTGATGACAGCAACAGAGGCATCAGGATGTGATGACAGCAATAGAGGCATCAGGATGTCATGACAGCAACAGAGATATCAGGATGTGATCGCAGCAACAGAGGCATCAGGATGTCATGACAGCAACAGAGGCATCAGGATGTGATGGCAGCAATAGAGGCATCAGGATGTCATGACAGCAACAGAGGCATCATGATGTGGTGACAGCAAAAGAGGCTTATGATAGAGAGTGACATTCTGAAAGACTCTTACGAAGGAAAAGTGCCG
This sequence comes from Cepaea hortensis, assembly GCA_963921405.1. NCBI lineage: Eukaryota > Metazoa > Mollusca > Gastropoda > Stylommatophora > Helicidae > Cepaea > Cepaea hortensis. The sequence continues at coordinate 110,350,135 of OY992883.1, read as the reverse complement.
CAGGACACAAGCCATTAGATAATGATGATGATGATGATGATTTAAAATAACAATGAAATATGCCTCAGTACCTCGGTGAGCTTGGTGTAGGCTTAGGCCGGCCTTTAGTGTTTGCCTCCCAGACACTGTTGACCGTTCCGTTGCCTATAGACACCATTACTTTAACTACGTCGTTTCTGTAAGAAAGAGTAAAACATGCATCAGACTGGGGGGAAAATTAGAAATAGAATGTATGTGTGTGTGTGTGTGTGTGTGTGGTTATGTGTTAAAAACAGTAAGAGAGACAAGCGGTTTCGAGAGAAAATGCCAGAATAGGGATGGGGAAATGTATAAGTGTGTGTGTGTGTGTGCATATGATTGAGAGGGAGAGGGAGGGCAAATGGAGGGAGAGAGAGGGAGGGAAGTAGAGAGAGAGCATTTGTGAGGAAGAAGAAAAATTGAGTGTGACAGACATTTGTCTTCTTCTTCTTCTCATCATGTTCCTCCTGTACCTTGCGGTGTCGAGGTGAAGTATAAACATCCTAAGAGTGACCGATTATGGGCTTCATGTTTCGATATTCCCATGGACTCTGCTATTACCTCTGTCCAACCTTTACGTGGTTGGCCTCTTCCTCTGTTTCCATCTGGCCTGTACATCATTGCTTGTTGTGGTATGCTGTTGAATGGTAACCTACTTGCATGGCCAAACCATTTGACTTGCTGCTTTCCAATAAAATCAAGTGCTGCTGTAACCCCCACTTTAGTCCTGATTTCTTCATTTCTGATCTTACCTCTTCTTGATACGTTGAGTATTCTTCTCAGGAGCCTCATTTCTGTTGTTGTGATTTTTCTTCTCTTTTTCCTTTATTGTCCAGGTTTGGCATTGATAGCATAGAGTTGGTAGGAAGATTGTGTTGTGCATAATTTGTAAGAGATGCAAATTATGTGTGATTGTGTTTGGGGATGAACATGTGTCTATTTTCTACTGCCTTTTATCTCCTATTGGAGCATAAGCCCTCAACTATGGTACTAGAAGCCCTTCATGACTGGCTGGATTCTGCAGCTGAAACTTTCAATGGGATGAGGTAGTCAGTCCCATGCCAATCTTCCCTAGTCCCCTCCTACAACATGCATGGAAGGTTACAGTGCTATGATCCCTTTCTTTCTATATGGGCCCCAGTATCGGGGTTATTATGCGTGAGTAAGAGCACCACAGGAACTGAAAGATAAACAGAGAGGGAAAGAGTGAGAGGCTGATGAAGAAGGCGACAAGAAACGAACAAGCGAAAGAGAAAGTGGGAGAAAGAAAGAGACAGCAAGAAAAATTGTGAAAGCAAGAGACCAATAAAGAGAATGAAAGAAACAGGGAATAAGAGAAAGAGAAAATGAGATCAAGAGAAGAACAGAAAGAGAGAAAAATGGAATTAGCCATGCAATTGCGTATACATATGCCTGGTTCTGAGGATGTGTGGGTGTGTCTGCATAAGTATATAAGATGGATATGCCTTAGTGAGATGGGTGGCTGGTAAAAATATGCTATTATCCACTTGACTTCTGTGCTAATCTGTGGATGTTTGAGTAAAGGTGACAGTTGGTAAAGTCTGTCTGAATGTGTTTGTCTTTTGAGACTCTGTGGCGAAGGGGTCACAAACGCAATTTGTAATCCTGCATACCATGTTTGAAACACAGTCGTGGGCGATTTAGAAGAAGACACCCTTGCAATGGCAAACTTTCTTTTTTGGCATATCCTATTTACAGGACATCACTGTCAACACCAGCATTTTACTGCTGCTGTTGATGTCTTGGTAAGTTTTATGTTCAGTAGTTTGCCATTGCTTTTTGAACGACCGGCTCCCATACCAACACGTTAAAACGTGACACGGCCTGCTGCCAAATTGGTCGCCACTGTGCTTCGAACGCCGGTTAACGCAAGCCTTTAGGCCACAGAGACCGGCAATGACAAACTATTGAACATAAAACTTGTCAAGAAATCACTAACAGTAAAAAATGCTGGGATTGACTGTGATGTCCTGTAAATGATATACAACTAACTGTTATTCTTCTCTTCCAGTCTTCCATTATTTACAAAAACACTAGCTAGATACATCAACTCCAGAACTTGTTAACGCTGATGTTACTTAGCTCACAGAATCAATTCAATGCAATGTATTCAATATAGCCAGTTTAAACAAACAAGCCACAAACAATGGGCAGGACAATGTATTGCCTGGTATATGTCGCTGCACACAGTCAGGTGCAAAATAGCAGAGTTGTACTTCATTTTTAATTCACTGCAAACAAAGGAATCCCGAGAGTTCCCAGGAAATCACATGACATCAGGGTGATTCCAAAGTGGGTGTAGGGGTGTGTTGGTATACTGTGCAACTTGTGTAAGTGCTATTGTGTATTATTGAAATAAAGAATCATGTAAAATGAATGTGTTGTCGATCACTTCTGGTCGAGTTCTAGACCGGTCGATGGATGCAATAAATGTTTCTGGGCCCAGAGGCCCCTCACTGTCATCAGAGTATATATCCATATCTTGTGCTACTCATCTTATCTTGTGTATGTACCATCTGCTTGCGTTCATTTTTGATGCATCTGGGGGCCAGTTTGCAAAGACAATGACATGGGGTTTTGGGTATATCCTGCTGTAAACACACTTGTTGACCGACCACGAAGTGAACCCCGATATTCCTATTCTGAAAATCGATGATCCCACCAGATCTAGGTCAGTGCTAAAAATAATGACATGGTTTGTTTGTGGTGAATTAAAAATGAAGTACCAGGAGAGCCATTTTCATATGAAGTGAACAGTCTAATTTTCTGTCGGAAATAGATAGCTCACAGTTACTGATACTGTTCAAATGCGGATCATTTGTTATTCTCAAGGTAATTGCAGATTCAATACTAAGTCATTCTTCTCCTCTATTAAGATCACCAAAGAAATAAATAAATAAACATAAAAAACAATTAAAACCTTAAAAAAAGCATTAAGTCATACTCACGGCCACTCATCGAGATCAAGAGACCGAACCCTAGATATGTGCGTCCCTAGATTGCGATGTATCCCTGAACACTCGATACATATTAAAGCACCTAAATTTATACTCGCCCAGTCTGGACCTAAAAAATAAACACAAAAAAATATGATTAAAATCTGGATGGAATAAAAAAAAATGTGCAGCAACTCTCAAAGTACCATACATAAAATATTCATGGTAAACAAAATAGAGGCGACTGCTAACAATTGGATATACATCACAATTGAACACAAAATATGACTACTAAAAATTACAAAAGAAAGACATCAAGACGCAAGCGAATGCTTCTACCAATGTCCTTCTCAAACCAACAAAAAAAATAGAAGACTGACATGTAACAATCCACATGTCATCAAACATCTCAACAAAATCGCTGGCACCTGGCCATCCTGACAGATGCTAGTTTGTTACACTGTGCTTCAAAGAACACAGCCTGGGCTAGATTGTAGAGACCATGTGTTGCCCATGCAGCATGATCCCTCTCTCAGCCTGCCTAGTTTACTCCAGAGGAGAGGTAACACTAATTAAGTCCTGACTAAAAACAAAATAAAAATAAACTATAATCGGAAGACCATGAAACGAAACAAGACTGGAAGAAAGAAGCTAAAAATGTATTGCTGCAAAAGGCAGTTGTTAAAAAGATTATATATGCACTTACTTATATCCAACCTAATCTATACATCATCGTCATGATGATGTGCCATGCCGATAATTGTTTTGCCATCTCACACACACATCAGAGTCGTGGATCAACTCTGTTTTCTTGACTCAACCATGCCATGTGGTCAAGCCATCCAAATATGTGTATAGGTGTGTGTATGTGGGTGTGCATGGCTGTATGTATATGTACATGTGTGTGTCAGTGTTTGTGCATGTGTGTAGTTTGTGTGTAAGGGTGTGCATGTGTGTGTGCATGTGTATGTGCGTGTCAGTGTTTGTGCATGTGTGTAGTTTGTGTGTAAGGGTGTGCATGTGTGTGTGCATGTGTATATGTGTGTATGTTCGTGTATGTATGTGTATATGCATATGTGTATGTGAGTGTATGTGTTTCCATGTGTGTGTATGTGTATGCATAAGTGTGTGTGGGTGTTATCTGCGTATGTGTGTGTGTTTATGTTCATGTGTATGTACATATATGTGTACGTATGTATATGCGTGTGTGTGTGTGTGAGTACATGTGAGTATGTGTGTGTGTGTTTGTTTGTGTGTGTGAGTACATGTGTGTGTTTGTTTGTGTGTGTACATGTGAGTATGTGTGTGTATGAGTGTGTGTTTGTGGGTGTGTATGAGTGTGTTTGTGTGCATGTGTGTGTATGAGTGCGGGTGTGTATGTGTTTATGGATGGTTATATGTGTGTGTGTGTATGTGTGTGCATGTATACATGCATGCAGTGTATGCGAGGGAGCGTGTCTTTGTATGTTATTGAGTGTGTGCACAATTGTGAGAGTTTGTGCAAATGATGTAAGTATGTATGCAGGTATGTACGAGTACATGTGTGTTTATGAATGAGAGTGTGTACGTGTATCTACCTGTCTTATAACATGGTCATATGCATTGTTTATGTTTACAACATTCAAGTGACAATGCTGTTTTTCTATGTGAATGCATTATGCACTATTGATGAACGAAAGATGAGTGATTGGAAGGGCCAAAGCAAGCGAAAGTAACACACACAAAAAAAAACCTGTTGGGTGAAAAACATCTTTTCTACAAATGACATGATTTTCCAAGATACAACAAATGATGTGATACACTCCTCCCTTCACCATCTACCCCCTCCCCAACTCACTCTAAATGCTTCTACCCTTAGCTGTCCCGTGTAGCTCCGCCCATGCGCTCTCCATATTATTAATGTCTGTTTCCACTTGTCTTTTCTCCATGTGTTTTAAAGTCTTTCTCTATTTCTTTTGCCGTGTGTATTCCAAACAAAGGTTTTTCTAGTTATACTCCATGCAAGTATGACCCTGTGGCAGCATCTTTCCTTCCCTCCTTTGTTCACCGGTACATGTCTAGTTCTCTCCACAAACTCCACATTAGTGATTATGTCACTCCGTTTTATTCCTTCAATTTTGCACAAGCACGATTTATTAAATGTCTGCAGTTTATTTATAATTATTTTCATTGTTCTGCCTATTTCTGAACCGTACACACGTACACACTAGTAAGAACAAAACTTACTGGGAGACCCACAGTCAGCACAAGCATTGTTGCCACTTGTACATCGTATGGCTTGGATTCCTGCTCGGTCGGAATTATTTTGTTTCTGTTGGCAAAAAACCACAAGCAAAAACAATGAGAAGAAATTGATTAGACTGTAGACTGATCATGTTATTTTTGTTTTCCACTTCACTCTCCTCCCTCTGCCACTCCTTTGCAATGCTAGAATGTTCAAGAAACTCTCTATTTCACACACGCATTCACAAACATTACACACACAAGCATGCATGCGCACCAATTGAAGATATCAAGTTTTCCCAGCAGCCAGATCCACTGTCATTTTCCCCTTGATAGTAAGACTTCAAGATTTGTCATAGTGGTTATATCTGTCGTGTGAAGGCAGGTGAGACACACATCTTGCCAAATGCACATATGATAAGTGTGTGTCAGATGTCTGTCTGTTTGTCTCTCTCTCTCTCTCTGCGTGTGCATGTGTATTGACAACAAATTATCATTGCAGATGTTGAACAGCGTTGCTGACTTGTGTGCATGTGTATGCACCATACCAAGTGTAATGAGCGGGTGGAGTAGTTGAATAAAAGAGTTAATGGGACCGGGCTGACCTCAAAGCCATGGTGTTCTGAAATTTTGTTTAAAACTACAAATAGATTAGGGTACACTGTCACAGAAGCAGTCAAACGAACCTGGAGGATTGGGATAAGCTCATAATGATGATATTCATTCACTCTCACTCACTCTTTCTCTCTCTCTCTCACACACACACAGAGAGAGAGAGAGAGAGAGAGAGAGAGAGAGAGAGAGAGAGAGAGAGAGAGAGAGAGAGAGAGAGAGAGAGAGAGAGAGAGAGAGAGAGAGAGAGAGAGAGAGAGAGAGAGAGAGAGAGAGAGAGAGAGAGAGAGAGAGAGATACAAAACTTACTTTATTTTTGCCAGCATCATTTGCCTGAAGACTAGACAATATCTGCTGCTCTATGGCATCGACCCAATCATCGCGGTCCTGTAAGAGAGGAAGACAACAACCATTTTCAAATCTCAAAGAATGCAACAAATGAACAATAAATATACACACATCTAACACATATAGCTCCGATACTAAAATATATCCCTAATACTAAAATACAGCAATGACACAAAATACTGCCCTGATATTAAAATACCACTCTTAAAAGTCAACCTGGACACTAAAAGACAGCTATGATACTCAATGTCCCCACTCAAGACCTCAATTTCTAACTGAAGAACTCAACTTTTTCATTTAGGATCTCAACATCCCAACTAAGGACTTCAACTTCCCCAACAACCCCACTCTAGACCTACATTCAAGACTCAACTTATCCACTGAGGGCCTCAACTAGGGTCTAAATATCTACACCCATGGCCTCAAAATATACACTCAGTGCCTTGACATTTACACTCAGGACCTCAACTAGGGACTCAATATCTACACTCAGGGCCTCAACATTTACACTCAGGGTCTCAACTTCCCCACTCAGGGCCTTAACATCTACACTCAGTGCCTTGACATTTACACTCAGGGTCTCAACTTCCCCACTCAGGGCCTCAACATCTACATTCAGGGCCTCAACTTCCTCAGAGCTTCAACAACTACACTCAAGACCTCAAGTTCTCCACTAAGGACCTAAACTTCTGAAGTCAGAATGTTTATTACTCCTTAAAACATCAACTTCTCCCCCATGGTCCCACATGTATGTACACTCAGGATCCTGAAAAAGGCCCAGTGTTATACTTACCTCCCCACTCTGGGCTTCAAAATCTACACTCAGGACCTTAACTTCTCCACTCAGGACTTCAACATCTACATTCAGGACCTCAACATCCCAACTAAGGACATAAACTTCTATAGTCAGGGTGTCAATTACTCCTTCTTAGAACCTCAACTTACCCACCCATGGTCCCACGTCTATACTCTGGATTTAAAAAAAAAGTCCCACATAGTCCCAGTGTTATACTCACCTCCCCACTCTGGGCCTCAAAATGCCACTGTTTATTTTCCAGTGAGACAATCACAAATTCATAACCATCAGAATCTGGAAAATTGAAACAAGACAGAAATAAATTTGAATACATTTACACAAATAAGCATATGTTCTCTGCCTCTTTCTGTTTCCTCCCTTCCATATGCATACTTACTTACTCTCTCTCAAACACACTCACAAAAAGAAAGAGAGGGAGGGAGGGAGAGAGAGAAAAGAGAGAGGAGAAAGAGAGAAAAGAGAAAAAAGAGAGGAGAGAGAGAAAAGAAAAGAGAGGAGAGAGAAAAAAGAGATAACGAACAGAGAGAGAGAGAGAGAGAGAGAGAGAGAGAGAGAGAGAGAGAGAGAGGAGAAAGAGCAAGCAAATGAACAAATGAACAAACTTTATGTTCAAAGGGTTAAGAATTGGGCTTACAGGCCTATCTACCATTCTGTTCTTCTTATCTCTCTGCTGTCATACATTATTTAATTCATACATCACTTATGAAGCTTATGTTGGAAAACAACAATAATATATGATTTAGATTAATACATGACTCATTAATACTAATATTTTTGACATAGCAATTATAATTTCCTACGGTAGATATACCGGACCACTGTAAAGACAGTGTTTATTAAACCATTTTGTTTTTTTAAATTATAGTTTTGTTTATTTATTTACTTTAAGGGAGCATGCAGTCTACAGGTTGCAGTTGTATGTATAGGAGTCTTTGATTTTATGTGTGTAAAACTGTTCCACAGCTGATTATGCTAAGCTTGTTTTTTATAAAACTATCCTAGGTTGAGGAACAGGTAATATGTTTAGTCGTTTGCTTTGTCTCGCACTATATTTAAAACATGGACAAAGGTTGCTTGGAGCACTGTCACCGCCTCACCGTTAGATAGATTATTTAGAGGGCTACAACTCCAGCCCAAGGGAGAGAACAGAGCCCGAGTAATCTAGAGCCTTCTAGAAGGACTGGCCAATAAGTCCAGGGTTCCGTGGACACTGATGTGGCCCGCCTATTGCGGGGTCCACGAGGAACTCGGACAGAGTTACCACCCGTGTCGGAATGGGACACGTGTGGACCGGCAGAGGACAGACGGACTTGAGAGAGGCAACAGGGCCTGCCTTTGAGGGACTCTATAGATATCAATAGATATATAGACATAGGCTAGATAGTTTGCTAGACTGTTGAATGATACTTATGTGTTTGATGTTCACTATTTGGAATATGTAATATAGCGCGGGTCTGTTTACCCACTGCGCCAACGCATACTGTATATGTAAAAACAATAAATATTCGATCTCATAACGAATAGATTTATTGTTGCCTGTATGAACCCAAAGTTTAGTTACCTAGATACGAGCAAGACTATGACAGGCTTTTTGGGGGATAGTTTTCCGGTTTTGGCATAAAATGGTTTGTGAAAATTCTGTTAATTGCCATGTAAAATTACTTAATTGATCATATCACATTGAGTTGTTTAAACCAAAAGAATTGTTAACTTACAAGTTTACAAAAATTAGTAGCTAGCTAGCAATAAAGTAGGATTAATCTGAGTCCCTCAGCAGTATCTCAGCAGTGCCTAAGCAGTGTGCCTCATTATTGTGATTTGTACACTGTCTGTTTACCCACTGCGCCAACGCATACTGTATATGTAAATACAATAAATATTCGATCTCATAACGAATAGATTTATTGTTGCCTGTATGAACCCAAAGTTTAGTTACCTAGATACGAGCAAGACTATGACAAGCACTTTGATACAGGATTTTATGAATTAGTTTGGCTTGATTCAAAAGCAAGTGTTTGTGGAGTGGTAGCAGCCGAAGACATTTATATAGGCTAGAATTGTTGGTTACCTGTTTACTATAAATGAAACATGCAACACTTTTCTGAAGTGAATAGAGCTGCTAAGCGCTTGAATTAGAACAACCATCCCAGATTGGGGGGATGGGGGGGGGGGGGGGGGAGAAACCATCATCAAACAAACATATTTAAGCTTTGTTAGTGACAAAAAGAAAATACTATTAAAAATACAGACAACATTAACTGGTTTTACTGAAGAAACAAACAAGAACACAACACTACAAAACAGCCGCTGAACACAAACGAAACATTGTAACCTAATGCCTGGTACTCACCATCCCCATCTCCTGGGTTTGAATTTTTAATACCGCTACTTTTGGCCCGCCGGTGCCGTTTCTTCACATTTGGGGTGTCTCTGCTGGAACTGTTAATGCCTAATTTTGGTAACATCGGAGACCGTTCTGGCCGGGTGCGTGGGTGTTCAGGGATAACTGGGAACGAGACAGCATGAGCAAAGTTGAACACAGCACTTACAACTTTGTCACTTATGGCAGGGCAAAATATAAACAAAAACAAAAGGCTGAAAGAAATTAATAATGGTTGTTGTGGAAATGACATATATGCTGGTGTGTGGTGTTGGGGGGGGGGGGGGGGTGTGTGTGTGTGTGTGTGGTTGAGTGTGTGGTGTATGAGTGTGTTTGGAAAGAGAGACTAGAGATTCATGCTGTTTTACTAAACACCATTTAGAGTTATGAAATCCATTCTGGAACATTAAAAATTCATTCTGGGACATCAAAACTTATTCTGGGAAATATAATATCAATTGTAAAAGTACAATAGACCCATATGGTGGAATAAAAGTTGATTCCTCAGCTAGAAAACCCATTTTGGGACGCAAGAAATCCTCCATGAAATATAGAGATCTATCTTGTGGTACAAGATGTTTGTTTATTTCCAGCTGCCTCTTCTCATGACTCGAGATGTGATGAATTCTTGATGTCATATACAACTGTAATTGTATGTGTATCACAAGGAATTGTACTACATGTTTATTTTTATATTTTGGGGGGTGGGGGGTGGGGGGGGGCATGGCTCAGTGGTAAGTGGTTCACTTCAAACTTGAACTGATGGGTTTGATTCATGATGTGGGCATTATGAATTGTTACACAATAAGGCTAGGATTCCTCCCTCTGTTCCTGAGGTAGTAGTTTGGACATTAGCTTTCTCAGATAAGTGTGAAAAACTAGTGGGATTCATGTGATTGTTAAATATCCCTAGGCAGTTGGAAATAGAAAAGAGATGGCTGAAGAGGGTGCTGCAAAGACAATTCAAAATAGAACACAAATTATAAGAAATGGTCTGCGAAAATGATTGGTGTTGTCAGACATAACCAGAAATAATTAGAGGAAAGGATTGGCACTGTGAAACACATTACCAGAACTAGTTAGAGGAAAGGATCGACTTTGTTACACACATTACCAGAACTAGTTATGGGAAAGGATCGACTTTGTTATGGATACATTACCAGAAATGGCTAGAGACAAGCTGTTAAAGAGACGTACCTAGAAAGGTTTATAGAGTGGACCACATGTGATGTTGTTAACCATTAAGGCACATTAATGGACTAATTCTACAGAACAAAGGAACTTTGGAAGCTAATCCACAGTTAACCAGGTAGTTAATCTACAGGCTATTTATATAACCCATAAGCTCTATCACGCACTGTGTAACTATCAGAGCCAATCACTGAAACAAAAGGCCAATTAAGAAAAAGAAGAATGAAAAGAAGAATAATGATAAAAGCGCACATGCAGTCCAGCATATAAAACGTAAACCAGTCTGGTGTGTAATTCAACATCAATAATGTGGTGGGGATGGTTAATGTATTACCTGTGGTAGTGGAAGTGTTGGGAATGACCAACGAATTGTCAATCTGACCATCGGCGGGCACGTCAAATGCTGCAAAGATTAGCAGAACCATGTTGTAGATGATACAGTTGTAAGTGCATAAAATACTATTAATATTAAGCAATGGACTGTGAAACTACTGATGATGATGTAATACAGACATATGTGGGGGTATGGAAGCCAAGTGTGAGTGGGAGATTTTGAGAGACAGAAATAATGAGAGAGACAGAGAGGGAGAGAGAGGAGAGAGAGAGAGAAAGAAAGAATGGGGAGAGAGGAATGAGTGTGTGAGGGGGGAGAGAGGAATGAGTGTGTGAGAGAGAGAGAGGAGGAGAGGAATGAGTGTGTGAGAGAGAGAGGGAGGGAGAGAGAGGAGAGGAATGATTGTGTGTGTGTGAGAGAGAGAGAGAGAGAGAGAGAGAGAGAGAGAGAGAGAGAGAGAGAGAGAGAGAGAGAGAGAGAGAGAGAGAGAGAGAGAGAGAGAGAGAGAGAGAGAGAGAGAGAGAGAGAGAGAGAGAGAGAGAGAGATTACTGAACCTCTGTATTATTCACTACAGCTATGAATACACACAAACATGGACACACAATTTTTTGACATGTACAGTTGTTGAAGTCATCAACTGTGTTATCCATGAAGAAGTTTCCTGCCATGGGTCTTTGATATGGCAGTGCCATCACATTCTGTAGGCCGGAATGCACAGAGCAATAGATGACCAATCGTTCCCCCACTTTCGCAGGTGACGAGCCCAGGTGTGGAACCCGTGCCCAGCTGTGTTATGACATTACCAGCTCAGTACACTACCGACTTCGCTAGGGCATGCTTATATATGCACACATGTGGAAATGGATGGAAGAAGAGGTGTGGGTGTGTGTATAAAATAAAGATGCATGCTTGTTTGTGTTTCTCTCTCTCTCTCTTTCATGCATGCATGCATGCACACACTTACACCTGCCCACTCATCCATTTGTAAAAATGCACATACACAGGCATATACATATGCACACATACACGCATTTACACGCATAAACCATGACACATAAATTCACACACATACATCACACACATACAAAATAAAAACACACATATCACACACATGTCCATCACATGCAACTACATGCACATTCTAACATACCTATAGAATTATTCATGTCTCCGTTGGCAGCGACCCCACCTGAGACAGTCCTTGACCCCCGAGGTCGCATGCCAGGTATTTTTACTGTGGTTCTAACAAGTGGAATTTCTTTAGCATGTGTGTCCTCCATGTAATCCTGATGATGATAAAATACAACATATTTGTATTTCTACAGTTGGTGCATGAATGCCATATACTTCTACCACTGAAAAAAAAAAAAACAGCAATTCCATATATTTCTATATTTTATAAACAACTGATCAATGAATATGATAATCTTACAGGTGATGATCAATGAATGTCACATAATCTTACATGTGATCAATAAATGTCACAATCTTACAAGTGATCAATGAATGCCACATAATTCTTCAGATGCTCAATGAGCGTTACATAATTCTTCTGATGCTCATTGAGTGTCACATAATCTTACACACGACCAATGTGTCACAAAATTTTTCAGATGCTCCATGAGTGTCACACAATCTTACACATGATCAATGAGTGTCACAATCTTACAGGTGATAAATGAAGGTCACATAATCTTAGAGGTGATACATGAATGTCACATAATCCAACAAGTGATAAATGAACTTCACATAATTCTGGAGATGATCAGTGAACATCACAAAAGTATGCAGGCTACGAATACAAAGACCGACAGACACTAAGAAAGAGAAATAGAGAGAGAGAGAGTGGGAGAGAAAGCATTCGGAGAGAGAAATTAACACACGAACAGATACAAAACAATGACACTACTCACATGGATGTTTGAGTGGTAGACCAATCGACCATCATCCACCAAGGCAACATATTTTTTCTTCCACTCCTTGTTCAATCCGTGGCTCTTTTTATACAACCAGCCCTGTAACACAAACACCACAGGTAACCTTTTGTGAATACATACACATATCCTGAAGTCATACTGTAATGGCATTAAGCTCATACATGAAAGCGGTCTAAAAAGAAACCAAACTTTTAAAACAGCATCACAAGTTGGTCAACGAACTAGCTATTACATGTAAGTATACCAACGACATTTCCCTTTATTCTAATAATAGTGGGATCATTAGTCGTTGATGTACTTCTAGTGAAGGCATCTCAACATTTGTCCTGGCAGTAATATCGCTTGCCATCGCCAGCTTGGCTGACTTTCGATCCACACTGTTCCTGTCATGGACTCCAATCAACTGATTCTTTTCATGAGTCTTTTTAACTCCACCGTTCAGTCGATGCATGCAATCTCACTCAAAGTATGCTGCACGCTCAAAACTTGTCATTCGTTTAAGAAGCGTTCTGCAATGAAGGATCTTGAAAAGCTACAAATTTATGTCATGTTCAATCTGAAATTAGGTCAAATGTGTATCGACACTTATCAAATGCTGCAACAAGCCTATAATGACAACTATTTAAGTCATACACAGTGGTGTGCTGGGGGCAGTGCATCAACAACAGAGGGAACAATTTCAAAGGAGACAGGTCTGACAACATTATAAGTTTAGGTACAAGAAATGAAAGAGGAGAGAAACTAATAGAATAGGCAAATATCAATGATATGATAATTGGAAACCTGGTTTAAACACCATAAAAGATGACTTTACACATGGAAAAGCCCTGATGAGAAAATACTTAACCAAATTGACTACATACTTATTAATAAAAGATTTAGAAATCCATTAATTAATATTAAGACAATGCCTGGTGCTGACTGTAATAGTGATCATGTATCACACTATGTGGACAAAGGAAAATAAGATTGAAGAGAGGAAAAAAGTGGTTAAGAACATGAGACTGAATAAAGATGTTCAGAAAGCAGATAATAAAATTCCAAAGAACTATACAGAGTGAATCAAAACAATGTTTTCCCATAGTGAATTTGAATAAAGAAGACACAAACAATAGACTGGACGATTTATTGCCTGGCATATTTTGCTGCATCTCATCAGGTACATACTGCAGAATTCATACAACATAAAGTAAAATAACTAGATAAATTTCTCAAGCTGAAATATACACATATTCGCACAGTAATGTAAATTGTCTATCACAGTAATTTTAAAGTGACTATCATGTCTTTCTGTTTGCACAAAACTAATACTTAATCTATATAGGCCAGTTATATATACACAGACAAATCAGTGAGCTCTCGGGAAGAAAAATAAGAGTAAATACAGGGTGTTTGAAATCAAAAATAGGAAAGATATTATTGGAGGAAGATGCTATACTGAAGAGGTGGAATGAGTATATAAGAGAATTATATGATGAAGAAAGGGAAGAATTAACAGAAGAAAGTAATTTAGAAGGTCCACCTATTCTAAAAGAAGAAGTCGCTGACGCTGTCAAACATATGAAGAAAGGAAAAACATCAGGGCCAGATGGAATTACAATAGAAGAATTAGAAGTACTGGGAGGATTTGGAGTAGATGTATTAACCAAAATGTTGAAAGATATTTACAGCAGTGGATATTTACCGAGTGATGTGCTGAAATCTGTATTTATAGCTATACCAAAAAGACCAGGAGTAATTGAATGTGAAGACTTTCATACAATAAACCTCATAAACCATGACACTAAGTTTCTACTGAGAATTATAATGATAAGAACAAGATAGAAAATAAAAATGGAAATTGGTGAAGAACAGTATGGGTTTGTGGAAGGAAAGGGTACAAACAATGCAATATATACATTATGAACACTAATATAAAAATCAGTAGAGACACAGAAAGACATATTTATGCTTCATAGATTATACCAAGGCGATTGATAAAGTAAAACATGATGAACTAATTAAAATGTTGGAAGATATCAACATTAATGGGAAAGAATAAAAAAAAATATTCACTGAACCAAGTAGCAGCAATCAAAATAGGAAATAAAGAGGGCAATTATGAACAAATAAAGCTAGGAGTATGACAGGGATGTGTTTTGTCACCAGATCTTCTCCCTCTACAGCTAAGTAATAATGAGGGAGATCAAAGAGAAACCAGGAATACTAATCTGAGGTTATAATATAAACAATGTACGCTACGCAGATGACACAGTATTGGTGGTGAATAATGCAAAAGATCCACAACAATTGTTGGACACTGTAGTAAAAGAGAGTGCAAAGAAAGAAAGAACTTGAATACCAAGAAAACAGTAACAATGGTGATATCAAAGAAAAAGGTGACACCAAAATGTGAAACAGAAATAGAAGGGAAAATTCTTAACCAAGTGGATAGTTTTAAATATCTATATATTTCACTTGTTTATTCTGCAATATTTGTGACATCTAGCCAATTATTTCACTTGTTTATTCTGCAATATTTGTGACATCTAGCCAATTATTTCACTTGTTTATTCTGCAATATTTGTAGCATCTAACAAATTACCTGACTTGCCTTTCTTGCATCTATGTTAAAAATGGGCATAGATTCTTCCATCACATGAAAGCAAACTCTGCAAGTAGGTGAATGTCCTACAAGGAAATATCCCACACCATTTTCTCAGACACCTAAAGCTCCTGGATCTAAACCACGCCAATTACTTGTTTCACTGGATCTAAACCACGCCAATTACCTGTTTCACTGGATCTAAACCAGGCCAATTACCTGTTTCACTGAATCTAAACCAGGCCAATTACCTGTTTCACTGGATCTAAACTAGGCCAATTACCTGTTTCACTGAATCTAAACCAGGCCAATTACCTGTTTCACTGGATCTAAACTAGGCCAATTACCTGTTTCACTGGATCTAAACCAGGCCAATTACCTGTTTCACTGAATCTAAACCAGGCCAATTACCTGTTTCACTGGATCTAAACCAGGCCAATTACCTGTCTCACTGGATCTAAACCAGGCCAATTACCTGCTTCACTGGATCTAAACTAGGCCAATTACCTGTTTCACTGAATCTAAACCAGGCCAATTACCTGTTTCACTGGATCTAAACCAGGCCAATTACCTGTCTCACTGGATCTAAACCAGGCCAATTACCTGCTTCACTGGAATTGTTCTTCCACTTCCCACTTTCTCCCCGTCTGCTGCCTGTTTCTTTTCTTCCTCTTTTGCTTTAGGCTGCAAAAATTTTAATATTCAAATTTGAAATGTCAAGCAACTCAGTAAAATGTGAGATGTGCATGGCAATAATAACAACATAAAATGAGTTGTATGTCCATGTGTGCACACACATTGTTTATTTGCCAGACCTCAGTTTAACTTCTATGACCTTGACATGTAGCCTTTACCATGAGCTGATGAGGCCACAAGATCATGCTTCTCACTGACCAAGACAAGACCTCGGGAAACTTTGTTGTGGTATGACCTATCCACAGAGACTGCGCATCCAAACTGGTGAATACTCCAAAGATCACCATGTTTTTCCACAGATGTGAAACTCCAGTACCGGCCTTGCGCACCCAATTGGTTTCTGAGCTTGGAAAAGGGCGAGGAGATCTCTGCAATACAGACCCCAAGAAGATGATACTCCAGTACCAGGTCAGGAAGAAGGTCTCTTCATCAACCTCACTCCGATAGATACAAGCCGTTTTCAGAACTCAAGCCTTCCTGTTTGTCAATGCATCAGACTTGCCAGTTAAAACTCAGTCTTTCAAATGACTGACTACAAACTTCTAGTATAATGGCATCTCTGGGAAGGTTAACCCGGTCAACAAATGCCCACAGAAGTCGGATGTGTCAGCCTAACGGCGCAAGAACATAGCTCTGCTGTAAACAGGCACAACGCAGTCACGCCCGGAAAAAAAAAATTTAAAAAATAATGGCATCTAAGTTATACAATCTGGACATTAAAATAAAAATTGTGATATCCATGTTTAAATATAACTGTTATATTTTATAACATCTAAAGTATAGAAAACTATTTCCGAAACTCAACAATGTAGGCGTCTAACTTATGTCAGCTTATCACTGATTTTCTATAATCTGGACACCTAAACTACACTGCTTTTCTATAACCATGACATCTAAACTATGAAAGTGTGACATCTTAAATATAATGATAATATGCTACCTTTTCCCAAACATCTAATGCAGCTGTACATGCAAGAGATCCACTCAAGCAACATATACACCACATATGTATTTTCTACCATACAGTTATCACACCACATATGTATTTTCTAACATACAGTTATCACCACCACATATGTCTATTTGACCAAACAGATATCACACCACATGTATTTTCTTGTGTGTTTGGCAGATTTATATACACTGAAATAAAACATACACATGTATGTGAGAATGTGTGAATGTAATATGTGCGTAAATGTCTGTGTGATGGTTTTTATATGTGATATTAACATAAAATGGTAATTTACTCCACAACATGATCTGATGAAGTGGTCAGAAATGCTAGTGACATATGAACATCACTCACATATAATTATGTGATAAAGTGACCAGTGTTATCTGACTAGACTAGAAATGTTCAACCTTATTGTTCTGCTCACTGAGCAATCCATTTTTAAAGAAGAGGCTAAATTCTAAACTAAACTAGTACAACTATCAACACTGTTACAAACTGTAAACTCAACTGTTAAAATTGCTACATACGATAATAGTAATACTATTTACACTGTTTATGCTGAGTTGAAAAAACTACTGTGTGCACACAATAAGTAAAAATATTTATGTAGACTGTTTATGCTGAAATGTTAAATTACACGGTTACATGAAACTGTAATACTATTTACAATGTTTTTACCTGATAGTTAGGCTACTTACACAGATTATGCTTGTCAGTTAGACTATTTACAGTTTATACTTGTCAATTAGACTATTTACAGAGTTTATTCTTGTCAGTTAGACTATTTACACAGATTATGCGTGCTTGTTAAAACTACTGTTTTATGTCTGGCAGTTATGCTTGCCATTTAGGATATTAACTATATTTATGCTTGCAAACTAAGACTATATTATACTGTTTAAGCTTGCCAGATGAGATATTTACTCTGTTCCCCATTGCCAGTTAGACTATCTACACTGTTTATTTTTGTCACTTAGACAATGTACATACAATGTTTGTGCTTGTCAGGCAATGTACAGTGTTTATGATGCTCTAATAAACAGTGTACATAACTTATGCTTGCCAGTTAGACAATTTACATAACTTATGCTTGCCAGTTAGACAATTTACATAATTTATGCTTGCCAGTTACACAATTAAAAGTGTTCATGCTTGCCAGTTAGACAATGTACATAATTTATGCTTGCCAGTTAGACAATGTACATAATTTATGCCAGTTAGATAATGTACATAATTTATGCTTGCCAGTTGGACAACATACAACTTGCCAGTTAGACAATGTACATAATTTATGCCAGTTAGATAATGTACATAATTTATGCTTGCCAGTTGGACAATGTACATAATTTATGCTTGCCAGTTGGACAATGTACATAATTTATGCATGCCAGTTAAACAACTCACAGTGGTAACACTTGCCAAGAAAATAACAGTATTCATGCTCTAGTTAAAATGATTACCATAAGAATGGAGTTTTAGGAAATCCCAGTAGCCATCAAGGCAATGAATTTATAAATTAATAAGGTAACATATTAAATAATTTATTTACAATATTCTTTACACTGCATAAGTTTATCTCGTATGCCACCGTGGTTTTAATAAATTAAACCATGACAGCTAGTTATCTTCTTTGGAATGTCTTGATAGGCCAAGACAGAAATAGATTAGATAGATTAGGTAATCAGAGACAGGACAGGGAGACAACAGTCAGACAATGATAGATATCTCATCCATTCTTATTCCTCTTGTAACTTGCGGTATTAAGGTGAAGCATAAGCAGCCGAAGAGTGCCCGTATATGAGCTTCATATGTCATGATTCCCATAGAGTCTGTTCCTCCCTCTGTCCATTGATTACATGGCTGGCCTCTTCTTCTGGTTTTGTTTGGTCTGTACATCATTGGTTGTTGTGGTATACTGTTATTTGGTAGCCTTCTTATATGGCCAAACCATTTAACTTGCTATTTTCTGACAAAATCTAGCACAGCTTTAACCCCCACTATAGTCCTGATTTCTTCATTTCTGATTTTATCTCTTCTTGATACATTGAGTATTCTTCTCAGGAATCTCATTTCTGTTGTAAGTTTTCTTCTCTCTTTTTCTGTCATTGTCCAGGTTTGTCATCGGTACCATAGAGTTGGTAGGAAGATTGTGTTGTAGAGGGCTTTTTAATAACTATTGATATGTGTTTGTTTTTTAGTATTGGTGCCATTTGTCCAAGAGTTGGTTTGCTTTATTGCAATTATTTTCGATCTCGTCTTCTGAATTGCCATTTGATATTATACTTCCTAAATACTTGAAGCTCTTTACTTGTTTCAGGGAGTGTTGTTTTTTCTCCTTTGGTTATAGTCATTACCTCTGTTTTACTAATGCTAATTTTCATGTTACACTCCTTACACACTTCGTTTATGCTATTTATGTGGACTTGTAAATATGCTTCTGATTTTGCTATTAGTGCTTGATTGTCCATAAATAGTTTTTTAATGGTGTAATTCACCATTGGTTCTTCTACTGTGTTCTGTTTGTCATGTGGTGTTGTTACAGCCTCTGTTTTGCTGGTTTCTTTACATATGCTGTCTAAATAAGTTATGAACATGAGGGGGGACAGAACACAACCTTGTCATACTCCGGTAATGAGAGAGAGAGAGAGAGAGAGAGAGAGAGAGAGAGAGAGAGAGAGAGAGAGAGAGAGAGAGAGAGAGAGAGAGAGAGAGAGAGAGAGAGAGAGAGAGAGAGAGAGAGAGAGAGATTATATAAAGACAGAGAGTTTAGTAGTCAAAAGTAGGTAGTAGGTAGGTAAACAGAGTTCAGTGGTCAAGTAGGTGGCTAGTCAGGTAGACCAACCATTAAGTGGTCAATAGATGGGTAGGTGTGTAAACAGTCAAGTAGGCAGACACAGTTCATCTACGATCAAGCGGGTGGGTAAATAGGCAGACAGACAGTTGAGCAGGTGGGTAAGTAGGCAGAAAGACAGTTGAGCAGGTGGGTAAGTAGGCAGACAGACAGTTCAGCAGGTGGGTAAGTAGGCAGACAGACAGTTCAGCAGGTGGGTAAGTAGGCAGACAGACAGTTTAGTAGGTGGGTAAGTAGGCAGACAGGCAGTTCAGCAGGTGGGAAAATAGGTAGACAGGCAGTTCAGCAGGTGGGTAAGTAGGCAGACAGACAGTTCAGTGAGTGGGTAAGTAGGCTGACAGACAGTTCAGTGAGTGGGTAAGTAGGCAGACAGACAGTTCAGCGGGTGGGTAAGTAGGCAGACTGACAGTTCAGCGGGTGGGTAAGTAGGTAGACAGACAGTTCAGCAGGTGGGTAAGTAGGTAGACAGACAGTTCAGCGGGTGGGTAAGTAGGCAGACAGACAGTTCAGCAGGTGGGTAAGTAGGCAGACAGACAGTTCAGCGGGTGGGTAAGTAGGTAGACAGACAGTTCAGCAGGTGGGTAAGTAGGCAGACAGACAGTTCAGCAGGTGGGTAAGTAGGCAGATGGACAGTTCAGCAGGTGGGTAAGTAGGTAGACAGACAGTTCAGCAGGTGGGAAAGTAGGTAGACAGACAGTTCAGCAGGTGGGTAAGTAGGTAGACAGACAGTTCAGCGGGTGGGTAAGTAGGTAGACAGACAGTTCAGCGGGTGGGTAAGTAGGCAGACAGACAGTTCAGCAGGTGGGTAAGTAGGCAGACAGACAGTTCAGTGGGTGGGTAAGTAGGTAGACAGATAGTTCAGCAGGTGGGTAAGTAGGCAGATAGACAGTTCAGCAGGTGGGTAAGTAGGCAGACAGACAGTTCAGCAGGTGGGTAAGTAGGCAGATGGACAGTTCAGCAGGTGGGTAAGTAGGTAGACAGACAGTTCAGCAGGTAGGTAAGTAGGCAGACAGACAGTTCAGCAGGTGGGTAAGTAGGTAGACAGACAGTTCAGCGGGTGGGTAAGTAGGTAGACAGACAGTTCAGCGGGTGGGTAAGTAGGCAGACAGACAGTTCAGCAGGTGGGTAAGTAGGCAGACAAACAGTTCAGCGGGTGGGTAAGTAGGTAGACAGACAGTTCAGCAGGTGGGTAAGTAGGCAGACAGACAGTTCAGCAGGTGGGTAAGAAGGTAGACAGACAATTGAGCGGGTGGGTAAGTAGGCAGATGGACAGTTCAGCAGGTGGGTAAGTAGGCAGACAGACAGTTCAGCGGGTGGGTAAGTAGGTAGACAGACAGTTCAGTGGGTGGGTAAGTAGGTAGACAGACAGTTCAGCAGGTAAGTAGGCAGACAGACAGTTCAGCAGGTGGGTAAGTAGGCAGACAGACAGTTCAGCAGGTGGGTAAGTAGGAGACAGACAGTTCAGCAGGTGGGTAAGAAGGTAGACAGGAGGCAGCTCCTGTTCCACACCATGTGGATTACTGGGTATATGGTCCCATGCGTGTATAGACCAACAGACACTCGCTGGGTGAGTGGTCAACATCATGCTGGCCACATTTGCTTCCCATTACATTTTCTGGTACCAGTGTCTTACCTGACAGCCCAGGACATTAAAAACAACCCCTGCCTTGATGGGGGTATGACCATATGACCACTGGACAGGCAGGCAAGTATGCTGGCCATTGCACTACTGTGGCTCCCCATATGAGTTTGATACAAAATAAATATTAAAATTGCTGGTATTTTTTAATAATGTGTGGAATGTTCCTGTAGTGTATATCACATCACGTGAATGAACAATCAACTTCAGTACGTGATTTACTCTATCGTCATGTGGAATCAACAAGGAAAACAGACAAATTATGTAGCTCTACTCAGTAAAAATCACAAATGTAAACATAGGCATCAGTGGTCGTAACAGACAAGACAGCAAGGAAAGGGAAGCCAAGTTACAATGCCTCTGTTACAATATTACATGAATTAATTAAGGGTGCCAGGTTATTTACAAACTGGCCCAATGTACTGTATGATTTACCAAGGGGCTGGCTAGAATATGTAACATATAAAGTGACTCAATAGGCTATGTGATTTACAACATGACACGAGATACTATGTAAATTCCCTTTGGTTTGTCTATGTATGTTGTATGAAGTTACTCATCATGGTACGCAATTTACAAAACGGCTTAATAATCTAAGTGATTTACAAAATGACTCAATAATCTGTTTTACAAAATAACTCAATAATCTATGCGATTTACAACATGACTAAATATGCTATGTGATTTACAAAATAACTCAATAATCTATGTGATTCACAAACTAATGCTAAACAGTGTAGTTTACTGACTGACTGCTTAGGCAATGTTAATACATGTACAAAGTAGAGGCTAACATGATGTACAAATTGACCAAATGCACTAGGTAATGTACAAACAGCCCAAACTCACCAACACATGGTAAACTTACAGCCCAAACAGGCAATAAATACACAGTGAAAATGTACTGCATTCAAGAGATGCAGCCAGTAACAAGAAATGTTAACAAACAGACATTAAATAATACAACACAAAAGTAGATATAGCACAAAAATCACACTACAAAAATGTGTTGGAAATACAGTGTGCATCCAGGACAGACAGCAACACATTTATATTCAAACATTCAGAATCTAATTATTTTTAATTTTGCGTTCGCTCACTTTTAACTCAAGCGTAGTCCATATACGTGCTACTACTTCTAGTGCACTGGAATTTTTTTCTCTCGTATGGATTAGCTTTCCCTATTACCAGTGTCCTTCACCATCAGGCAAACCCACTCTCACTTCTGAAGTACTTGTAATTTATGACCCCAAGCCAAGGACGAGAATTCAACATTTTAGCCCAACTGTCCGGTGTTACGGGGTTGAACCCGCTACGACGCTATCAGTACACCAAATATTTAAGAACGAGTGCTGATTTAAATAGCCTGTAAATGACAATCGTATATCCATGGGATTAAACTACATTACAGCAAATTAACAGTCAAGATTATTCCTGATCTTAATCTTTACTATGCATAACCCTCTCCAACTCTGAGGTTTTTTCTCCTGCTTGTCTCATTCGTCTCCCTACTCTATTCTTAACCATTGCACTTTAGATCTTCTTCCTCTGTTTTCCTTCTACTCCAAAATCTTCTACCTCAAACTTTCTCCCTTCTACAGCTAACCTTTTCCCCATTTCACTTACACATCTAACCTTCTACTTATTTCCATGTTCCCTTGTACATCTAACCTTCTCCCTTGTAGTCTACTCATTTCCCTTCTACAACTAACCTCACTTATAATTATATCATTTCTACACCTAATCTTCTCACTTCTACTCAATTCTTTTTTCTATCTTCTCCCTCTTCTCCTAGCCTTCTCTCTTTTACTCTGCACTTAATCTCCCATTTACTTTCTCTCAATTACCCCAACCAATCTGGGTGGACAAATGTAATGTATGATACACAAGATACAGAAACATGTATCACTGGGGCACCCTCAAAATCATTGTAGCAACAGTAGAAATAATTAAAGGACACTGGCACTCACAGAAGACAAGAGAAAGAAGTAGAAATAAGCAAACACGCACAAGACAACAACAAAAACAGACAACTAAATGCTCTAGACACACTGAAATTCTATATATTTCAAATAAAAGAAGGCACATGAGAGGGTGGGAGTATGTGAACAGCCATGCCCCATGGGATTCACATGACAAATGATTACACATAAAGTCATTTAGTGACGAAGTATACATTAACAAACACAGCAATAGAAAGAATATACATTCTATACAACAGAAATAGACCAATAAAACACTACAGATTCCCTTGGGAAAAGGTTAACTAATATAAAAACTACTAACAAAAATATGACGGGAGAGAGAGAGAAGGTGAGAGAGAAAGAGAGAGGAGGGGAGCAAGAGGGGAGAAATAGAGAGGGAGAGAAAGACAGAGAGAGAGGGAGAGAAAGAAAGAGAGAGAGGGAGAGAAAGAAAGAGAGAGAGGGAGAGAAAGAAAGTGAGAGGGAGAAGAGAAAGAGAAAGAGGGAGAGAGAGAGAGAGGAAAAAAAGAGAATGAGAGAGGGAGTAAAGAGAGAAAGAGAGAGTGGGGAAAGAGAGAAAAAGAAAGAGAGAGGGGAGAGGGGGAGATAGAGGGAGAGAGGGAGAGAGAGAGAGAGAGAGAGAGAGAGAGAGAGAGAGAGAGAGAGAGAGAGAGAGAGAGAGAGAGAGAGAGAGAGAGAGAGAGAGAGAGAGAAGGAATAAAAGGCAAAAGTAGATACGCCTAATGTACAATTATTGAAAAATGTAGAAATAAAGGAAGGCGGTGTCGGCTTGGTCACATTATGGGACATGGATGCCTGTTTTTGAAAATACTAGGAGACATTTGGGAGAAAAGAAACAGGGAGTTATCTAAGAAACAGCTGCATCACACAGGAATGCATAGACATTGGGGCTCTGTTGTCCATATTGTTGAACAGAACTGCTGAGAAGAGGGGACAATGAAGTGAGATGATCAGATGAATTCAACACCAGTCTTCGGACTCACTAATCTGATGATGCTGCTGCTGATAGTGACGATGATAACAGGGGACAAAGGAGTGACTTCCACAAAAAACTTCAGAAGACTTTAACATCGATCTTCAGAATGGCTAACCTGATGACTTTGTGATTTATTCAGTGATGACTTATTCACTGGCACAGGAATAGAGCATGACGGGGCAACCCTTTGCCGTGAAGTTGGAACTGCGACTAACTACTAACCTGAAGATGATGATGAATCAAGCAGGATGTACTGTCCCAGACGCATCTCTAAAACCCATTGCTTGACCCTGGGTAAACCCCAGAGACATGCTGATTTTGGGAGAATTCAGCATCAGGGGATTGATTAACCCACAAACCATTGATTTATTAACTGATTCAGTGCTGAGGGATTGTATATAACCAAATGTGACTTCCCATTTGGACAGATGGGCGATAGATCGCCATACTAGTCATCGTGCTATAATTATATATATATATATATATATATATATATATATATATATATATATATATATATATATATATAGAGAGAGAGAGAGAGAGAGAGAGAGAGAGAGAGAGAGAGAGAGTGAGAGGGGGGGGGATAGGGGTATCTTCGAGCAGGCCAAATCAAAAGCATTGAAGAGTCAAATGACAGAGTGGATAGTCAATGTAGTGATTGAAACTGTTGGTGTCATGACTGTGAGCATTTATGATGAATGCACATCACAATCGAGAAGTGACTGAGTGAATGGGTGGTCACTGAACATATCATATGTGTAGTAACAGAATGGGTAGTATACAGAATGAAGCTATGCGCATTATTCTTGGATGTACAAGAGATACAGCATGCGCTACCTTCTTGGTTTTCCAACCATTGAAGAGAGAATACAAGTTTGCAGGGCACGCGCCTACCTCAGAATTAACGCAAACACACAACATCCACTGCATAGTGAAATTAGGAAGGTGAAGGGCAGCAGGTTAAAAAGAGGACGGTCATGGATGGGTCAAGCCGAAGACATTCTTCAACAGGTGTGTTCACTTGAGGACTTAGAACCTGGCGAGGAGTGGGTGCAAGTGCCAACAGACTTCTGCACATCCTTTTCAGTTTGCATCCAACTAGATAGAAAATGCAGACATGAAAATCCGGCTGCTGTTGAGGCTGAAGTACAAGCGTTGATTTTCGAGAATTCGCTAGACGGTGACGCGGTCATCTACACAGATGGGTCGGTCATCCGACATGTGAGAAGCTCATGGGCCTTTACAGCTCGGGCCGGAGGGAGAATTGTGAAGGAGGACTCTGGTGCTTTCACTGAAACCACAAGTAGCCTGACCATGGAAGTCATGGCAGTAAGTGCAATAACATGGCTCGAGACACAGACATTCACTAGGGCTTGTTTCCTTAGCGACTCAACGAACATGATCAAGAGGATAGAGGAGGGGTCGATCCGAAGAGAATGGTTGCTGCCTTTGGAGCGGTCTCGACTAGCAAAGATTAGTTTCATCTTCGTGCCAGGGCATGCGGGAGTACAAGGAAATGAGCGGGCTGACAAGCTCGCAGGTGAGGCTACTGTGGAGGGCGGACGCGCCATGGACCAGGCCGACATTCTGAATGCTCTACGAGAAGTAAGACTTTTGCGAGAACCAAGTGATGACTGTGAATCTACAACAATGGCCAGACTGCGAGAGCAGCAAATTAAAAGAGGGGTGGCCAAACAAGAACACTACGCAGGAAGCCAAAGAAGATTGATAAACCAACACAGAACTGGCGTCGTTAGCCGCTACACGTTGCGGGATTTGCTGAGGAGGGGATCCGAGCACTTATGGACTGAATGGTTCGATGTGCAATGAGGATGATCTGTCGACTAACTAACTAACTAACTAGAATGGGTAGTGACTGAGATGGGCTGTTATTGAATATAACATGTGTAGCAACTGAGCTGCGACGCTTCACAGCAAAAGCAGTAGGTCAAAAGAAATAGCAACTGAGGGTGGATGGTTACTGAATATTAACATGGTGGTCACTAAATATCACATACATGTAACTGCAGGAGTGGGTGGTCACTCAACATCACATACATGTAACTGCAAGAGTGGTCACTCAACATAATATACATGTAAGTAACAGTAGGAGTGGGTGGTCACTCAACATCATAAACAATGAAGCAGATAGGAGCTTGGGGACTGGAAAGTACTAATACATACACTATGAATGTAAAATCAGTCAGTGGGTGATCAATACAGAGCATCCAAGTTGTGAATGTGAGAGAGTGGGTGACCAATACAGAGCATCTAAGTTGTGAATGTGAGAGAGTGGGTGATCAATACAGAGCATCCAAGTTGTGACTGTGAGAGAGTGGGTGATCAATACAGAGCATTCAAGTTGTGACTGTGAGAGAGTGGGTGACCAATACAGAGCATCCAAGTTGTGAATGTGAGAGAGTGGGTGATAAATACAGAGCATCCAAGTTGTGACTGTGAGAGAGTGGGTGACCAATACAGAGCATCCAAGTTGTGAATGTGAGAGAGTGGGTGATAAATACAGAGCATCCAAGTTGTGACTGTGAGAGAGCATCCAAGTTGTGACTGTGAGAGAGTGGGTGATCAATACAGAGCATTCAAGTTGTGAATGTGAGAAAATGGGTGGTCACAGGCCTTCACACACAAATTTTGAATTTGAAAGATTAGACGGTACAGACAGTCACACACAAATTCTAAATCTTAGCTTAGATAGTGGGTGGTCACACACATATCGTGAAGTTGGGATCACACACAAATCATGAATTTGAGGGAGATGGTGGTCACACACAAAATGTGAATTTGAGAAAGCTGGTGGTCACAGACAGTCACATAGAAATCATGAATTTGAGCAAGTGGGATGTCACACACAATTTGTGAATTTGAGAGAGATGATGGTCACATAAATATTGTAAATTTGAGAGAGTGGGTGGTCACAAATAGTCACACACATATTGTGAATTTGAGAGAGATGATGGTTACACAAATATTGTAAATTTGAGAGAGATGGTGGTTACAAATAGCCACACATATATTGTGAATTTGAGAGAGATGGTGGTCACACAGCAATTGTGAATTTGAGAGAGTGGGAGGTCACACACAATTTGTGAATATGAGAGAGATGGTGGTCACACAAATATTGTAAATTTGAGAGAGTGGATGGTCACACACAAATCGTGAATTTGAGAGAGTGGGTGGTCACACAAAAATTGTGAATTTGAAAGAGATAGTGATCACAAATAGTCACGCACAAATCATGAATCTGAGAGAGTTGGTGGTCACCAACAAATTGTAAATGTAAGAAAGCTGGTGGTCACAAATAGCCACACACAAATTGTGAATTTGAGAGAGTGGGAGGTCACACACAATTTGTGAATATGAGAGAGATGGTGGTCACACAAATATTGTAAATTTGAGAGAGTGGATGATCACACACAAATTGTAAACTTGAGAGAGATGGTGGTTACACGCAAATTGTTAATTTGAGAGAGATGGTGGTCACACATTTTTAGTGAATTTGAGAGAGATGGTGGTTACACAAATTGTGAATTTGAGATAGCTGGTGGTCACAAATAGTCACACACAAATAGTGAATATGAGAGATGGTGGTCACACACAATTAGTGAATTTGAGAGAGATGGTGGTCACACACAAATTGTGAATTTGAGAAAGTTGGTGGTCACAAATAGTCACACAAATCGTGAATTTGAAAATATGGGTGGTCACACAGACACTGTATGTATCTCACACAAATTCAGTCACTCTTAAACATCTTCCCTCACATTTTCTTTTCTTTTTTTTCACCCTTAAAATACCTAGCAATGATTTTTTATATTCCCTTATAGAATATTTATGTTTCAAACTACGGGTAGAATACTTTATATGAAGTGATAGCTTGATAAAATTTTTTAATATAATATAATAAAAACTGCATAGATTTTCCATAAACACCAAAAAGCACACCCAGCATTATGATTTACATCAACCATGAAAATATCACTGCTACATATTGTAACACTGCTGATCAATAATTTCACAGGAGATATTAATAATTATAAATCCCACTGCTCCTCTGGAACCAGCGAGGTCTTTAACTTAGTTAGGGAAACTGGCTCAACTCGTTAAAAGTGACTAACTTTGTGCGAGACACCACAATAAGGACACCAACCCACTGAAAAGGCAACATGTCTCAGCTCTTACATTAAACAAGTTGGACCTTCGGCGGTTTTTCCTGCTCTGAGTTGGAGTGGAGATAGGAGTGGGCAGGTCTTTTCCTTCGCCAGGCTTATCCTGGAGAATTTAGAGAATCGATCAGAATGTTGGACAACACAAATCTTTTCCCTTTGAACTGTTCCTGCACCAAGAAACTCTGCATCTGTTGTTCAGTTACGTCCTTTAGTACCAAAATACTTTCCCTGCTCCTTCAGTCCCAGACAGTGATTACTTTTGCCCACTTTGTTTATGTTACTGTGTTAACTTTTCTATCTTAGCTGTTGCTTTAACTCCTTCACTCCCAGACAGTTATTATTTTTTCCCCACTGTGTTCTAGATGTTACTGTTAACTTTGTCCTAGTTGTTTCCTTAACTCCTTCAGACAGTTATTACTTTTCCTCACTGGGTTCTAGATGTCAATGTTAACTTTTCTGTCCCAGCTGTTATTTTAACTCAGTCCCATAGTCCCAGACAATTACTTTTACCCACTGTGTTCTAGATGTAATTGTTAACTTTTCAGGCCTAGCTGTTACTTTAACTCAGTCCTAGACAATTAGTTTTGCCCAATGTACTCTAGATATTATTGTTAATTTTTCAATCCAAGCTGTTACTTTTATCCACTGTGTTCTAGATGTTAACTTTTCTGTCCTAGCTGTTACTTTTATCCACTGTTCTAGATGTTAACTTTTCTGTCCTAACTTTTACTCACTGTATTCTAGATTATGTTGTTAACTTTTCTGTCATAGCTGTTTACTTAACTCCTTCATAAAGTTACTACTCCCCCCCCCCCCCGTTAAATTTTGCATTAGCTGTTACTTTACATCCTTCAGTCCCAGACAGCTATTACTTTTGCCCATTGTGCTACAGATGTTACTGTTAACTCTTCTGTTCTAGCTGTTACTTTAACACCTTCAGTCTCAGACAGCTGTTAGTTTTGCCCACTGTGCTACAGATGTTACTGTTAACTCTTCTGTTTTAGCTATTACTTCAACACCTTCAGTCTCAGACAGCTATTACTTTTGCCCATTGTGCTACAGATGTTACTGTTAACTCTTCTGTTCTAGCTGTTACTTTAACACCTTCAGTCTCAGACAGCTGTTAGTTTTGCCCACTGTGCTACAGATGTTACTGTTAACTCTTCTGTTTTAGCTATTACTTCAACACCTTCAGTCTCAGACAGCTATTACTTTTGCCCATTGTGCTACAGATGTTACTGTTAACTCTCCTGTTCTAGTTGTTACTTTAACACCTTCAGTCTCAGACAGCTGTTAGTTTTGCCCACTGTGCTACAGATGTTACTGTTAACTCTTCTGTTTTAGCTAATACTTCAACACCTTCAGTCTCAGACAGCTATTACTTTTGCCCATTGTACTACAGATGTTACTGTTAACTCTTCTGTTCTAGCTGTTAACACCTTCAGTCTCAGACAGCTATCACTTTTGCCCATTGTGTTCTAGATGTTACTGTTAACAACCCTGTCCTAGATGTTACTTTAACCCATTCAATCCCACATAGTTATCAGTTTATTTCTTCTGACCCCTAGTGCCAATATTTTAAAATAACAATTGTCTGGTAGTGAATAATCACATTATTACTGTAAACTCCCTCAAACTACTGGCATAGATTGTCAGGGCATGCAATACTATACAGACAGTTTCTCCTGACTGAATTCCAGAGGACAGTGAGCAAGACCTGGTAAAGAATTGATCCTTTGGACGCAACAATGACAAAAACAAGGCACTTCAACTTTAAGATACTTGATCAGAGAACAACAAAAACCATTAGTGGGGCAACAAAAATCATTACTCTGGAAACAAAAACCATTACTGGGATAACAAAATCTGTTACCAAAACTACCCAGACAGTATGTAATCACTCAAGGAATTATAAATAATGATAATGAAATTAGAAAGGCAAAAATGTTATGAGTATATATAAAAGTTAATCGATGAATCTAACATACACACATGGAGTGAGTGTGTGTATGTATATATATATATATATATATATATATATATATATATATATATATATATAATAGCTTCGGGCAAAGCAGTGCAATAGGGAAGCTACAAGCCTTACCCTAGGGCGAGGAAATGCAGCCTAAAGACTTAATATCATGGCAGGGCAGACCAGGTAATAAGCCTTGGTCTGCAACAGGACTAGAATGGAAGCTTCGACAGGTGGACAGTTAGAGCATGTTGCTGTTAACAACCCTGTGCTAGATGTTACTTTAACCCATTCAATCCCGTAGTTATCAGTTTATTTCTTCTGACCCCTAGTGCCAATATTTTAAAATAACAATTGTCTGGTAGTGAATAATCACATTATTACTGGAAACTCCCTCAAACTACTGGCATAGATGGTCAGGGCATGCAATACTATACAGACAGTTTCTCTTGACTGAATTCCAGAGGACAGCATTGCTGATCCAGCAGCTTGTCTTGTTCCAGATGTATTGCTGTTACCTTTCCTCTGGAGTAAACTAGGCAGGTCAAGAGAGGGATCATGCTGCATGAGCAACACATGGTCTCTAAACTCAGCTCAGACTGTGTATGGAGAGGTATAACTCCATTTTACAAACTATTGTCTGTCAAGATGACAAGGTGCCAGTCATAACAAGAAACCAACAACAAATATAACCATCATTAAACAGGGATAACTTGATACACACACAGAGTCTCCGTGGTGAAGTGGTTGCACCAACTGCCTCACACTCCAAAGGTTGTAGGTTCCATTCTGGACTACCTCATTTGGTTCATAAGTGCAATTTTCACGAAGACTCTTGGGGGTCATCGCTGGAGCTACAGAACCCTGCAGAAAGAGACTGGGCCAGATGGGAAAAAACCCAGTGCAATGAAGCTGATCCTCTTGATGGTTAAACCCCCGTTTAAACTTGATACAAATGTAGGTTCATGGATTAAACATAATTGGTTAAAAAATTGAAAAATAATACTGAAGAGCTTATAACAGTAGGGCATGTGGATTGCAAGAGGAAACCAACACATTAATTTCTCCCCAAAAAATGTTTATGGACAGTCAAAAATCTAGACATGTGGAGTAACATGTTCAAACAGTTTGAAGGCAGAGTGGCTTAGATAAACGGCATCCACCTCTAAACTGAAAGGCACCAAATCCTAATCCAGCCTGTGAAAACCCTGCATGGCAAATGAAAACCCTGCACGGCCAATGAAAATCCTGCACGGCCAATGAAATCATGATATGGCCAATGAAAACCCTACATGACCTGTGAAATCCCTGCATGGCCTATGCAAATCTTCCTGCATCTTTTTCTTCTTCTTCAGCGTTCCGAGCCATTGAGGTTCTTTGCTGCAGATACAATCCATCTCCATTTGTCTCTCTGGTTGACCTTCTCTTGCCAGTCGTTGATTCCAAGTGCTTGTAGGTCTGTTTATATATTATCTCTCCACTGTCTTCTTGGTCTACCTCGGGGTCTACGGTCATTTATTTCCTGAGTGTAAGTGAGTTTTGTTTCCCTATTGTCGTCCATTCTTTCTATATGCCCCAGCCATTGTAGTCTATTATCCTTCATGATACCAGTTATTAGCGGGGATATAACAGATCATAAATGTCTTTGTTACTTCTTCTTTTCCACTCTCCACTTTGTGTATCCCTAATGGGTCCAAAGATGTGTCTTAAAACTTTGTTCTCAAAGGTTTGTAAAAAGGCTTCATCTCCTTTCGTTGTACTCCAGGTTTTTTAGTCCAGAGACTAGTGTGAAGTTTTCTGAAGTTCACGATTTGTAAACGGCTGCCTTTGTTGCACACAAGTACTTCCATAAGTTGTCCAGTCTTCTTGCATGGCTGATGAAAACCCTGCATAGCCTATAAGATCCTTTCTACATGGCCTTTGAGAACCTCCCAGTGTGGTGTATGAGAACCTCCCAGTGTGGTGTATGAGAACCTCCCAGTGTGGTGTATGAGAACCTCCCAGTGTGGTGTATGAGAACCTCCCAGTGTGGTGTATGAGAACCTCCCAGTGTGGTGTATGAGAACCTCCCAGTGTGGTGTATGAGAACCTCCCAGTGTGGTGTATGAGAACCTCCCAGTGTGGTGTATGAGAACCTCCCAGTGTGGTGTATGAGAACCTCCCAGTGTGGTGTATGAGAACCTCCCAGTGTGGTGTATGAGAACCTCCCAGTGTGGTGTATGAGAACCTCCCAGTGTGGTGTATGAGAACCTCCCAGTGTGGTGTATGAGAACCTCCCAGTGTGGTGTATGAGAACCTCCCAGTGTGGTGTATGAGAACCTCCCAGTGTGGTGTATGAGAACCTCCCAGTGTGGTGTATGAGAACCTCCCAGTGTGGTGTATGAGAATCTCCCAGTGTGGTGTATGAGAACCTCCCAGTGTGGTGTATGAGAACCTCCCAGTGTAGTGTATGAGAACCTCCCAGTGTGGTGTATGAGAACCTCCCAGTGTGGTGTATGAGAACCTCCCAGTGTGGTGTATGAGAACCTCCCTGTATGGCCTATAGGACAACAGACTGGACAACTTATGGAAGTACTTGTGTGCAATAAAGGCAGCCATTTACACATCATGAACCTCAGAAAGCTTCACACTAGTCTCCGGACTAAAAACCCTGGCAACTATAAACATGGAGTAAACTATTGAAAGATATACTTTTTGTCACAGTTGATACCCACTTACGTGTATGAAATATATTCGACACATACAGGTTTATCTTTACAGGTTGCAGGACAAGTCACAGCAAAACAGAACCATTCAAAGTAACATCAAAAAGAATCAGTCTGGGTTCTAACAACCAAAACAAACATTCAACAGGGACAATAACCACTAGAATACAAAATTTACAAAACAAAAAAACAAAAAAAAAAAACAAAAAAAAAAAAAGAAAGAAAAGAAATCAACAGCATCAAAGCGAATGCAAGTAATGTTGGTCATGTTCATCAAGGCTCTTAATAGTCTGATGTTACTGTTAAAAACCCTGTCCTAGATGTTACGGATGCTCATACTTTCAGAGAGAGAGACAGAGAGAGAGAGAGAAAGAGAGAGAGCAGAGAGAGAGAGAGTAAGAGAGACAAACAGGGGAGGGAGGGAGACAGAGGAAGGAAGGGGGAGAGCATGCATGTGTGTATTTGTGTTTGGGCGTGTGCTACAGTGAGTTTGTATTCGCAGTTTGAGAAAGTGTGTCTGTGTGTGTGTGTATGCACACATGTCAGAGAAGAGTTAGGTTATGTACACCTGTGATGTAGATGAGTCTAGACACCAGCATGTGTCTGTATTCTAAATAACTCCAAATAAATCTATGTCCTGCATCAACATGAAACCAGCCCCAATATTCTCAATTTTAGACATTTTATCACAACCAGTGATTGTTTCCTGCTGCTTACATACTTCATATTCACAAAATACCCACTGTCAAACTCCCCCCATGAAGTCAAACTTTGGTTCACAGAAATTCAGTATGCTATCAGCCGTTATCTAAAATCTCTGAGCAAGCCCTGATGCCACTGTGAGAACTACTGGTTAAAATAATGGTTATAAACTGCAATCACTCTATGTCCCAGACTGTATTAATATCCATTACCGTCACCTGTATTAGTAATTTATCCTCTCTATAGTAGATTCCCCCTGTTTGCAGTTTGAGTAATCTCCCCGCTCTGATTTATTAGTAACCTCCCCTGTCTAGAGGTAAAAGAAGATATTTTAAATTGGTTTTTTAAATAGTCTATACACGCGCTACTACTCATGAGTGCTCTGGATTGATTTTTTTTTTCCATGTGGATTAGCTTTTCCTATTACCAGTGTCCCTTGCCATCAGCCGAACCCACTCCGACTTCTAAGGTACTTGCAATTTACGCCCCCAAGTCAAGAACGAGAAGTCAACATTTTGGTCCAACTGACCCGTATAGGGGTTGAACCCACTACCTCGGCATCAGTACACCTTGGAAGTTTAAGAGTAAAAGCTCTTATCTAATCAGCCATACTGACCTCCTATATTTTAGATGAAGCCCAATACATTTTAGTTGAAAGTCCTTAAAGCCACGGATTACAGGGCAATGCTAATGTGCAATCATTTTAAACATTAGACTAATAATAACGAATATCTTGTGGTTTTTCTGCAACTTGAACTAAAATCAATTACATCTGAATTTTCTTTGGTTGATTAAAATAGTATGCGAAATATGTTTTATATTTGCTGAGTCACCAAACAAACAAAAAAGACTATTAATTAGGTTTTTAATGTTTCTTTGATAGCTTCAAACAATTATGTTTGTGTCTTTGGCTGTTTGAAGAAGAAATGAAAATTATTTTTGGTGTTTCTTCAGCTGTTAACAAAAACAATTAAGTCTGATATTTTTTGGCTGCCTAAACAATGTAATTACATTTAATGTTTCTTTAGTTGTTTAAAAAGAACATTTATGTTTGATGTTTCCTTTGTTTCCTCAACAGAAAAATTGTGTTTGACATTTCTAGTTTAACAAAAACATTATGTTTGACATTTCTAGTTTAACAAACACAATTATGTTCTTCAGCTATTTGATGGAAACAATTGTTTGGTGTTTCTGGTTTAACAAAAACATTATGTTTGATGTTTCTGCTTTTAATTTTAAAAAAAAAATTATGTTTGATATTTCTTCAGCTGTCCCCTGCACACATATATACTATCTACCTATACACTTACACTAACTACATACACACACTGCCTACATGCAAATGTGTACACTGCCTACATACTCACACTTAAACTGCCTACATGCACACACTTAAACTGCCTGCATGCACACACTTCCACTGCCTACATGCACACTTCCACTGCCTACATGCACACTTCCACTGCCTACATGCACACTTCCACTGCCTACATGCACACTTCCACTGCCTACATGCACACTTCCACTGCCTACATGCACACACTTCCACTGCCTACATGCACACTTCCACTGCCTACATGCACACTTCTACTGCGTACATGCACACATTAATTCTGCCTACATGCTAACACTGCCTACCTGAAAACATGTACATTGCCTACACACGTCTTTACACTGCCTACATGCACACCCTTATGTTGCCCACAATAATCCTTATGCTGCCTACACATGTAAATTGTCTGCATACATATCCCCATACACTGCCTACATGCAAATCTTAAGGCAGCCTATATGCACACACTTATGTTGCATACATGGATATGCTTACACTGTCTATATCAATATGTTTACACTGCCAACTTACATACAATTACCCTACCCACTGATGTGCCTACCATCATACTTGCACTGCCTACATAAACACCTTTACACTGCCTATGTGCACATCCTTATACTGCCTACATAAACATGCAAATGCTGCCTAAATGCACATCCTTACACTGCCTATATGCACATCCATACACTGCCTATATGCACATCCTTACACTGCCTATATGCACATCCTTACACTGCCTATATGCACATCCTTATACTGCCTACATAAACATGCAAATGCTGCCTAAATGCACATCCATACACTGCCTATATGCACATCCTTACACTGCCTATATGCACATCCATACACTGCCTATATGCACATCCTTATACTGCCTACATAAACATGCAAATGCTGCCTAAATGCACATCCATACACTGCCTACATGCACGCCTTACACTGCCAACATAAACATGCTTATGCTGCCTACATGCACATCCTTGCACTGCCTACATAAACACATTTATGCTGCCTACATTCACATCCAGCCACTGCCTACATGCACATCCAGACACTGCCTACATAAACACGTTTACTCTGCCTACATGCACACACTTACACTGAGGAAGTTTGGTTTGAAAAACTGTTTGTTCTTCCAAGCTAAAAAGTTGGCGGCTGGCTGGTGACTCTGCAGGTCGTTCCTCAGCTCTGTTGCGCCCTGTGGGATGGTGATGGGGGGTAAGGTGTAAACAAGGTGTATCTGGAGGCATTCAAATAACAGGTAAGGGTTAGCAATAACAGAACAAAAAATGGGGGTTTGTCAGTAGAGGGAGTAATGTGGGAGGAAAAAAACAAGAACTAATTACAGTGTTATAATGCATGCATGGTAACTAATGGACAATATTCCTAGATAGTATTACCGACACAGGTCAGCATGGTCGAATGGGTAAGAATGAGTGTTCTTAAACATCCATTGTGCTGATGCCGAGGTAAGTGGTTCAGCTGGACTAAAATGTTGACCTGTTGTCCTTGACTTCGGGGAATGTATATTACAAGTACCTCTGAAGTCGGAGTGGGTTCGCCTGATGGCGAGGGACACTGTTAATAAGGAAAGCTAATCCAAATGCAAAATTCAGTCCATCACAATTATAAATAGTGTGTATGGACTACGCTTGAGTTCAAAGCGAGTGAGCGAAAAAAAAAAAAAGTATTACAGCATTGTTAAAGTTAGTTGCATATTCTTTACAGGATGTTGTAGTCAATACCCACATGTTTTGGCTGGACAAAATGTTAGATGGGCCTGCGTGCCCAATTCTTAACCCTTTGAAAATAAAGTTTGTTTGTTTGTGTGTTTGTTTGCTGTTTGTGATTTCTTGGCAAGTTTGCACAGGCAAGATGGGACCAACTTCAGCCCTTGTAAGTGACTTTGTTTGATGTGGTACAGGCTCACCTGTTTTGTTTGATGTGGTACAGGCTCACCTGTTTTGTTTGATGTGGTACAGGCTCACCTGTTTTGTTTGATGTGGTACAGGCTCACCTGTTTTGTTTGATGTGGTACAGGATCACCTGTTTTGCTCAGTCATTCTAGTAATACAAACACAAAAGCCACAAACAGTATATTGCATGATTTATTGCCTGGCCTATTTCCCTGCATGTCGTCAGGTGCACACTGCAGCATTAGATATCATATGACATGAGTAAATGAATCATACTTTAGCTGAAACAATTAAAACACACAGTCACAGGAACATCTGTTATCCTCATGGTAATTTCAAATTTAGAAAGAATGCTTTCTGTTTACACAAAACCAACTGGGACTGCTTGATTGCTAACGCCTCCCGATATGCCAGGCAATAAATTGTGCAACATACTGTTTGTGCATTCAGTGTTTAAAATCACTAAGGACAGTAATAAGTGTCTCACTGTTGGTGGGTTTCTAATACACTTGACAATGGTCTGAACCCAGACCAAATGTCTTGGTAAGCAAACAATCTAACCACTATGCCATCTTGGCTCCCTACATAAATTATGTTGACATAAAATGTCTAGCAGTTTTTGGTATTTAATTTCCTGCCACCAACATGCAGTGTGTCTGCCAGAGTTACATCTACCAATACAATTGATTACGAAACCTTGGTGACTGTTCCACTATATGTGTACTTGACGGATGAGAAATCTGGCCAAACATTGCAAGGTAGATGGAAGGTAACAGCAATTATATTGGAAGGTAAAAAGCCATTATATTTGAAGGTAAACAGCCATTATACTGGAAGGTAAACAGCCATTATACTGGAAGGTAAACAGCCATTATATTGGAAGGTAAACAGCCAATACACTGAAAGGTAAACAGCCATTATACTGGAAGGTAAAAAGCCATTATATTTGAAGGTAAACAGCCATTATACTGGAAGGTAAACAGCCATTATATTGGAAGGTAAACAGCCAATACACTGGAAGGTAAAAAGCCATTATATTTGAAGGTAAACAGCCATTATACTGGAAGGCAAACAGCCATTATATTGGAAGGTAAACAGCCATTATACTGGAAGGTAAACAGCCATTATACTGGAAGGTAAACAGCCATTATACTGGAAGATAAACAGCCATTATATTGGAAGGTAAACAGCCAAAACACTGAAAGGTAAACAGCCATTATACTGGAAGGTAAACAGCCATTATATTGGAAGGTAAACAGCCATTATATTGGAAGGTAACAGCAATTATATTGGAAGGTAAATAGCCATTATATTGGAAGGTAGACAGCAATTATATTGGAAGGTAAACAGTCATTATACTAAAAGGTAGACAGACATTATACTGGAAGGTAAACAGCCATTATATTGGAAGGTAAACAGCCATTACACTGAAAGGTAAACAGTCATTATATTGGAAGGTAAACAGCCATTAAACTGAAAGGTAACCAGCCATTATACTGGAAGGTGAAAAGCCATTATACTGGAAGGTAAACAGCCACTTTACTGGAAGGTGAACAGCCATTATATTGGAAGGTAAACAGCCATTATATTGGAAGGTAACAGCAATTATATTGGAAGGTAAATAGCCATTATATTGGAAGGTAGACAGCAATTATATTGGAAGGTAAACAGTCATTATACTAAAAGGTAGACAGACATTATACTGGAAGGTAAACAGCCATTATATTGGAAGGTAAACAGCCATTACACTGAAAGGTAAACAGTCATTATATTGGAAGGTAAACAGCCATTAAACTGAAAGGTAACCAGCCATTATACTGGAAGGTGAAAAGCCATTATACTGGAAGGTAAACAGCCACTTTACTGGAAGGTGAACAGCCATTATATTAAAAGGTAAACAGTCATTATACTGGAAGGAAAACAGTCATTATACTGGAAGGAAAACATCCATTATTCTGGAAAGTAAACAGTTATTACACTCGAAAGGAAACAGCCATTACACTGGAAGGTAAACAGCCTTTAGATCTGCATACTAACAGCCATTATGCCTGCAAAAAAACATTATGCCTGCAAAAAGCCACTCAATATGTAAACAAACAGACATTAGTCCATAGACTAACAACCATAACACATACCAACTGACGGCAAGAAGTCCATAGTTGATAACTGCATAACCTTTACATGATGTTGCAATTAACACCAGCATTTTTTGGCTGTTTGTATTTTCTAGGCAATCTTATGTTTAGTAGTTTGCCATTACTTTCTGAATGGCCGACGCTCATACCAGTGTTAAAATCAACACAAATAGTCTGCTTCCAAATCGCCTACAGCTGACTCTGAAACCGATATGTTGGGATTGTGACACCACATTCACTAACCCTAACCTACAGACGGTGAGGAAGTCCCAGCCTAACAGCTATTACATCTGAGGACAACAACCATTGCATTTGAGGACAATAGACACCACATAGACCGATTAACAACCATGCAAGGAACAACAGGAAAATATCAACAAATGCCGTGCATTTTGTTAGGTTAGTCAATACAAATGCATTTAAAAAAACAAAAACAAAACAACAACAAAAAAACAAGAAGAAGCGAACATTAACTGTGAATCCTGTTTCTGATTAAAGTACAAATAAAGTGACCATAAGGTTAGTTGCGTATCCTTTACAGGATGTAGCAGACAACCCCAGCATTGTTAGGCTGTTTGTGATTCCTGGGAAAGTTTACGTTCAGCGCCCATATCTTTTCATTAAAAAACAACCAATGCAAGGCAGTCTGCT
The DNA here is from genome assembly GCA_963921405.1 of Cepaea hortensis. Taxonomy (NCBI): domain Eukaryota; kingdom Metazoa; phylum Mollusca; class Gastropoda; order Stylommatophora; family Helicidae; genus Cepaea; species Cepaea hortensis. Next base: position 110,310,021 of record OY992883.1, on the reverse strand, counting down.
GCCAAATCCCCGGCAGCTGTGTTTCAAACGGGGTATGCAGGATGATGAACAGTGTCCGTAACCCCTTGGCCACCTTCATAACCACACTAACAAACTATTGAAACATACTGGACATCCGGTGTTGGCTCTGTCTTTGTTGTGACCACACGGTGGTATGGCCAGTATCACACTGTCCACCTGCACTTTCCCGAAGAGACTGCTGGTATCCATGTGTGCAGAATCTTGGTCAGTATATACCAACACTTGGGCACATCAGTCACAAAGGACAGTGCCACCTACGCTCACGTGTAGACAGAACTTGAAATGTCTTTGAATTTTACAGTAATCTTCAAGAGATGATTGAATACAATTATGACTATTTTCATATCCTGTCCAGTGCACTGGAAGCAGTAGCTTGTGTATGGACTACGCTTGAGTTCAAAGTGAGCGGGGGGGGGGGGGGGTCTTGCAAGCTGAGTTAATGTATTCTCAGCACGTCTAGTTAATTTATTCAATTTATTCTCAGCTCTTTATTGCTAATTGAAAAATAGAAGTCTTCCTAAATGTTGCTATCTCATGCTGTTCCGTCCATGCCTTCGCCATATTATTCATGTTTTCCTCCAATTGTCTTCTATTCTCGCAATTGCCTGATTCAAATTATTTTGACCGTTTTTATATTCTGCAAGGTAAATGAATTGATTCTCAGGAGGAGCTCATGGAGAGAACTAAAACAGGTACCAGTAAACCAAGGAGTGAAGAAAAGACTGGCGGTGGGTATGACATGCACTGAAAAAAACCCTGATAATAGTGTAACTGGACACTCCCTCATGTGACACTCTCACATGAGAATAGAGAGAGAACTAAATACACATAGACCCAGGAATGCTAACCTGGTTTAAAAAACGCACGCTAAAGTCGGATGTACTGGCCTAAGGGTCTAGGCCTGAGGGTGCATAACGAGACACACCGCAATTACGTCTGAAAAAACACTCCGGATGAACGCAGAAGAAGAAGAAGAAGAAATACACATAGACAAAAGAATTTGAGACAGAGAAAATAGATGCAAAATCAGTACTTGAGGCAATCCATTCTGGGAAATTGCTAGTACTAAGGACACTGCTTTCTAAACTTGGCAGCCAGCATAAGGTGACCATACAGTGGATAAAATCTCATTGTAGAGTACCCAGAATTGAGACAGCTGAACAATTAGCTAAGGAAGGAACACAAGAAGAACAACCTGATGTGCCCGCTACATACCACCAAAAGAAAAGAATGATCAAGTCAGTCAGAAAGCCACCAAAACCTGCTCAAGATGACTACCACGTTATGGACAGGCCAGAACAAGTCATTACTTACACAATAGATTATGCAACATGTATTCAAAATTCAAGATTGGTGAATCAGCCATGTGAACATGTGGATTTGGCGTCACAGATAGCAGATGAATCACGTTCTCTTTTTTTTTTTTTTGCATATCCTTTTACAGGACATCGCTGTCAACACCAGCATCTTTCAGATGTATGTTGATTTCTTAGCAAGATTACGCTCAGTAGTTTGCCATTGCTTTCTGAGCGGCCGGCTCACATACCCCATCAGTTACCGATGCGATTCGAACCACTGCTGATTCTCACCGTCATCATGTTACCTACGAGAGTATACGAGATTACGGTGAAAAGTCATAACCTCTAAGCCACGAAGCCGGCTCACGCACTCCAAGACTGCCCGAAATAGAACATATCTAGGCAAACGTTCTAGCCTAGAGAAATGACCGTGGAAGATAAAACTCCATGGACCACTGAGTGAACTAACAAGGACAGTTCAATTCATAAAGCGACAATATTGCAGTTATAGACAAATTTCAAGCGAATGAAAGATGAAGAAGATGAATAAAACATGTAAGGAGCTAAAAGAGATAAGCGTATGACAGCTTGGCATGAATTGGTTGAGATCCTATGCTCCAAAAGGGATCAAGGACAAAGAAGAAGAAGTTCACACATATTATGTTTTCTTCAGCATTTCTTCTTGTGATTACTGTCTTTGATTATTACAATAATAGGCAAGTTCATGGCACTCAATTGGGAGGATACAAGCATTATCCTAGTGCAAGGAAATGCAACTTAAATATTAAATGTCATGGCAGGGCAGACCAGGCATTAAGCGTTGGTTGGCAACTGGCCTAGGATCGAAGCTCATACAGGCAGGCAGACAGACCAATGCTATGCAGATCCGGCAGCTTGTCTTGTTCCAAATGTGTTAGTGTTACCTTTCCTCTGGAGCAAACTAAACAAGCCAAGAGAGAGATCATGCTGCATGGACAACACATAATCTCTACAATTGAACCCAGGCTTTATGCTATAGAGAGGTATAGCTCCATCCCTGGTTCCCGCCATGGCTTGTAGTTGTGCCTGTTCTGAAGCACATTGTAAAAAACTATCGACTTTCAAGATGTCAAGGTGTCAGTAGGCAAGTTCTTAAACAATTTGACCACTTTCAGAGTGCCTTTTTAGTTCTGCACAGTTTGGAGTTCACTGTTGATTCACTAAGCCAGTAAATCTTTCTGAATACACTTTAGAGGGGAAACTACTGCTGAAAATTGTCAACAGTTTATTGACTTATCCCCCACATACACAGCAGTGAAGCTGGCAATATGTATGTACAGAATCTCAGAATGTTCCAGATCCTTAATATTGTATCTATAACTTGTTCGTCAAATATGGCTTTATGCTAATATTCATCTTTTATTCAATGATTTATAATCAAAGAGATCTCTATTTCATTTCTTTATAACTTATTACAGAAATAATCATATATTCTATATGTATTTACAATTTCTCAATTAAAGAATCTGATAATTATTATGTCTTTATAATTTCTTGTGACAATAATCTTATTTTAAAATGTATTTATAATTTATAGTTCAAAGAATGCCATATTCCTTTTGTCTTTACAATCTGTCATAGAAAAGAACATAAGCATTACAAGTCCCTATAATTCATGATAAAAAGAAACAAAACCCACATAATATAATATTAGAAGAATGCCATAAAGCATTAGAATATTTACTTTATTATGTGAAGAATCCTATATTCATTAATATATAATCAGTTATTGAAAGAATTCAATATGTATGTCTTTATAACATATAATGAAAATAATCTCTTTATAACAGAGTGCATCTGATGTCTATTAACATGTCTGAGTATATAATGGAAATGATTTTATATTAACATATCTTTATAATTTGTCATGGAAACAGCAAAATCACTAATTCGTGTCCTCATAATTTATCATGAAAAGAATCCAGTTTGCAGACCTTTATGGTGCATTGGGGAAAAAATCATACAATATATAATGGAAAGAATCACACAACTTTACTTCGTAATTTACAATAGAACGAACCCCATATTAACATTTCATAATTTATCACGAAAAAACAATCCATGTTTACAGGTCTCTAACAATCCATGTTTACAGGTCTTTAACAATCCATGTTTATAGGTCTCTAACAATCCATGTTTACAGGTCTTTAACAATCCATGTTTATAGGTCTTTAACAATCCATGTTTATAGGTCTTTAACAATCCATGTTTACAGGTCTTTAACAATCCATGTTTATAGGTCTTTAACAATCCATGTTTACAGGTCTTTAACAATCCATGTTTACAGGTCTCTAACAATCCATGTTTACAGGTCTTTAACAATCCATGTTTATAGGTCTCTAACAATCCATGTTTACAGGTCTTTAACAATCCATGTTTATAGGTCTTTAACAATCCATGTTTATAGGTCTTTAACAATCCATGTTTATAGGTCTTTAACAATCCAGGTGTTAGGCCCTTAACAATTCGTGTTTATAGGTCTTTAACAATTTATTTTTATAGTCTTTATAATTTATCATAGAAAGAATCCTATATTAATATTTTACAATTTTTCCAGGGAAAAAATTCCATATTCATGCCGTTATAATTTATTATGGAACGAAAATCATGTCTTTGTTAAATGATCATATAATTAATTTCATATTAATAGTGCCCGATACTTAAATACTGTATAATCATAACAAGGACAGAATCTCAAGAATATGCATACGTTTCTGTGTTACACTGCCAATGACACAAACATTAAATATTTGTTTATAATGTATGCAGCATGGTGACAAATCCATGTTTATAGATCTTTATAATTTATCATAGAAATAATCCTATGTTAATCAATGATAATTGATCAATCTGAAATTGTATATGGAGCCTGTTCTGCTGTATGCAGTGAATCTTGGAATGTTAACAAACAAACTAAGAAGATAAATGCCTATGCAATTGACAGGTCATAAAACTTCAAAGTCAGCCATCATGGAACATTTGCTTATTAGCAATTGTAGAGTTAAGAAAGAAAACACATTTTGTATTCTGTATTCACCAAATAATTTATTGCTCAAATATATTAATTAGGAGATGTTCGCTATTGCTATACAAACAGGACTTCTTTTAAATCTTGGACCACCGTGGATATAACATACTCCACATCAAAATCTCAGTGACTATGTATTTAATATTTCAGTCAAAGTATTATTATTTTATTCATTTCATATCTGAAGTATGCACCTGAGAGATGCAGTGAAATATGTCAGGCAAGAAATGGTGCAATATATTGTTTGTTGCTTCTGTGTTGACACTAAGAAGAGTTTGGAGGCAGCGGAGATGTGGTTTCTGAGACGAATGTTGGAGCTGGCAAATATTGTCAGGAAAACTGGACTTCCACAGCTATGATACAAAGATAGTGCAAGCAAAACATGAAAACATCGGGGAAAGATGCAAAACACCTAGAAAAACTTCTGACTGTAAAGAACTATCTTGACTCAATGAAAGGAGACTACTTCAACAAGCAGAGGAGACAAGAATCCCCTGACAGAAACTTCAACAAGTAGAGGAGATAAGAATTCCCTGACAGATACTTCAACAAGCAGAGAAGATAAGAATCCCCTGACAGAAACTTCAACAAGTAGAGGAGACAAGAATCCAGACAGATACTTCAACAGGTAGAGGAGATAAGAATTCCCTGACAGATATTTCTACAAGTAGAGGAGACAAGAATCCCCTGACAGATACTTCAACAAGCAGAGACAAGAATCCCCTCACAGATACTTCAACAAGCAGAGACAAGAATCCCCTGACAGAAACTTCAACAAGCAAAGACAAGAATCCCCTGACAGATACTTCAACAAGCAGAGACAAGAATCCCCTGACAGAAACTTCAACAAGCAGAGACAAGAATCCCCTGACAGATACTTCAACAAGCAGAGACAAGAATCCCCTGACAGAAACTTCAACAAGCAGAGAAGATAAGAATCCCCTGACAGAAACTTCAACAAGCAGAGACAAGAATCCCCTGACAGAAACTTCAACAAGAAGATAAGAATCCCCTGACAGATACTTCAACAAGCAGAGAAGATAAGAATCCCCTGACAGATACTTCAACAAGAAGAGAAGATAATCCCCTGACAGATACTTCAACAAGCAGAGACAAGAATCCCCTGACAGATACTTCAACAAGCAGAGACAAGAATCCCCTGACAGAAACTTCAACAAGCAGAGACAAGAATCCCCTGACAGAAACTTCAACAAGCAGAGACAAGAATCCCCTGACAGATACTTCAACAAGCAGAGACAAGAATCCCCTGACAGAAACTTCAACAAGCAGAGAAGATAAGAATCCCCTGACAGAAACTTCAACAAGCAGAGACAAGAATCCCCTGATAGAAACTTCAACAAGCAGAGACAAGAATCCCCTGACAGATACTTCAACAAGCAGAGACAGGAATCCCCTGACAGATACTTCAACAAGCAGAGGAGACAAGAATCCCCTGACAGATACTTTAACAAGCAGAGGAGACAAGAATCCCCTGACGGATACTTCAACAAGCAGAGGAGACAAGAATCTCCTGACAGAAAATTCAACAAGCAGAGACAAGAATCCCCTGACAGATACTTCAACAAGCAGAGGAGACAAGAATCCCCTGACAGAAAATTCAACAAGCAGAGGCAGAGGAGACAAGAATCCCCTGACAGATACTTCAACAAGCAGAGGAGATAAGAATCCCCTGACAGAAACTTCAACAAGCAGAGGAGACAAGAATCCCAACAAAAACTTCAACAAGCAGAGAAGAGAATCCCCTGGCAGACACACCAGACTGGAAGCTTCCTGCCAACAGGATGCAGCAACAAGTAGTCAGATATGAGTGTCAAAGGCAAGTACATACCCTGCTTCGCATAATGGTAAATGAGCTTTTTTCTAACTTCCACTGTTGTTTTTGAGGTTACTCAAAGTACTGAGATGGTTCTGTCCTATGTGTTTATCATTGTCATTCAGCTAGCAGGAAATATAGTTGGGTTTGTAAAATTGATGAACTTTTTAAAAACTCAAATCTTTCACTGTGTGTTGTGTTAAAAACATTTACAGATCTATATGTTATTACGTTTACAACTGTACAAGGACTTATGGATAAGCAGTAATATTTCAAATAAAGAGTTATTAAAAGTTTAAAGGTGCATGGTTTTATAGACAATACAATTTAAATATCTACTGTACATAAATTTTACAACTATACAAGAAAATTAGAGGCATCCTGTTACACATTTCCTCCTTGTTCTTACACATAGGCCTAATAGTTTCATGTAAAGTTAGTTAATAAAGTTTAAAATTACAAGAACTTTAGAGGCATCTTGTAACATTCTTACATCTACGCCTAATAGTTTCATGTAAAGTTAAACTTTAGAGGCATCCTGTAACATTCTTACACCTACACCTAGTAGTTTCTTGTAAAGTTAGTTAATAAAGTTTAAAATTGCAATAACTTTAGAGGCATCCTGTAACATTCTTACACCTACACCGAATAGTTTCATGTAAAGTTAGTTAATAAAGTTTAAAACTACAATAACTTTAGAGGCATCCTGTAACATTCTTACGCCTACACCGAATAGTTTCATGTAAAGTTAGTTAATAAAGTTTAAAATTACAATAACTTTAGAGGCATCCTGTGACATTCTTACACCTACTCCTAATAGTTTCATGTAAAGTTAGTTAATAAAGTTTAAAATTACAATAACTTTAGAGGCATCCTGTAACATTCTTACACCTACTCTTAATAGTTTCATGTAAAGTTAGTTAATAAAGTTTAAAATTACAAGAACTTTAGAGGCATCCTGTAACATTCTTACACATACACCTAATAGTTTCATGTAAAGTTAGTTAATAAAGTCAAAAGTGTACTGAGACTTTGTGTACGCATGAAGTCATTAGAGTTTAAAACTAGCAGGACATTTGTTTATTAAAGATATATATGTATAGCTTCTGTTTCTAAGCAATGAAAATAACACAATTAATATGACAAATTAATTCACCCATGGAGCGTATAAGAATAACTTATTAAGATATTATTTAACACAATTTTAACAAGCAAAATAACTGGGTAAACAATCCAATCCCCTCAAAACAAACAAACAAACAAAACTCAGCCAGATTTGTGTTAAGTGACAAGCTAAATGCAAAACAAAAAAATTAGCACAGCGCTGTAGAGTCAGCAGCACAGTTTCCACTTACGCTGAAAGAATTTGATTTTTGGACGTAGGATGATTTTTTGTTTTTGCGCAAGGCTAGCGGGGTGCAAGTCACTGTTTCCTCAGGATGCAGCCTATCATAAGCCTAGATGAAATAACATTTAAAAAAAGGAAAAACACCAAACAAAAACAAAAAAAAAACATACGCAAGCAGTCAGAAGCATGCATAATTAGATCAAATAAAAATTCTGAGTGACACAGCAAGCACAAATATACGAACCAAAATCTGATCAGTGGCGTATTTAAATGAGTGGCTTACAACATGGCCAGCTGGTGGGTGCATTTCCATATAAAATAAGTAAGCACTTTCGCAGCTAACAGGGCAGAAACATCGACAGTGTATGTATTCTCCTCTGCAGTAACCAACAACAATTCTAATAAGGACATCTGGTATGCCAAGTCACTGTACAAATTGCAAGTCTAATGGTAATTGCTGATTTATTCAAAGTGGTTTTCCTCCGGTTGTTTTATAAAGAAAAACCAGCAGCATAATAAATGGCCAAATGGAATAAGCCTTGAATACAGCCCGCATCTGATCAAATCTGATCAAGCTAAACCAAAATAAAAGCATAAACAAAACTGGCATTGTAACTAAACACAGAAATCGAAGTGGCACAAGAATTACAATATGTAAAGTAAGCTAGCGCTAGATGTGAATTTAAATGCGAGTCAAACTGGCATTTCAAGTACATGTAATCCAAACTGGTATGTATGATTCCACTTATTTATCTGGGATGTCAACTGTTGGGGAAACCCAAGACGCCATTCAACTAGCAAGAGAAATAAATTACCAGGTAATTACTGGCACTCATATTGAGAAAAGGAAAGAAGTAGAGATTAAAGAACACTTAAGAATTTTAAAAAAAAAATTAAAGTTGCATATCCCTTACAGGACGTTGAAGTCAACACCAGCATTTTTCAGCTATTGTTGATGATCTTGGCAAGATTACGCTCAGTAGTTTGCCATTGCTTTCTAAGTGACTGGCTCACATACCCCGTAAGTAACCAACGTGATACGATCCGCTGCTGCGTTCCTCATGTAAATATATGGGATTACGGGGAAAGTCGATAACCCCTTCGCCAGGGAAACATAAGAATACAAAACTTGAAAGCTAATAGACACAATGGGATTTGACCCTGGGACATCTAAGTCTTCCAATTATTATACTGCCTAGTGTTCTCTAATCTCTACTTCTTTCATAAGTGCCAATTAATATCTGTGATTTATTTCTCTGATATAAGGGATGTTTTGTTTTTAAAAAAAAGCTTAAATTGATTGAACTTTGCAGGACCTTGCAATCAACACCACGTTGATTTTCTAGGCAAGTTTATGTTCAGTAGTTTGCCATTGCTTTCTGAAAGAAAAGTCCACATGAAGTCCAACTGACCAGCATGGGGTTGAACACCCACCCCACCATCAACACACTGGAAGCTGAAGTCCAACTGACCAGCATGGGGTTGAACACCTACCCACATGGGGTTGAACACCCACCTATCAACACACTGGAAGCTGAAGAGGAGGATAAAACCTCCCAGGTGTGTATGTTTGGTGTATAAACACACAGACACTGTCTGATTCGCTGGTCATAGACCACTGTTGTGACCATAGACCATTTGCTGGTCATAGACCACTGTTGTGACCATAGACCACTGTTGTGACCATAGACCATTTGCAGGTCATAGACCACTGTTGTGACCATAGACCACTGTTGTGACCATAGACCACTGTTGTGACCATAGACCACTGTTGTGACCATAGACCACTGTTGTGACCATAGACCACTGTTGTGACCATAGACCATTCGCTGGTCATAGACCACTGTTGTGACCACAGACCACTGTTGTGACCATAGACCACTGTTGTGACCATAGACCATTCGCTGGTCATAGACCACTGTTGTGACCAGAGACAACTGTTGTGACCATAGGCCATTCGCTGGTCATAGACCACTGCTGTGACCATAGACCATTCGCTGGTCATAGACCACTGTTGTGACCATAGACCATTCACTGGTCATAGACCACTGCTGTGACTATAGACCATTCGCTGGTCATAGACCACTGTTGTGACCACAGACCACTGTTGTGACCACAGACCACTGTTGTGACCATAGACCATTCACTGGTCATAGACCACTGCTGTGACTATAGACCATTCGCTGGTCATAGACCACTGCTGTGACCACAGACAACTGTTGTGACCATAGACCATTCGCTGGTCATAGACCACTGCTGTGTTGGAGGCCAAACCCCTGGCAACAATACTGGTCGTGTGGGTATCCTCTCCACAGCCATGACTGGTATATCTGGCCAAACTCGACAGAAATAACACAATTCCCAACAATGCAGCCGGTTTCAGCTTTGGAGGAAGGGGGATTTTATTGTACATTCTAGTGCCACTTTTAAAATACCAACAAGATAACACAACAACAACAAGAAAAAAAGGAAACGAAACAAATAATAATATAATACAACATTTCAATGTATGGGAACATGTATTTCCAACATAGGCAGAGACAGAGAGGAGAGAGGGGGGATGGAGGGATGGAGAGAGAGACAGACAGACAGACAGGGAGAGACAAGAGAGAGTGAGGGAGAGAGATAGAAAGAACAAACGAACATACTTTATTTTCAAAGGGTCACAAATAAAGTTCGTGAGGAGGGAGGGATAGAGGGAGAGGTGGGAGAGAGACAGAAAGAGGGAGGAGAGAGAGACAGAGAGAGGGAGAGAGACAGAGACATGAAAGGAGAGAGACAGAGAGAGAGGGAGAGACAGAGAGGGATGGGGGAGGGATAAAGAGAGAGAGAGAGAGAGATATATAATAATAATAGAGAGAGAGAGAGAGAGAGACAGACAGACAGAGACATGAAAGGAGAGAGAGAGGGAGGGGGGAGGGATAAAGAGAGCAAGAGAGAGAGAGAGACAGAGACAGAGACATGAAAGGAGACAGAGAGAGAGAGCGAGAGAGCGAGAGAGAGAGAGAGAGAGAGACAGACAGACAGACAGACAGACAGAGACATGAAAGAAGAGAGACAGAGAGAGGAGAGAGACAGAGAGAGAGGGAGAGAGACAGAGAGGGAGGAGGGAGGGATAGAGAGAGAGAGGGGGGAGAGGCAGAGACATGAAAGGAGAGAGACAGAGAGAGAGAGAGACAGAGGGAGGAGGGAGGGATAAAGAGAGAGAGAGAGAGAGAGAGAGAGAGAGAGAGACATGAAAGGAGAGAGAGAGGGAGAGAGACAGAGGGAGAGAGAGAGAGAGAAGAGAGAGAGAGAGAGAGAGAGAGAGAGAGAGAGAGAGAGAGAGAGAGAGAGAGAGAGAGAGAGAGAGAGAGAGAGAGATTAAATCCACTTTTTGCTGCAATAGATTCAGTGTAAAAATGTGAAGCAAGTTGAGAAGACATGTTCCCATAAACAGATGTACACAGCTGTTTAACAAGACTTACAACACTCGAAACATTACAACAAGAGAACACAACAACTACATTCACAGTCTGAAACCATAAAAATGCTCACAGCAACAAGTCCACACACATCCATGCATTCTGTTCAAGACCATGCTAACATAGCGAGTGTAGGGAAGAGTTAGTTTGGGATTTAGAATCACCCCATGATTAATCTGCAGGTAGGGAAATTTGTTAATTCTATTTTGGGAATTTCAAAATGCAGGAGTTACAATAAAGAATTAGGTAACCAATGATAGGGTCTACGGCCCATATTTTCAATAACTGTCTGACATACAAACAGCAGTCAGTTGAAAATGACAGTTATGTGACTATTCCATTATAGGAAAAACCGTTGGTCTATTTATATAACCGTAGCGGAGTAAACAGAGTGTACCTATGTTTCTATGATCTTCCTAGAATCTTCATCAGGCGCAAAGAACATGACTTATCGAACATATGAAGCCTGCTGAAAATGTATTTTCATGTTTCTCGCAGGAACAAATGAAACACAACAGATGTCCTCCAACACTGGGATGTATAGGGGACATTCATGCACGTGTGTTTATTTTTGTCCCACCCATCAATGGCAGTAGCCTGTGAGTCAGTGTAGTGAATGCCAGAAACCAAGGTGCAGCCATCACAGTGGAGACATTCATCATCTCCAAGGCCAAAAAATGGCAGGGCAGGTGCACATCAACAATGAAGTCATGTGAACTCTTCTCCATGGTTCCAAAATGGTGGTGCATCACAAGTACGCACCACAAGGCCCAATTACCAAAGAGTTCCGCCTGGAGTTGACCATTGCCTTTGCGATCCTGCGCAATGCAGATAAACAGACCTGTGGATGACACACTTTGGACAGCTCCATCATGACCATGTACCTGCCAATTCTGTGCATCTGACTCAGACCTTCTTGGCAAATCATAAAATTTCTCTGGCTAGTCAGGCTTGCTATTCTCCTGACTTGGCTTCTTATGATTTGTTGCTGCTCCCAAGCTGAGAGTACCACTGAAATGATCCTGATTTGAGTCATGTGAAGAGTTTAGTTTAGTTGGTGGATCATGGCACACGGGTGTAACCCATAAGTGCTCCGTTCTACTCCTAACTCAAGTCTGAGTACAGAGAATCTCAGTTCAGTGCACGAACTCCATAGCACCAGTGAGGATCCTGAAATACTTTGGGCAGATTTTTAACTCAAAATTTTGCCCGGGCTGTGACGTTAGGCTACTCTTTTGTGATTTTCAACTGCCAAGGGATTTTTTACGTGGGCAACAATGCATATGGGCGTCCAATTTCACTGCCCAGAGACCAGAGGAAATGTTTTTTATTAGAAGTCCAGGTGAAAAGAAATCCCGGCCTTCACCGGAGCTTGAACCCGGGACATCCAGCACTTGAGACGGACACCATACCTCAAGACCACTCAGCCTCCTACATAAAGAGTTTATGATGTCTCAAGGTGTATCAGGCATATGGTTGCTAGAAACATCATTTTTAAAGACCATGCAACACTCCAGGCAGCTGAATACGCTCCCCAAGACATTTTCGGCTACCCATTTTAAGCTGGGTTCACCTAGAAGCCAGGTTTATTTGTGTGAGAGGCTATTCGCCATGTGAACCAATCAAGATGCCATGTGTGATTATATTTCTTACATTTAGTTAGCATTCTGAAGAAATCTGGTAAAGTTTTTTGTCTTATACAAGGTGCATATATTCAGCCCTTGTAAAAGTAATACACTTGTGCTGCCCCCCGTTGGGTAGCTGCTGTGACCTTGAAAAAAAAAAATCAACTAGACATGTTAGTTGACTAGTTGGTGACTGACCCAGAAAATAGTGACCAACTCTGAAGTCTGGCGCAATGGCTTTCCAGGTTGTGTGAACCCTGAGAGGGCTTGCATCGGAGTGAGGTTTGTGTAGAGACCTTCCTCTTGGGCTGGTAACAAAGTATCATCTGCATGGAAACTGTTGCAGAGCTCTGCTTTCCCTATCCAAGCTAGAAACCAATGGTACTGGAACTTCTCAGCTGCATAGAGGCATATCTTTTTCTAACCAGGTCATTATGCAGCACACAAGGAAGGACTGGTTCGGATTCGGTCTAGGCTGGCCATCTTTCCTGCGTGAGTTTTAGCTACATCCTTATCAACAGCCTCCAACCCCACTGCCAGGGGGGAAACTATATTAGTATGAAGTCATGGGCTCATGACGCGAAAAGAAAAAAGTCTGTCTTATGGGAGATAATTTTTCAGGGCTAGCTTTCTAATGTATGACTGCAACTGACAATTTTGCAATATTTTTATTCATATTAAAGTGCTGGTTTATAGCACAAACTTTGCAGAAATGAAAGATTACGGCATAAAACTAAGTTATTTACTAGGCTTAACAACACAGGCAATGTTAGACGTACATGAAAGACAATGGTGATCAAACTCCAGAAAACAACACATATATGGATCAACAAAGCAATGACATGAGTTGCGCTATGTGATATGAAGAATAAGCCCCAGAACACCAGAGTTCAATTGACATTCAGCTTAAACAAATCAATAAATAAAACATAAAACCAAATGAGGCTTCAAATTAAAATACGTGATTTAAATAGAGGTTTTTTTTCATTATACCATAAAACCATTACAATTTTATAAAGAGATGCTGGTTTGAACAAACACCATGAAAATCCCCAGAAATGAAAAGATTTGAAAGCAAGGTGGGAATAAAATTAATATAATTGTTGGAAAGTAAGATATTACTTTTGTTGCCCCTACACCATTCCTTATGATCAAGGACCCAAATTTTGCAACTATGGAGCCCTTGGAGATCTGTGGACAGTTTGGTCTGAGGTGAGCTATGGATGCAGGGGTCGCAAATCATGAATCACTCAATACTCAAGCATGAATTCAACACAAGCTGTCACCAGTTATGTCCTCCCAGTACTTTACATTGTGTCAGATAGCACTTTAGCAAGGATACTATCTTTCAGTTAACAGCAGTGACTCCCATGTACCTTCGTCCACTTACATGCAGACAACTGCCACTTCTGTTAGCCATTGAAATAAACATGATATACCCTATGGTCAGTTGGCCAGTTCTTCAACTCATTTAGTGGAAATGTTAATAACATAGTAATCACATGGGGTAAACACTGATCACGCAAGGTTGAGTTAATTCCCTTTTTCTTTACTGCATAGTCTAGCCATGAGCTTTTTTCATTTAAAAAAAAAAAATTAAGGTAGTTTGTGTTTTGTCGATGATGAAATCAGTGAACTAAATAAACATCAGAGCAGTTGTGTAGCTACCATAATAGAAATACAGTTATGTTTATTGTCAGCGAGAAAATATTGAGTGTGTTTAACTTGTATACATGATTCCAATGGACTCTATTTTTGTTTTATTTGTGAGTCTGACATAATAACATGCTTCAAAATGTGTGATAATGTAAGCTGTGAACAGTGCAGTTGGCTTCACAGTGTGTGGTAGTGTAAGCAGTAACTAGTGCAGTTGTTGGCTTCACAGTGTGTGGTAGTGTAAGCAGTAACTAGTGCAGTTGTTGGCTTCACAGTGTGTTGTAGTGTAAGCAGTAACTAGTGCAGTTGTTGGCTTCACAGTGTGGTAGTGTAAGCAGTAACTAGTGCAGTTGTTGGCTTCAATGTGTGGTAGTGTAAGCAGTGACTAGTGCAGTTGGCATTACGATGTGTGGTAGTGTAAGCTGTAACTAGTGGGGCCATTGGCTTCACAGTGTGTTGTAGTGTAAGCAGTAACTAGTGCAGTTGTTGGCTTCACAGTGTGGTAGTGTAAGCAGTAACTAGTGCAGTTGTTGGCTTCACAGTGTGGTAGTGTAAGCAGTAACTAGTGGGGCCATTGGCTTCATAGTGTGTGGTAGTGTAAGCAGTAACTAGTGCAGTTGTTGGCTTCACAGTGTGTGGTAGTGTAAGCAGTAACTAGTGCAGTTGTTGGCTTCAATGTGTGGTAGTGTAAGCAATATTTAGTGCAGTTGTTGGCTTCACAGTGTGTGGTAGTGTAAGCAGTAACTAGTGCAGTTGTTGGCTTCAGTGTGTGGTAGTGGAGGACATCAGGTTATTTTATGTGCAAAGGACTTTAGTGATAATTCCACAGGAGTATAAAGTAAGGTCTTCTTATACCAGGCTACTTTCCATGCTGTTTTTCCTTGTTAGAAAACTAATACCTATTTCACAATGCCAACATTGCAATAGGAAAACAATTAAACCTGGCACTACTGGGGATTGACGCCAGATCCACTGTGTGTAAAGCTGATGAACTAACCACTATATTACCACAGCTCCATAGTACACATGGTTAACGCCCATGTGTTGGTTTGCTAATGTTGGCATGGAGGCATCCCATAACAGAAGCTTACTCACCTACTACTTTGTAAAGTCAAAGGCTTGATCTTGTGCAAAGACTAGACAAGACTGTATGGTACCTCTACACTCCAGGATGTAGAGCAAAGACTAGTCAAGCTTGTATGGTACCTCTACACTCCAGGATGTAGGGCAAAGACTAGACAAGACTGTAAGGTACCTCTACACTCCAGGGTAGAAGAGCAAAGACTAGACAGGGCTGTAAGGTACCATACACTCCAGGGTAGAAGAGCAAAGTCTACAGGAAAGAATCTAGGAGCGTAAGTGCTATGGGTAATGTTAACTAAACTCTGAAGAGAACTTAAACTAATCTTGTATATATCACAACACAAACTAACTACTGCATAAATCTAGGCAATTATATATGATTAGAACCGAACAATGCCAATTGAGTCTCTGCTGCTTCAGGATGGAACTCTCTGCCACCTGAAGTGCCATGTGGTGTACTAAGAAAACAAGATGTTGGTAGTACGACATACCTGAGCATCAATTTGATCCTGCAGTTGAGTAATGGGTTGCGGTGGTGGGTTGGATGGCACCTGTGGCGGGTACTGTGTCGGTGGGACTAAGATGATTGGCTGAGTCATGTGGTGCTGCTTCTCTTTCTTCTTCTCAGACTTCTCCAGCTTGACCTCTCGGCCTTCCTTTTCCTTGGGTGGTGGAGGTGGAGGCTGTGTAGGATGATAGGTGCCCTTTAGTGATCGTCTTTAAGTGTTCACAAGAAACTGTTTTCGATCAAGTATATGGGCACATAATTGGTTATCTCTACGACAACAGAGCAGCAAAGTATATCAACTTTACACAAAATTGATTATCTCTACGACAACAGAGCAGCTAAGTATATCAACTTTACAAAGAATTGGTTACCTCTATGATAACAGAGCAACTAAATATATCAACTTTACACAGAATTGGTTATCTCTATGATAACGAAGCAACTAAATATATCAACTTTACACAGAATTGGTTATCTCTATGACAACAGAGCAGCTAAGGAAATCAACTTCCCACAGAATTGATTATCCTATATTTATTTAAATTTCATGTGAAGACCTCACACATCAAACTTTTAATGAAGCATCTGCCATGGGACCCCTTCCTAAAATACCAAGGGACTCTATACACACCAAGAAGTGGACTGGGTACATGGTGCCCGTGCCATGTTTCTACAGACTATTGGCCCTCAATGAGTACTATGGTCAACATCATGCCTGCCGCCTTGATTTCCCTGGACATTTCACGGTAGCCATGTTTATAGGCTGGTCTGCCCTGAGAGTCCAGATCAATGTTTAAAATCCCCGCTGATGGAGACTCGAACACACACCACAGCCACCATACAAGCATACTAACCACTGCGCTACTGCCCCTCCCCTCTCCCTTTTACAAATAACCCCCCCCCCCCCCCCCCATACACACACTTGATGACTTGATGGCAGTACAGATACGACATCAGGCTAATAGTTCTTACACTAGATGTAGAGGGACCAATGGTCGCCCATACACGAAACACTTTCACACACACAAATACACTTTATGACAGTACAGACATGATATCTGGCTAACAGTTCTTACGCTAGCCCGAGAGGGACCAGTGGTCACCCATACACGAAACACTTTCACACACACAAATACACTTTATGACAGTACAGACATGATATCTGGCTAACAGTTCTTACGCTAGCCCGAGAGGGCCCGGTGGTCACCAGTGTGCCGGAGCTGCTGGTAGAGTGGCTGCTGACACTGTGGGTGTCGCTGGGTTTGTTGCTGCTGGTCTGCGAGACATAGAAAGACCTCTGTGAGTGGTTAGGAGTTGAGGGGACTGCTGCAGACACTGCCGTGGGGGTGCTGGGATAACGCATCTGAACAATCCGCTGACATGCTGTTGAGGGATCAACAGAAGAAAACATGTGGTCACAATGATTGTCATCTACGAGTGTTTACACTATACATGTATTTATTGATTAGTCTGGCAGGCAAATGAATGAACAAACTTTATTTTCAAAGAGTCACAAAATGGGCACGCAGGCCCGTCTTACATTCGGCCCTTCCAATCACTCATCTTTCATTCATCAATTGTGCATGTTACATTCATGTAGGGAAAAACATATTGTCAAATAAATGTTGTAAACATAAACAATGCATATTACCATGTTATGAGACAGGCAGACACACATTCATAAACACATGCATCATTACCAACATAAATACTTAATCATTTGTACCCGTACAATAACACACAAATACACTATGTAGTATACTCATATACTCACAATCATAAACCCACTAACATAAGTTTACTTATATACATTCATACTCTCTCTCTCTCTCTCTCTCTCTCCCCCCCCCCCCCCATATATATTCTCATTCATATATACAGCAAGGCACACACATATACTCCTTCCCACACACACATAATCAACACTTACACACGCAAATACACAAATACAGTCATACATCCACACAGTCACACGCCCACACACATTTCCATTACACACACACATATATACCCACCCACAATCACAAACACTAAATCATCCACTCATTTATACTCTCTCTCTCATGCCCATATATATTTAATCATACATACAATCACGCAAACATATGCACTCTGCTTCATTTAATATACACAAACTCCCTCACTCTCACATACATACCTAGACAACTGCCATGAGCATCCACACCAACAATGGACAAACACGTTACACATATACATTGCATATCTTAATGCCGTGGCCAGGCTCTACCCTGCTAGCTCAGTGGTCATGGATTTCATTGCATTGAGGTAGACTGGAATTTTAACAATTGACCCCAGGATGACCCAATCTAACTTGGGTAGCAGGAAATGTTTACCTAGCGCCCCCCACCACCCACCTAGCGTCCCCCCCCACTAGCGGATCCCGCCACCCACCTAGTTCCCTCATCACCCACCTAATTCCCTCATCACCCACCTAGTTCCCTCATCACCACCCACTTAGTGCTCCCCACCACCCACTTAGTTCCCCTACTACCCACCTAGTGCTCCCCACCACCCACCTAGTGCTCCCCACCACCCACTTAGTATGAATGAATGGCCACGTATTCCTCCATGCACTTAAGCCTACGAAAAATGTTATAGTCTTAACACTTTATATACCCACAGCTGGTGCTAGTGGACTCTTTTTTTTTTAAATATATTTTTTTATATTCAAGTCTCCAAATATTTTATTTATCTCTTTTTATTTCTTCATAACCTGTCTTTCCTTCCCAGCTCCTCTAGGATATCTACACATATTGATAGTCTTCCCGCATTGTTATCATCATCATGTGCCATGCCAACAAGCTCATGCGGCCATGGTGGCCATCTCATGCCATCACCAATATCAGATCAGCTCAGTGTTCTTGTCCCAGTTATGCCAAGTGGCCAGACCATCCAGATATTTCTCTATCTTCTCCTGGCTCTTCTCTGATCAAGTTTGCCAGTTGAAACTAAGTCCTCAAGTTTATTTCTCTCAGCACATATGACAGAATGTTAACTCTACAGCAGTGCTTCTCAAACTGTTTTTCCTCACAACCCATTTTAATCAGAAAAAAATTGGTATGACCCTCTAATTCTGTTATAAAAATAGCTACTAAAACCATGCCAGGTATAATAGTAAGTAGGTCAGGTCAAGGACACTTCAAAACGCCTTAAGCTGCATTGGGTATATGGTGCTAGACTCATAATTTATAGACCAATCAGCACTGGGCCGGTGATGTAGTCAGTACCATGCTGGCTGCCTCTACTTCCCAAAAAACATTTTATGCTACTCATTTTAGGCTGAGTTGACCTTGTAGTCCAATTTTTAAAAATCATAACAGCCTTGATGTAGATGGAAACCAGGTCAGCAGACGAGAATCTAGCCACAACACTGCCGCAGCTCCCTTAACATGCTGCATGTCCTTTGTGATCAACCTCAGGTTGATTATAACAATTACACCAACAACAACAAAAACCACTTGAAAATGTGTCTGGAGACCACCATTCTTTTACGCTAAGAGTTTTTATCTTATATGTATGGGATGAAACAAACAGCTTTCTTTGGTCGTGTGATGAGAAGAGAGGTATTGGAGAATATTGTGACAACTGCAAAGATCAAGGGGAGAGAGATATAAGGGCAGACCAACAGAAATGATGCTGGTGGACTAAGATGGTGACATTGGAGGAATATCATCAGTAGAGTTTATCCAGAACACCAAAGACATAAACTCCTACGCCAGCTGGCAAGACACTTGATGATGATGATGATGATGATGATGATGATGAAATGTGGTTCTCTGTGTAGGTCAAAACAAGGGGTCGGAAACGCAATGGCAAAATGGAACTGACCGTCCTGAAAAACTCTCTCGACATTTAACCCATAGGTAGCACAGGTTTCATAGTACGAACACCGCTTCAAATCATTGGCCAGCTTCCTCGCCCGTGTGTCATCGATTATCCGTGGATTGCTCTCACTGATGGCATCTGTGGAAGACAAGAAGACACTGACAGTTAGCACGTCTGCTAAAGCACTACACAACATACACCACATGACATGTACTTGAACAGCTCCAACAACTAGCCACTGCAGAGTGCTAGCTGCAAATGCATCAGTTTAATCATCATCATCATCCAAAAGTTAGCCCTTATAACAGTCTTCCAGAACGTCTCTATCATGAGCTAGATGTCCTGCCTCTACCGCTGTCATGTGTACATTACCTATCACATCTTGAATCCATCTATGTTGTAGTCTTCCTCTTCTTCACTTCCCCGGTACACTTCCCTCCACGTTTTCTAGGCTTTTATCCTTGTAATACTACCACAAAATACCCAGCTATTGATGATATCAGGAAATCATGGTCTACAAAGTGCACGGGAATCTCGATATATGAAGACCACAAACGGGCACTCTCCCACTTTTTATGCTTCAACTCGACACCACAAGGTACAAGGAGAACAAAATGAGATGAGAGGAAACCATGACTTGCACTGAATTATAATAATTAGTACACATGATATGAAATAAATTGTGCCAGATATCATGAATTGTGAAGGGGCGTAGTAGGGACGACCTGACAAAATACTTCATTTTGAAGACGACAACATCAATTAAGTGAAATAAAGCAGCTGACAGGAAAGTGATTACAAAGGCTCGGTGGCTGCTTCATAATACATGTTTAGGACAAATCTGACAGTCATAATGACACAACCAAATCTCAATATATGGATGTGATGTCCCTTCCCTGGGGTCAGAACTTGCATAGTTATCGTTTGAGCTGGAGGTAGGTCTGTAAGTCTGAATGACTAAACCTTCACCTTAACAACAATAACGTGGCATGTCAATGTGTGAGAGCCCGTGGCTTAGCAATCTGCATGGTCAGCACATTGATCACATGAGCAATGATCCATATGCAGCACAAAGTGAACAACTGAACAATGAAAAAAAGGAAATCCCGGACAGCTAAGTAACCACTGCTTTTCTTCCGCATTCTTCTTTAAGACTTCTTGAACCCCTCACTAAACCGGCCCATTCTCTTCATTTGTAAAGATTTCTAACTATTCTCAGGGAACTTTGCCTATGTTTGACCCAGTTTTTCCACAACAGGAACCAGACATTTCTGCACAGGAAAAAATGGTGGGTAAAATGCCAATCCCCTCATGTTATACTGCCATAACCTAGTGTTTGCGAACATCTAAATCTTCACACCTCTACAACAGTATTTGCTATGGGTTTTTTGTTCATCATCCACACATATATAGCTGTGGCTTTCAAGCTTATTGTTGAAAACCTCATTCACTTAGGAAGGCTTTATAAGCCCACATGAGATAAATCAGCAGTAAAGTAATGGATAATTTGTTGGCAAAGTGAATAATCTTACCACCTGAGATAGCCCCACCCAAAGGGCTGAATCTTGTTGGCACTGTTAGCTTAAATACTACTTCAAATACCCAAGATCAGATCTGCCAAGACTACTTTCTGCCATCTTCCTTCTGGTCACAAAGTGAAGTTAGTTTCATTGGAAAATGTTTAGTTCAACAATGAAATGGATTTTTCTTCTTCTGCTACTTCATTTTATCTCCCAGTGTACTATAGGCCCTAAACTAACTCATCCTCTCTCTCTCTCTCTCTCTCTCTCTCTCTCTCTCTCTCTCTCTCTCTCTCTCTCTCTCTCTCTCTCTCTCTCTCTCTCTCTCTCTCTCTCTCTCTCTGCCTCATAACATTTAAATATGAGTTGTTTATGTTTACAGTATTGTTTTTTCCCCTCATTGTAAATGTAACATGCATAATAGATAACTGAAGTGTGAAAGATGAATGGTGGGAGAGAAGGGCCAAATGTTAAGACCAGTCTACATGTCCAATTTCTGACCCTTTGAAAATAAAATTTCTTTGTTTGTTCTCTATGTGTTTTAGATCTTTTATTTTGTCTGCCCTGTGGGTCTCAGGGAAAGTACTTTCTAGTTAAACTATTATCAGGTTTTCTCAATATGTATCAGCGTCTTTTCTTCACCTCTTGATTTGCAGAGTCTGTCTAGTTCTGTTCACCTCTTGATTTGTTGCAGTCTGCCTAGTTCTCTCCCTGTAAACTCCACATTATGACTGACCGTGGTAGGGTGATGCAAATCTATGTGCATGCTGGTTGTGCTGTTCTGTGCAGGTACCAGCTAATGAACGTCTGTAGCAAATGTTGTAGTCATTCTCCATGTTTCTGATCCATGTAACAGTCTTGATTGAACATTAGCATCCAGGTTTTTACTGGTTTTTACTTGTAGGTGATACTTGTGCTTATCTACATCAGAACATTAATTTGACAAGACTAAATAGTTCCCCCACATTTTAGTGCAGGTTCTCTTGTGATAATTGTGCATGTGTACATCAGAACATTCATCTGACAATACTACATACAGTCCCCACATTTTAGTGCAGGTTCTCTTGTGATAACTGTGCATATGAAGATCAGAACATTTATCTGACAAGACTACGCACAGTCCCCCACATTTTAGTGCAGGTCATTAATCTGACAATGCTACACACAGTTCCTCACATATAAGTGCAGGTCATTAATCTAACAATACTACACACAGTTCCTCACATTTAAGTGCAGGTCATTAATCTAACAATACTACACACAGTTCCCCACATTTTAGTGCAGGTCATTAATCTAACAATACTACACACAGTTCCCCACATTTTAGTGCAGGTCATTAATCTAACAATACTACACACAGTTCCCCACATTTTAATGCAGATAGTCCTGTAACAAATGTGATGTACGGATAGAGTAATCTGGAGATGATGGCCGGAGCTATCAGAAATCACCTACAAAAACAGAAGCAAGCAACAGCACGAGAATGAAAACACCAGGAACAAATATTAAACAGTTAAACAGAACAAGCTGACATAATGTTGGCCATGGTACAGCAGGATGTATTGTAGCTTTATACTATGATAGGCAAGACTAGACCATTTAATCTAGTGATCAATGACGTCAAGGAATGGTGTCTGAAGCCTGGCTGCAAGTTTGGAATAGTATTAGGTGCAAGTCTAGAGCTGGACATGGTTGAAAGGATAACAGTGCTCTAGCTACTAAACTTCTGATGTGCTGATGGCAGGGCAAGGGGGATCAACCCCTAAACCAGTCAGTTGGACTGCAACACTGACTTCTCATTCAGAAATCAATGGCAAACTGCTGAAGGTAAGATTGCTTAGAAAATCTACCTGGGGTTGGGGTTGATTGCAACATCCTGAAAATGATATTTAAAAAAAACAAAATCCTTGAAGTACTAGACAACTGGTATCTGAAATGATGCCTGGTCTCGCGGAGTATCTGGGCTTGGAGAGGACAAGGCCAGCTCTGCAAAATGATCCCCATGGAGACAATACTAGTTGGGGAGAAAATTCTACACAAAACTTACTCTTAACAAACACAAGATCTTTCAAGGACTCAAACAACATGATCCCCATGGAGACAATACTAGTTGGGGAGAAAATTCTACACAAAACTTACTCTAACAAACACAAGATCTTTCCAGGGCTCAAACAACCTGAATGGCAATGTATTGTACTGAGTTATAACTCCTCTTCTTCTTCGTCATTCGTCTGATATTTTTGTGTGTTTTGGATGTAATTGCATTGTGTCAGTTTACAGCAGAGCTGTGATATTTGGACCTTTCTGGACCTTTTGCCAGACACATCGAACTTCTGCATTTTTTGACCCGGTTAGCCTTACCGGTTGTTAAAACTCAGTCTTCCAGAGAGTTCACAACCAGCCAACCAATGATGAAACATAATTTTTTTATGGCCATTAGCGAGTTTATTTCTTGTTATTGTAGACTTAGTGTTGTTCAAGAAATATTATTTAACTGTGTTGTTTCTGTAACCTTTCAGTCCCGGAAGGTCACAGCAGTGGCCCAGTGAGAGAAGTCACCATAACAACAAGAGAACTACTTTCATAGAGGACAAATAAACATACATTCTAAACCATACATAAGTTGTCAGATTTCTTTAGTATAAGTTTCACACTCCTTAAGGCACACTAGGGGCATATGGTAAAGGGCACACGGTAAGGGGATACAGTAAGGGACATACGGTAAGGGGCACACGGTAAGGGGCACACGGTAAGGGGCATACAGTAAGAGGCACACGGTAAGGGGATACAGTAAGGGGCACACAGTAAGGGGATACAGTAAGGGGCACACGGTAAGGGGATACAGTAAGGGGCACACGGTAAAGGGATACAGTAAGGGGCACACGGTAAAGGGATACAGTAAGGGGCACACGGTAAGGGGATATAGTAAGGGGCACACGGTAAGGGGATACAGTAAGGGGCACACGGTAAGGGGATACAGTAAAGGGCACGCTGTAAGGGGATACATTAAGGGGCACACGGTAAGGGGATACAGTAAGGGGCACATGATAAGGGGATACAGTAAGGGGCACATGATAAGGGGATACAGTAAGGGACACACGGTAAGGGGATACAGTAAGGGGATACAGTAAGGGGATACAGTAAGAGGCACACAGTAAGGGGATACAGTAAGGGGCACACAGTAAGGGGATACAGTAAGAGGCACACGGTAAGGGGATACAGTAAGAGGCACACGGTAAGGGGATACAGTAAGGGGATACAGTAAGAGGCACATGGTAAGGGGATACAGTAAGGGGATACAGTAAGAGGCACACGGTAAGGGGATACAGTAAGAGGCATACGGTAAGGGGATACAGTAAGGGGCACACAGTAAGGGGATACAGTAAGAGGCATACGGTAAGGGGATACATTAAGAGGCATACGGTAAGGGGATACAGTAAGAGGCACACGGTAAGGGGATACAGTAAGAGGCATACGGTAAGGGGATACAGTAAGGGGATACAGTAAGAGGCACACGGTAAGGGGATACAGTAAGGGGATACAGTAAGAGGCACACGGTAAGGGGATACAGTAAGGGGATACAGTAAGGGGATACAGTAAGAGGCACACGGTAAGGGGATACAGTAAGGGGATACAGTAAGGGGATACAGTAAGAGGCACACGGTAAGGGGATACAGTAAGGGGATACAGTAAGAGGCACACGGTAAGGGGATACAGTAAGAGGCACACGGTAAGGGGATACAGTAAGGGGATACAGTAAGGGGATACAGTAAGGGGATACAGTAAGGGGATACAGTAAGGGGATACAGTAAGAGGCACACGGTAAGGGGATACAGTAAGAGGCACACGGTAAGGGGATACAGTAAGGGGATACAGTAAGGGGATACAGTAAGAGGCACACGGTAAGGGGATACAGTAAGAGGCACACGGTAAGGGGATACAGTAAGGGGATACAGTAAGGGGATACAGTAAGAGGCACACGGTAAGGGGATACAGTAAGAGGCACACGGTAAGGGGATACAGTAAGGGGATACAGTAAGAGGCACACGGTAAGGGGATACAGTAAGAGGCATACGGTAAGGGGATACAGTAAGAGGCACACGGTAAGGGGATACAGTAAGGGGATACATTAAGGGGCACACGGTAAGGGGATACAGTAAGGGGATACAGTAAGAGGCACACGGTAAGGGGATACAGTAAGGGGATACAGTAAGGGGATACAGTAAGGGGATACAGTAAGAGGCACACGGTAAGGGGATACAGTAAGGGGATACAGTAAGGGGATACAGTAAGAGGCACACGGTAAGGGGATACAGTAAGGGGATACAGTAAGGGGATACAGTAAGAGGCACACGGTAAGGGGATACAGTAAGGGGATACAGTAAGGGGATACAGTAAGAGGCACACGGTAAGGGGATACAGTAAGGGGATACATTAAGGGGCACACGGTAAGGGGATACAGTAAGAGGCACACGGTAAGGGGATACAGTAAGGGGATACAGTAAGAGGCACACGGTAAGAGGATACAGTAAGGGGATACAGTAAGAGGCACACGGTAAGGGGATACAGTAAGGGGATACAGTAAGGGGATACAGTAAGAGGCACACGGTAAGGGGATACAGTAAGGGGATACAGTAAGGGGATACAGTAAGGGGATACAGTAAGGGGATACAGTAAGAGGCACACGGTAAGGGGATACAGTAAGGGGATACAGTAAGAGGCACACGGTAAGGGGATACAGTAAGGGGATACAGTAAGAGGCACACGGTAAGGGGATACAGTAAGAGGCATACGGTAAGGGGATACAGTAAGGGGATACATTAAGGGGCACACGGTAAGGGGCACATGATAAGGGGATACAGTAAGGGGCACATGATAAGGGGATACAGTAAGGGGCACACGGTAAGGGGATACAGTAAGGGGATACAGTAAAGGGATACAGTAAGGGGATACAGTAAGAGGCACACAGTAAGGGGATACAGTAAGGGGCACACGGTAAGGGGATACAATAAGGGGCACAAGGTAAGGGGATACAGTAAGGGGCACACGGTAAGGAGATACAGTAAGGGGATACAGTAAGGGGCACACAGTAAGGGGATACAGTAAGGAGATACAGTAAGGGGATACAGTAAGGGGCACACAGTAAGGGGATACAGTAAGGAGATACAGTAAGGGGATACAGTAAGGGGCACACAGTAAGGGAATACAGTAAGGGGCACACGGTAAGGGGATACAGTAAAGGGCAAATGGTAAGGGGATACAGTAAGGGGCACATGGTAAAGGGATACAGTAAAGGGCAAACGGTAAGGGGATACAGTAAGGGGCACATGGTAAGAGGCATACGGTAAGGGGATACAGTAACGGGCACACAGTAAGGGGCATACCGTAAGGGGCATACAGTAAGGGACATAGGATAAGGTGCACACGGTAAGGGACACACGGTAAGGGGATACAGTAAGGGGCATACAGTAAGGGGCATACCGTAAGGGGCATACAGTAAGGGACATACGGTAAGGGGATACAGAAAGGGGCATACAGTAAGGGACACACGGTAAAGGGCATACAGTAAGCGACACACGGTAAGGGGTGTACAGTAAGGGACACAGGATAAGGATCATACAGTAAGGCACATACAGTAAGGGGATACAGTAAGAGGATACAGTAAGAGGCATATGGTAATGGTACTCAGTAAGTTTAAAAACAAGTAAAGGACCACTTTAAATGTCCCTAGTTTTACTCGCCACACAGTGCTAGACGCATATTTGTATAACCCGACGGGCACTCGGCGGGCGATGTGGTTAGTATCACGTCAGCCGCCTTGACTTCCCAAGACACTGACTGGTACCCATTTTAGGCAGGATAGATCCTGAAGCTCAGGTCCGATATAACATCTTGTCCTGATCTGAACTTGACCCAATGGCCACCAGGCAAGCATCTAGCCACTATGCTACCGCAACATCCATTTCTGATCTGTTCTGGTTCAATGTGAGAAATACAGGGTGTATTTTTAATGAGTGTGCAGTGTTTGAAAATATTGCCGATCCAAGTTGTGTATTTACCTATTATGTTGCATGAACTTTACAGAGGGTGAATACAAAACTTGGACCGGCAATATTTTCAAACACTGCACAGTCATTACAAATACACCCTTTACAATAACCCATTACACAAGTGACACCATGAAGAATATAGCCAATCACACATAATAGAGAGGTCAGCGTGGCCGAATGGGTGAGAGTGCTTGCTCTTTTAGACTTTCGATGTGCTGATGGCAAGGTAGCGGGTTCAAATACTACACAAGTCAGCTGGGACTAAAATGCAGACTTCTCGTCTTTGAGTTGGGGGGTGTAAATTATAAGTGCCTCAGAAGTCGGAGTGGGTTTGTCTGATGGTGAGGGACAATGGTAATAGGGATAATTAATCCACACACAAAAAATCAGTCCAGTGTGGACTAAGCTCAAATTAAAAGCAAGTGGGGGGAGAGATAAACATAAACATGATATGAAGTTCAGAACAGAAAGAGTTAAACCAACACAAAATCTAACATAGCAAATAATTATCCTAACAACAACAAAAAACAAGAAACCAAGCGTTAAAGAACATACAAACCTGAGTGGGAGATAGAAAAACACAAAAAAATAAACACCCAGATTAAAGTAAATCTGATGTCAAGAAATCACGCAGAAGAAGAAAATAATGCATTCACAAACCCACACTTCACATAACCATCCACCTCCACGTCCTTCTCACTCACTCTGTATCACATCTCCACCTTTCATCATCAACACTACAGTTTTAAAAAAACCTCCAGGTATGTATGTGTAGGACTGGATATCTGCTTGAGATGCAACAAAAACAACACCAACAACTCAACAACCATCAAACTGTGAGGGTAAGTAAGAGGAGGTGAGGGGCAGGGGCCGCTGGGCTGTGTGAACATCATGATGTTCAAGTGTGCATGTGCGTGTGTGTGTGTGTGTGTGTGTGGGGGGGGGGGGGGTGTGAACAGAAACTGTTAAAGCAGGTGGAATATAGGTGAAGCTACAAAACATGGGGACACGACAGGGGGTGGTGGGGAGGTGCAGTTCTATGGTTCAAGGATTTCAGTTTGGCATGAGGAAACTATACATCTCATGAGGTAGAAATAGCCAGGCGGAGACAGATGATTGCTGGGGGCGGCGGAGGGGGAGGGAACCAGGAAACTCTTCAGGCTGAGAATACAGGTAATGATAAAAGTAATTCCCCCCCCCCCCACTATAGCAGATGATGTGGCAAAACAGAGGCCACCCTGTAGAGAGATGATGTAGTAAAATATATAGATAATCCCAGTGAAGATGCTATATTAAAAGATACAGATAATACTGTGGGAGATGTCATATTAACAGATACAGATAATCCTATGGAAAATACTATAGTAAATTATTAAGATAATCCCATGGAAGATGCTATATTACAAGATACAAATAATCCATGGGAGGTGCTATATTAAAAGATACAGAAAATCCAGGAAGATGCTATATTAAAAGATACAGATAATCCCATGGGAAATGCTATATTAAAAGATACAGATAATCCCATGGGAGATGCTATATTAAAAGACAGATAATTCTATGGGAGATGCTATATTAAAAGATACAGATAATCCCATGGGAGATGCTATATTAAAAGATACAGATAGTTCCATGGGAGATGCTATATTAAAAGACAGATAATTCTATGGGAGATGCTATATTAAAAGATACAGATAATCCCATGGGAGATGCTATATTAAAAGATACAGATAATTCCATAACAGATAGATTAGTAAAATATACAGATAATTTCATAGGAGATGCAATATTAAAACTACAAATTATAGCAATGTTAGTTACCAAAATAGCAGACATGAGATGCTATAGATTTCAGCCTCCCAATTACAATTTACAGAGAGATTTTTGGTAGGGAAGGGAGCTAGGTGGACCTAGAGTCCCACCAATTAGCTGTTTGGGGGAGCTGTGGTGACAGTGGTCAGTGCTATGGCTAACCTAGGCAGTGGTTTGGGTTTAATCCCCAGCAGTGGCAGGGTGGCTTGTCCCAACCAGTGCGGCTTTGGACTCTACCCAGTCTACAACTGTGGCATGTCCTTGGCTGCTGCTTTCTGAACAAGATGTGAACAGCACACAGAGGGTGCGTTAAATCTCTTGGCCGCGTTGGTCTCTCTACCCACTATAGTGAAATGAATGTGGCTGTAGCCTGGCTTTGGTGCTGATGTATATTCAACAGACACGAACCACAAATGATCACATGTAAGCGCCACCAGGCCTACATGTATATTATTACCTAGGCACTTAAGTCAACTTATGTACTACGCTGTCTATTCCTGAAACTTGGACAATAAGCAGTCAAGCTGAAAAACATCTGATGGCTGCAGAAATGTGATTTCTGAGGAAAATGCAAAGAATACCATGGACAGACAGAAAAACCAATGACGAAGTACTACAGGAGACAAATGAAACTCCTAAACTGATTAGAGAAATTAGACGTTGACAGTCAAAATTTTTTGGACATGTTATGAGAATAAATGGATTGGAGAACTTAGTGACAACTGGCAAGACCGAAGGGAACAGACCAAGGGGAAGACAGAGAGGGAAATACCTGGATGGTTGGCCACATGGCATGGACGAGACAGGAATACTGAGCTGATCCACGACTCTGGTGATCGAGTGAAATGGCGAGTCATGACCGCCCACGCTTTCCGGCATGGCACATGATTGATTGTCTATTCATTGTCCCGTGAAAGTTTCCAAAGTTTTCATTTCTCGGGTCTTGTTCCTTGAAGCTTTCGTTCGGGCTTTTCATCCCCCGCTGTTTGATTCTTGATACAGATGTGTAGGGCGGGGGGGGGGGGTGCTGAGTGGTCTCGAGGTATGGTGTCCACCTCGAGTGCTGGAGGTCCCGGGTTCAAGCCCGTGTGTATTGTTGCGCACGTAAAAAATCCCTTGGCAGTTGGAAATCGAAAAAGAGTAGCCAAACGGCGCTGCCCGGGCAAAATTTCGAGTTAAAAATCTACCCAAAGTATTTCAGAATCCTCGCCGGTGCTACGAAGTTCGTGCACTGAACTGAGTTTCTCCAGACTCAGGTTTGAGTTAGGAGGAGAACGGAGCACTTATGGGTTACACCTGTGTGCCGTGATGTTGATCCATCGACTAAACTAAACTAAACTCAACTAAACTGATACAGATGTAGGTGGAAACGTTGAAGTCCCGTGCCTACCGTATCGGAATCGATTGGTGGCGGTGAACGCTTTCAAGTAAAATCTAAGACCGGAACTAAATAATACAAGTCACTCGCAGACCGACGGATGAAAGACGCTACAAGTACTAAACTTGAGATGGTCGACTTCACTGCACCGAGTTGACCTCCATCTGGCACGGTCTCTCTCCGCAGTAGGGAAGGCCGCTTGCCGAGAGCATCGCACAAAGCACGAATTCTGTAGCCCCCGCGATAACCCCTAGGAGTATCTTTTAAAAAAAAAACTGCACATCTTTAACACACACACAAAACTGCACTCTTAGTCTGAACGACGCTGTCCGGGGAACGAACCAATGACCTTCAGACCGCCATGCAGAAGGCTTAATCACTTCGCCACGGACACCCCAAAGACTCTAATAAACTAATGTTTCGACTAAAATCTTTGTCAACGAAAGAAACAAAATAATAACAACAGTGCTGGTAATCGGTGTGCAATAAGGCGGAATTTTCAGTTAATAGTTGATCTGAATCAATGATCTTAATTACTGTTAAATCACGACCCTAGAATTCGTAGCAAGTCTGTGGACTACGCTTGAGTTCAAAGCGAGCGAACAAAAAATGAAATAAATAACGCTAAAAATTAAATAAATAACGCTAAAAAATGAATTAAATAACGCTAAAAAATGAGCTTGTTTAAAAAAAAAAAAAAAAAAAAGGCAGATCAGTGCGTGCGCTATGCATTTTACACATAAATACACGCACACACATATGCACGCGTGCGCGAAACATTACGAAAGGATAAAAGACGTTAAATGACAACGGAAATATATCCCAACACCAAACAGTATATCTAATCCAACTGTGAAACGAACAGATCCTCTAATAAAGACTTATATCAAAATGTTCGTTGTGGTATTGTCTTTCCCTTACCAAGCACCCTAGTCACATGTGACTGTATATCCGAGACCCAGCTGCCTGACATCAAGTGGAGTACAGTATACTAAAAGTGAAGTTCAGAATCACCTACCCTCTCACTTAAGACACCGCCAGCAGCAGACACATTTATGTCAGTAAAATCTGCATCCAGCACTGAAGAAACACAACTTTCCGCTTAAAAACAAAAACCCGTACCCCATCTGGACATCCAAGAACCGTTAAATGCCGCTATTAAGAGAGAAATTCCTTCGTAACCGAAACACAACCTGGGAAAATACAACTCCCCCTAAAATTGCTCACCCCGCACCGGCCCAGCACCCGCACGTGCTACAACCGCCAGATTCGTTGCGTATAGACAGCCTCTCCTTCCCTCTAACCGACCCCACATATGCTAATTTCTTACATTCTACATAGATTCTCAGCGTTGCCAGAACGTGCGTGTGAACTTTAACCCCCCAATCACGTGGTGAGTGGCGCGGGTTTTAGAGCGTGCAGACTGTGAACATTATAATGGATAGAAGATAGATCAGCGGAAACGTTGGTGCCACAGGCGAGCAGACAGAGAGACAGAGGAGAGCAAGCAGGCGGGCAGATAGACAGACAGACAGACAGACAGACAGGGGAGAGTAGGCGGGCAGAAGAAGAAGAAGAAGAAGAAGAAGAAGAAGAAGAAGAAGAAGAAGAAGAAGAAGAAGAAGAAGAAGAAGAAGAAGAAGAAGAAGAAGAAGAAGAAGCTAGAATACTGAAATCTCACAATCCCAGAAAAGATATTTGTCGAAATGCTTGCTCGTGTCTTCGGATTCCAGTACTTGCTCGGCAGCGGTCAACCCTCTATTTTCGATACCTCAAAGAACCATGCATGACAAGCAGTATAGTGTCGTGCTTGTGTAGTTGTTAATTGCTTGCTTGTGTTCGTTGGCTTGAGCTCCAACGCGAAGTCCTGTATGTCGGATGAAGGCATCCTGTTGTCCAACATCAGTGTGATGTCATACAGGACCTGGGGTTTGCGTGAGTATCCGTTGTCCCATGTCTGGCTTATTGGTGTGCAGACTGGTGGTTCCTCGCCGTACAGGCAGACACTCTCCGACTTCGGAGGAATAGTTGTTAGTGTGTTTGTTTCCCGAGACAGTTACATCGTGGCCAATCCCCAGTGGTGACTGTATTCAGTTTCAAACCAGTAAGATTGTCGGGTCTAAACAGCCTTGCACAGTGACATACAATAGTTTTAGAGCTTCAGGTGAATTGAACAGGAATTGAAGGCTACCAGGAAACATACTGACCATGTCACCTCCTGGCGCCATGACCTAATATACTCCAAGGCTTAACATCTCATTTGCCTATACGGGATTACCTGTATTGTATGTGCAAGCAGTTCATAGAATACAAGGGAGGGGGCACGACGATTGAGAAAAAAACTAGACCGTTGTGAGAACTAGAAGGAGAGAAAGGGGACACCAGCAAGAAAATTCGCTAGAAAGCCTTTTATCCTGGCGCGGTACGATTTCAGCATGCGGAAATGAGACGTGCTGGTGGAGATCGCGAGATGATCGCCCAACCCAGGCGGCAAGGCACTTGATGACGATAGGTTTCCTGCGGAGTCAAGAGCGGCCGCAGTGAAACTATAGTTAGTACGCATGCTTATCAAGACGATGGGTTAGATTCGGTCCACAACAGTTGCTGTGTTTTTGTTTCCAACCACCTTCATAAGTGACGTATGACAGAAATCATGTGTGAGAGCAGAGGGATCAGAAGGGCAGACTCTCAGACGGGTCAGCCTGCCCGAATATTAACCCTTTGAAAATAAAGTCCGTTCGTTCAACCCGTACGGCTCTGAAATCGACCGTCTTATCAAATGGGTGTCAGGTAGCTTTAAGAATGTCCACGGAAATTGTTGGGAAGGAAAGACAGCGAGGAAAGAACTAACTATCACACCTTAATATGCTGTGATCTAGAATGTGTTTGTTAGTCGCGGTTCCAGCTTCACGGCAAAAGGTGGCCCTATTATGCTCCGTTCCTGTGCCAGTGAATATCACATAAAATGCTCCTCACTGCCCCATGTGAAAAGTGGAACAGGCAGGAGTCTCGACAAACCAACAGTTCGCACAGGTATACTATGCATAATGCCGCTGCCAGAATGTTACCACAAAAGTCCGCCACGAATAATATAATTCATCGTTGATCCTACATCCTACTCCCTCGGTTGTGTATAAAAGAAGACAACGGTGACATTCGGGGCTATACACAGCTCGGAATTCTGAGGTAAGTAGGAACATTTTTCTCCAATTTTCATTTTCTCTTCAATGCTTTAATTTTTTCATCTTTTTATTCTTCTCAGCATGTCGTCACGTCTTAATGTAGTCACCGGAGATCTCCGAGACTATATGTTGTGTTTTGTGTATGTGTTTGATTGCTGGTGAAGGCTAGTCGTCGCAACGTCCTGTATGTGTCGTAATTCTGTTATGTAAAGCTGCACTACTTTGTGTCATTTTATATTGTTTACATGGTTGACAGAAGCGGCAGTCACTAGAAAATCAACAGCCACACATTACTGTATAAGGCAGCCAAGTTAGTTCACCGATCGGCCGGCCGGCCGCCATTTTTCTGAACATGCAGTTCACGCAACAAACAACCGCAGACAGATGTAAAAGCACCCCGCGCGAAATTCACAGCTTACAGAGTCGCCCCACGCACTCAGCTCAGTAGCAGGGCGAGGGAACCATGCACTACCAGTCCAATACGAGAAAAATGCGTAAGAAAACGGTAGCCACAAGCATGCACACTCCAGAGGCATTAACAGCTCAAACTGCATATCCTCCATGTTGGGGACCGCACACGCCCTGGCGGCAGCATCTGTCATGCGAACACCATTAACTTAAACTGAGTTGTTTAGTTACTGGATTATTGGACTACTACTACAGGATCTCTCGAAGACTAGTCAACAGAGGTCTGTCCTAGAGCATGATACCTAATGGCATGACGTCCCGAGCTGCAGACCACCTGGGTACAAGCTACGACGGGGAACTCGCACCAAAAGAGATGAACAGTCAACGGTGTATAGTATGCTTATCAACTATGTAGTTAGCATTTTAGCCCAACTATTATTCGTTTATTCATTACATATATGAATGCGGCGAAATATGCCAGGCAAGAAATCGTGCAATATATTGCTTGTGCCTGCTATGTTTAAACGATGTATAGGTTGGATGCTTAAGTCGGGGACAGTGAAGATGAGGCTGTTCAAGATTAATCCACCTCTAAATGGCAATCTGAGGGCTGACCAAACAGTGGCAGTAAGGTCGATCCCATCCATCATGTGCCATGCCGGTAAGCGTGGGCGGTCATGTTCTGCCATCTCACCCGATCACCAGAGTCGTGGATCAGCTCCGTGTTTCTGTCTCGACCATGCCACAAGGCCAAGCCATCCAGGTACTTGCTTCTAGGTCTTCCCCTTGGTCTGTTCCCCTCGATCTTACCAGTTGTCACCAAATTCTCCAATCCATTTCTTCTCATAACATGTCCAAAAAATGTTGACTGTCTACGTGTAATTTCTCTAATCAATTTACGATCTTCATTTGTTTCTTGAAGGACTTGTTCATTGGTCTTTCTGGCTGTCCATGGTATTCTTTGCATTTTCCTCAGAAACCACATCTCTACAGCCATCAGATGTTTTTCAGCCTGACTGCTCATTGTCCACGCTTCACATCCATATAAAAGTACAGGTTCAATGTAGCATCTCAACACTCTTTTTCTCGTTTCGATTGACATATTTTTATTGGTCAGTATGTTTTTCATCTTGCTGACCAACTAACTCTAAGAAGAAGTCTTGTTTTTTGTGTAGCCCATACACACTATTTATGGTAGTGATGGACTGCATTTTGCGTGTGGATTACCTTTCCCTATTAACAGTGTTCCTCGTTATCAGGCGAACCCAATCCGACATCAGAGGTACTTGTAATTTACGCCCCCAAGTCAACTATGCAGTTCAATATTTTTGTCCAACTGTCCGGTGTAGGGTTTGAACCGCTTACCTCGGCATAAACACACCGGATGTTTAAGAACACGCGTTCTTACCCATTCGGTCATGCTGACCTGCAGAAGTTGAAAGCTGGCCAAATACTGCCCTGCCTATCTATAACTGGCAGTTTGGACGAGGCTGATCACAGCGTACACCTCTACGTGGTAGTCTGGCCCAGGCTGACTAAAGACACCCGCAACTCTAAGCGGCCGTCTGGAGGATGACCAAGAAATACACCTCTAACAAAGACTACGCCACCTTTAAGTAATCGTCTGAGATTGACCAACGGTTGTTCAGTTTAGTTCATATGACCATTACTGCACTCCGGACACGCCCATAGGTGCTCCGATATCCTCAGTAGTAAATCCGTCAGTTTACACGACTAACAGTGTCCGCCCATGTGACTGACGAACCTTCTTGCACACTTAAGGTGCCGCTCCTTCCTGACTGAACCGATCCTCAGTCCCAAAGCCTGCATTATAACTATTGATGACATTCAATCAGTTGCAAGTCCACTCTTAGAACGGTCGTGATGACGGCTCGATCCATTGATTAACACTCTGATATTGCGGCAGCCCCAGCATAATACAACTAAGGAATCTTTAGAACAACTCAACATAAAAAGGACGATGCTGTGGGAAATAACAATGAAAAAGATAAGGTACCTGAGTCACATCAAATAATACAACAATCTGCTGAAAATTATTGAAGCAGAAAAAGTTGAGGGGGAAAAGAGCCAGACAGCGTCAAAGATTTCAATGGACAGACAACATTAGAACCTAGAAGAATGAACAATGTAGGGGCAGTAGCTGCCGGAGATACATTACCACCAAACATCACTGCTGAAGAGGCACTAGATGATGATGATGATGATGATGATGATGATGATGATGATGATGATGATGATGATGATGATGATGATGATATATCTGCTGGTACGCTGAGCCAATAGGGGTTGATATTTTGTGCGTCAGGGCGTCTTAGAGGGAGCGATCAGTATAGTGTCATGTCATAAGCTGTCTCACGATGGTGCAGAAACACCGATCAGTATAGTGTCATGTCATGGGCAGTCTCACGATGGTGCAGAAACAGCGATCAGTATAGTGTCATGTCATAAGCTGTTTAACGATGGTGCAGAAACATAGTATTTCACCGTATACATATTGCTCGAAGTATAGTGTTGTAGCTCGATCTATTCTGAACTTCCTGCCCCGGGCAACGTGTGATGAATGTGAAATGGGTTCCTCCCTGTGAATCCCATCCATTACGTAACGAGCTGTTTAAATGTCACAATTGGTCAAAGATATTAAAGATATCTAGCTTCCCCAATCGCCACTTCCGTTGTGTACACGTGTGTAGAATTTTTGAAAATACCGCACCGATGACTGTTTCACATTGCCTGTTTCTGCTATTTGGACATCTGAAGTCAAACCTTCATGAAGTGAAATGTTTAACATCGTATCAACAGATTTAAGTTTTCTCCATTATATCAGATCGAGTTCAGGGCAAAAGAGCTAGAAGACGTAATTGTTCGTCTCCTTCCTCTTCTTTCATTCATCTCCCAAAGGAAATGGACCCTCAGCCAACTCAAGCCAAGCCCTTTGCCGTCTCCAGCAGCTCCTCTCAGGTCCTGAACATCTTTGTTATGCGTCTATTCCTGCGGCAGTGGTGTGAACAGGGCGCAAGTCAGAATCGACAGACGACACAAATATCATCATACAGATTAACAGAATGGACAAGAAGTCAGAAATTGCTGATAATCCATTTTGGTCATTCTTGACGCGGAGATGGCACTGGTTTAGTTGTAGGTATTCTGTTAGTGAAGCACTCTGTTGTCCGTACTGTAACCATGCTTATGATTAAACTACTGGCACTGATCATAAACAGGTTCGTGAATAGTACAGCATAATACACCATAATATATGACTGTCACTTTGCCGTCTATTCTGTTACGTCTTGATAGACGTAAAAAGTACAAACTTGTACCCTCCCAATTGCGCTCCTCCGCCCGAAGCCGTTGGCACAATGTGGGGTGTCGGGTTTGGTAAGCGACGCCCAACATCCGGCGCTAACAGAAAGCAGGTAGTACCGTCTACTGTCATACGATAGCTCAGTCATATCTGACTAAGACCCAACATTCGGCGCTAACAGAAAGCAGGTAGTACCGTCTACTGTCATACGATAGCTCAGTCATATCTGACTAAGACCCAACATCCGGCGCTAACAGAAAGCAGGTAGTACCGTCTACTGTCATACGATAGCTCAGTCATATCTGACTAAGACCCAACATTCGGCGCTAACAGAAAGCAGGTAGTGCCGTCTACTGTCATACGATCACTCAGTCATATCTGACTAAGACCCAACATTCGGCGCTAACAGAAAGCAGGTAGTACCGTCTACTGTCATACGATAGCTCAGTCATATCTGACTAAGACCCAACATCCGGCGCTAACAGAAAGCAGGTAGTACCGTCTACTGTCATACAGTGGCTCAGTTATATCTGACTAAGACCTGACTATTATACATATACCTTCTTCTTCTTTAACACGCTATCCTGCCCTCAAGCAACTCACTCCTATCCTTAACTATCCCAGGCAGCTCTGTCCATGTCCACCCTATATTATTTATGAACTGATGCAGTGCCAAACATGGAGCAGGTTTCAACCAGATATGATCAAGTATGAACAGTCAAATGAACAAGTATCGCCATGTCAATCTCCGTTCACTGAGCATTGAAATTACGGAAGATGCAACGAAATAAAACAAATAATATGATGACCATGGTACGGCAATATATCGTCTTTCTGTCCAAATGGGAGGTCACATTTGGCGATATAGTATCCTTCGGCACTTAATCGATTAATTTCTGTTTCTACTTCTCAATGTGTTTTTAGGTCGTCCTCGATTTCTTTTGTCATGAGGATGCCAGACAAAGGGTTTTCTAGTTATACAATTTTCAGGTTTCCACAATGCAATCCTAGCCTGGGCCAGTGTCTTTTCCTTGTTCACTGGTATCTCTGTCTAGCTCTCTCCACGAGCTCCACATTGGTGATTCTGTCTTACCATTTTATTTGTTCATTTCGAGAACAACGAAAACTATTACAAATAAACTAGTGCCTAGTTTATTTGTAATAGTTTTTGTTTGTTCTCAACGTTTCCTAGCCATACATTAAAACTAACTTAACGTTAGAAATGAATATTCTAAGCTTAGTGCTAAATGTAATCTCCTTTAACTTCCACACATTTCTTAGTGCTATAAAAGCTCCCCTTCAGCATTCTGATACCTTTATCTCTCCCACCATCTTTGTCTACACTGCTACCTATATAGATGTATGATACCGTCTCTCCTCATGTATTACACCACACCATAATTACATAGATCATGAGGTAAAACCGTGTACATACCACACAACGCCAATCCAACACTATCCACACGATAGGAAAACACAAGCACCCGCAAATGTCTAACAGCCCCCGACGCGTGAAGATAAAGTCACAGGCGTGCCGTGGACTCCCAGTCTTAATACAAAACTACAAAATCATTGGCTAGAAGGGTCGTTCTCTTGACTGTTTCTGAAAGCCGGGGGAAAAACGCTCGAGTGTTGGGAAATTCATTACATACACATATACTTGAGGCGGGGAGCGTCGGGCCGTGAGATGGCGGTTGTTACGCCAGTGTGAATGGAGGTAGGAGAACGAGATGGTAGCATGGGGTGGTGGTTTTTTTTGTTTGTTTTTTTAAAGAAAGAAAGAAAACTAGAGAGATGATGGGAACTCAGAAGAGTTAACAGCGAACAGCTAGGGGAGTGTGTGGGGAGGTGGAGAAATGGATAGTTTGATGATATGGTAAGAATGTTCAAACGTCTATTAGCTGAACACATATAACAGGATATGGGTGGCTATATACACGAGTGGAAGGACGGACGGACGAACAGAAAAAGCTAGGCGGGCAGGCTGGTAGACAGACGGAAGGACGGACGAGTAAACATACAGTGGCATGATTGGACAGACTCAGACAGACATACAGACAGACAGACAGACAGACAGACAGACAGACAGACAGAGCAAATTAACTTAGACCGGTATTGAATTATCAACGTAGAACATATGACAGAAATTACCACACACAAAAAAAACCTCAATGAGGAACATACGACAATAATTCAGGAAATCATTAACCTAGAACAGCCGCGGCAGTGCAGTGACTAGCGCGTTGGCCCAGCAGCCCATTCGTGTGTTCAAAACCCTTCGTGGCGCCAATTTGTAAATTGACCTGTTCACCCCAGTCTGAAATGGGTACCCGAAAATATTATGGGACGTAAAGGAGACTAGTGTGGGACTCAACACGAATGCTCAATAAGAATATTGATTGAAATATTAACATCCCTCGTGTGGAGTGGAGAAGGGTGATTTACTTTTAGCTGAAGGAAGAAAAGGCTTCAGGGAATCATTAACTTGGAATAGAAGGAAGACACGTCGAGGTCATAAATCCACAGTACATCTCCTCTCACGCTCTTGCAAGATATGATCCCAAACATTCTGCTGGGTAGATCTCCCCTCACGTTCTTGTATGATCCCATCAATTCGCCTCAGTATATCTCCCCTCGAGTTCTAGCATGCCTGTATGATTCCCATCAATTCTCCTCAGTACATCTCCCCTCACGTTCTTGCATACCTGTATCGTCCCATCAATTCTTCTCCGTACATCTCCCCTCACGTTCTTGCATGCCTTTATGATTGCCATCAATTCTTCTCAGTTCATCTCCCCTCACATTCTAGTATACCTGTATGAACTCATATTCTCCTCAGCTACACATACATCTCAAACTCACAGTGTTGCATGCCTTATGATCTCATCAATTCTCCTCAACCGTCTTACATGCCTGTATGATCCCATCATTTCTCCTCAGCTATATATACACCCCAACCCCTAGTCTTGCATGCTTGTATGATCCCATCGATTCTCCTCAGCTATACTTACATCTCAATGGTAGCAGATTTGCGCGTCTCATACTTTGTCTCGCGTTGGTTTTTTACGAAATGGCATGGGTGCCGGTCGTTGAGTTAGCTATGTCAAACTACTGAACGTAAACTTGCCAAAAGATCACAACAGCAAAAAATGCTGGTGTTGAATGCGACGTCCTGTAAAGGATATCCAACTAACTAATGTATATAAATTAGTAACTCTATGGCGCTCAGAAATTATTCATGTGATCTGTTCTCTCCAACTTACCACTTGGCATCCTAAAATAACACCACATCACGAAAGTGTCCAAGCTCTTTTCGTGCGTTTTGGTTAGGGGCCATGTTTCGGAGCCCTATAGTGCTGCAGGCCAAATATGCATCGTAATTAACACACACACCCCCCCCCCCCCCCCAATCCAATACTGTTACTTGACGTCAGAAACATTCAGTGTAGAAGAGGCGAGAGAAATCTCAGGGATCTATTTTAGCATAGAAAAGTCAACAAGTAACGGACCTTTCTACACGCCTTAGGTGCAATGGGCATATGGTGTTGGACCTATATTTGTACGGACCAATCGGCAGTCGGGGGTTGATCTGGTCAGTGTGTGCCGGCCACAACATTTCCGGGTGTCCATTTGAGGCTGGGTTGAGCTGGAAGCCCCGGTCATTTGTAAAATCCGACCCCATGTGAATTGGAACTCATGACCAATGAAACAACAGCACATCTCTGGCGGGAACCTGCTGTGGTTATGGGAAGTGTTGGGACCATCACACTCCGTCAGCCTGAGTTAAAGTTTGTTGCATATCCTCTACAGGATGTAGCAGTCAACCCCAGCATTTTTGGCTGTTCGTGATTCCTGGGCATGTTTACGTTCAGTTCTTTGTCACTGCTTTCTGAACGACCGGAGCCAATGCCATTTGATTAAAAAAAAAAAAACCAACGCAAGACAGTCTGCTGCCAAATCGCCCGCAGCTGTGTTTCGAACGTGTTATGTGGGATTACGAACTGCGTCCGTAAACCCTACACCACGGAGCAAGTCTGAGTGCAAGTGGAAATAGGTGTCAGCCTGTCCCTCTCGTAACGAACGATGAGAGCTGGCATGAAACTCGTCCGAACGCGCTGGTGTCTCTGTCAGCATCACGTCCTGCACCAGCCCGCCCTATCTAGCAGAGGCGAGAAATGTACGTCACTGACAAGAAACAAAACAAGGCGAAACAACATTTATCTACAAGCTCACGACAGCCGCCGCAGCAGCAGCAGAGAGGAGCGAGCCCAGCTTACAACCGAGCCCTACCGTTGGCGATGCGGCGATTAGCCGGCGACAAGAAGAAATATACGAGTTCTCCACCGCCCCACACACACACGCCGGCATGAACACTAGGCCTGACATGCTGTCCCAGATAGGGGGTATAAACAGAAGGTCTCGCCTCGCTGAGAAGATAACCCCGTTTCGCGTTACGAAATTCGCGATAATACCGTGGATAAGAAGCCTGCATGCAACCCGCTGATAGGTGTCAGTAAGGGAGCCGTCTCCACGCCAGGAGGGGTATTGGGTAAATAGTGCTGGTCCCATATTCTTGTATGGGCAATCGGCACAAGATGGGTTATGTTCTGAAGTGTTATGTCCTCTGATGCGTCTCCACCTTGAAGTTGTATAGAGGAGCGTGTGTGTTTCAGTGACTCCAAGAGCGATGCCGACGGTATTGCAGCTACATGTAGGGTCTCCCATGTCGGATAGGTCAAGGGATGGGAACCAGACGAAGAGAGAGACAAACTTGCTGCCTTGCAGGTAGACTGGGGGACAGTCAAAGGCTTGGAAAAGCAAATCCGAAAAGATGCTTGTGGAAGTCGGGTGCACTGAGCCAAAGGGTTGACGAGACAGTGCAGCGCAATTCACTAGCTGATGTTGATCACGTGAAGAGATGTTACGACGATCTACATCCTTGCACATTAGGCACTCCCTTGGGTGTTTAGTCCTTTAATGCGGCAGCCAAGTATCCCTACTCACTGTTCTCATGAGAAGTCTGTTGTAATATTTCCTCTCTCGTCCTCGAAGAAGACATCGACGAGCGTGGCCTGACTTCACCCTCAGGTCGCGTAATCAAACGAGTTAGACACTCGCCAGCCTCGTTGTGTTGGGTCCGTACTGCAGTGACGACATCCGTCCCGTGAGACAGACGTGGGCTATATCAACCTGGCCGCTTTTACTTCCCTGAACCATTCCTGGTAAACGTTACAATATTCTGGGACTATTTTCTTATGCGGCGGCATCGATATCTGGGCCGTGCGGTCACTTTATGGGACAACAGGATCCAGTGCTCTAGTCTCTACGTTACTTCGACTGAGTAAAGAAGAGTGAAAAAAAATACAATATTGGCACTCATCATGTAGAGGGTCCTTTGTATGTGGCGGGTGGTGGTGGGGGAGGAGGAGGAGGAGGAGGAGGAGGAGGAGGAGGAGGAGGAGGAGGAGGAAGAAGAAGAAGAAGAAGAAGAAGAAGAAGAAGAAGAAGAAGAAGAAGAAGAAGAAGAAGAAGAAGAAGAAGAAGAAGAAGAAGAAGAAGAAGAAGAAGAAGAAGAAGACCATATGCTGTCGAATGACAACAACCAGACAGACAAGGGTGGCCTGTTTGACCCCTGACAAAGCTCTTTGTTTTACTTTTCCCGCTGTCTCTCGGGGCGTGGCGTGTTCACATCTTGAACACACCCAAGAAGAAAACAAAGATACACATAGAAAGGGGAGGAGACGCGACATGATATTAACACACACTGCTGTTTATTTTTCAGAGTTCACGCGGATGTGGGGCCGAGTCAGCTTCAAACAATGAGCAGAACAGTTTATTTTAGGAGGGACTGTATAAGGAAGGGAAATGATCACTCACTGTCACAATGTCATTGACTAGTTTATGTGGTGTCATGTCACTTCACCTGTTCAGGGAAACAAATGCCATGGGATCCTCTTTAACTGTATATACACCGGCACAACGATCCGTTTTCTGAAAGGCCATATGCAGGGAGAACAGCAGCTTCAAAACCACAGTTCTTCGTTGAAGCTAATCGGGTGTTTATGTCTCGCTTTCTCAATCCATCACGAGTTGCAAGAAGTCAGCTCGCAATGAACCGAGAAAACGATGCAAAGACGCCCGTAAAGCCCCAATAAAAATCGGTGGATGTGCCGTTGAAAATTGGGAGATCGTTGCTGCTGGTCGCCCTGCCTGGCGTAGTCAAATCTTTGTTGTTGCGACGGAACTGAGAGACTTAGACAAGAGGAAGCTGCACTGAGGCGTGTCCTATGGAAATAGTTAGTTGGTCGCGGTTCCAACTTCACGGCAAAGGGTCGCCCCATTATGCTCCGTTCCTGTGCCAAGAATACCACACAAAATGCTCCTCACTGCCCCATGTGAAAAGTGGAACAGAGAGAAGTCTCGACAAAGCAACAAGCCCGCAAAGGTATACTATGCATAATGCTGCTGCCAGAATGCCAATACAAAAGTCCGCCATGAAAAATCAGTTCATCGTCAATTGAAGCGACAGTCACAAGAAAACCTACAGCACCACATTACTGCATAAGGCAACCCAGTTAGTTCAGCGACCGGCCGGTCGTCATTTGTCTGAACACACAGTTCACGCTACAAACAACCGAGGACGGATGTAAAAGCGCTCCACGCGAAATTCATAGCTCACAGTGTCCCTCCGCGCACTCAA
This sequence comes from Cepaea hortensis, assembly GCA_963921405.1. Classification (NCBI taxonomy): domain Eukaryota; kingdom Metazoa; phylum Mollusca; class Gastropoda; order Stylommatophora; family Helicidae; genus Cepaea; species Cepaea hortensis. Next base: position 110,265,899 of record OY992883.1, on the reverse strand, counting down.
CTCAGTAGTAGGCGACAGAACCATGCACTACCAGTCCAACATGAGAAAAAATGCGTAAGCAAACCGTAGCTACAAGCATAAACACTCCAGAGGCCTTAACAGCTCAACCGCTTATCCTCCATGTTGGAACCGTGTTCCATGGAACTGTTTAGACTCAAGGAAGTTACACTGAGGCGTGTCCCATGGAACTGTTTAGATTCAAGAAAGTGACACTGAGGATTGTCCCATGGAAATGTTTAGATTCAAGAAAGTGACACCGAGGATTGTCCCATGGAAATGTTTAGATTCTAGAAAATGACACTAAAGCGTGCTCCATGAAACTGTTTAGACTCAAGAAAGTTACAATAAGGCGTGTCCTATGGAAAAGTTTAGACTCAAGAAAGTCATAATCAAGTGTGCCATACGAAAATCAGCATTGAAGACACCCCAGCCTGATTGACAGTCAACATTCCTCTTCCATTGTGGTAACAGACGTTTTCAAGATTCACATGATCCAAGCAGCCACATCAAAACCAACTCCGCTTCTTCTTCATGCCTCTGTCGAGGGGAGCGCGTGATAGTTAGTTATTCACATCAAAGGCCAGCGTGTCCGTCATGGCCATGCATGTGTGTCAGGATTGCTTCCTCAAGACCGCTTCCTTGCAAGGTAACGAGCTCTATCTACCCGTGAGAGGGGTTTTCTTTCCTAACAACTTTGCCAGGACATCGGTATTACGGCCTACGTTTTGCGATGTTCAACTGTCGGGGTGTGTTGTCTTACAACTTGCAGACGGGTTCTCTTGTTTTTCGTCCCTATCCGAGAAGGCTAACTATCCGATCTCACTACCCACCAGATCGGGGGGGGGGGGGGGGGGGGAGGTGTGAGAGATAACAGTGATTCTTGGGGAAATGTCCGGCCCTACACTGAGATCTAACCCGGTACTTTCTGGGTTCGAGGTGGGCACAGTGATACCTTGAGGCGGGTACTGTGACCTCTTGGGGTGGGCACGGTGACCTCTCATCCCCCCACCCACACAAGCTCTTTACAGAGGACACCGACTCTATGGTGAAGGGCTTACGGACGCAATTCGTAATCTCGCATACTGCGTTCAAAACACAGCTGCGGGTGATTTGGCACCAGACCGTCTTGCGTTGGTTTTAGAGTAATGGTATCTTCTTCTTCGTTCATCCGGAGTTTTTTTTCCGGATGTGATTGCGTTGTGCCTGTTTACAGCAGAGCTGCGTTCTTGCGCCGTTAGGCCGACACATCCGACTTCTGCGGGCATTTGTTGACCGGGTTAACCTTGCCGGGGGAGTAATGGTATGACTGCCGGTCGTTCAGAAAGCAATGGCAAATTACTGAACGTAAACTTGCCAAGAATTCACAAACATCAAAAACATGTTAGGATTGACTGCGACGTCAGATAAAGGATATGCAACCAAGTGTTTTACATAGGACGCCATGCGGACAACAACAATGGTGAAGAAACTGTAGACAGTGGAGATGTGGTTTGAGAAGGGGCGTCAAGAACATCGTGGCCACAGCAGCAGGCATCGCTTCATTAGTCAACGCGACCAACAGCAAACGAAAAATGAAATGTATGGGGCAAATCAACAAGCCAGGTGGAGTAAATACATTACAGCTTAATGTGGATAAACTACGACGCAAGAGAAGCACAGACCCACAGAAGCACGATTAAACAGCTAGACAACAACAACTAATAATAATAATAATAATATAAGCGACGCAATAGCTCACCAAATCCCCGAGCAGATGAGGACGGACCCCGGATGGGAATGTCCTCAGTGCTGTAATGTCGATGTTTGACTCAACTAAACTCAACCATGAGCAAACGCCACATTTTTATAGGGCACATCAACAAGCTGGCTCTGAGGCGAAGGAGTTATAGTTGCAATTCGTAACCCCGAATACCGCGTTCGAAACACAGCTGCAGGCGATTTGGAAGCAGGCCGCCATGGATGGGTTTTTCATACAAAGGTATGAATGCCGGTAGCTCAGAAAGCATTGACAAACTTCTGAACGTAAATTTGCAAAGAAATCACGAACATCCAAATAAAAAATGCTGCAACGTCCTGTAAAGGATATGCAACTTTTAACATCAACAAAAGAGATGGGGTGGTTAAAATTACAGCCTAACGTGGAGAAATACGACGCAAGAGAAGCACAGGTCCACAGAAACAAGATTTGACAGCTGGGCAACAAATTATAATATAAGCGACACTAGCGTTATTAAAATATCGAATGACAGAGACGGCTGGGCAGTTCTGATGGTTAGTCAAAATAAGCTTCAGGGTGTCCTATGGCCGCATTTTACAAACGAAGAACTTAATGTTCAATGTGCTCCTGCCAATATAAATCACGTTTGTGGCTTAGGGGCAAGGAACGCAGGTTCCCTATCCCGCATTCCGGGTTCAGAGTCTGTCACCGGTGATTTGCAAGCAGACTACCTGCTGTACATTTTTACAAATGCACGAGAAACGCTCGTTCAGAGTGTAATAACAAATTATTCAACGTACAATTGCCTAGAACATCATAAATAGCCAAAAGATACTGGGGTTGATTCCGACGTCCAGTGAAGGCCTTGCAACTAACTGTAACACTGGAAATCAGGAAATGCTGAATCGTTACTCCAGGAAGCAGAACTTTCTGTAGACGACCGGGCGTGTTTTAGTTATATAGGGGGAAGTAACTCATTAATTAGTGTCGTGTGATCAGTTAAAAGACGTCCACGTAATCGGATGGATTTGAGCGCTCGCTCTTACATTTCCGTTTCGCTGATGGCGAGATAGGCGGTTCAACCCCTACACTGGCATTAAGTTGGACGTCAACGTTGGATTATCGTTCGGACAACAATGGCAAACTACTCAAAGTACAATTGCCTAGAAAATCCAGCCCGGGTTGAGTGCAGGGCACTGCCCAGGGCATACAGCATTAGCCGTGGCTGAGGGGTAGCCAGGGCGATTCGCAATCCCGCTTCTAGCGTTCGAAATCAGCTGCAGACGATCTGGAAGCAGACGACCTTGTGTTGATTTTAAACAATCGCACAAGCGTCGGTGATTTAGAAAGCAACTGCAAACTACTGAAAGTAACCCAGTCTAGTAAATCACAACACACCCCTCCCTCCATGCAGGGTTTGATTGCGACGTCCTGTAACCGACTAGCAAAGAAACTTTTTAATGATTTAAAATACTTGACGTTAAAATATGCTTATTGCACTCCTATCTCAACCCGTCCCGCTCTGTTCTGATTGCCAGGAGGTGGATACCATGTAGGTCAAGAACGCAACCTTCAGTTCGTCTGGGCGGGGTTGCAAATGGGCGCAGAGGTCAGGTCGACTTCATAGATGCATGTCTGGAATGTGGGCACAACTTTTGTTCTATTCTCTCTTTTCCTGCTCCTCCTCCTCGTTCTTCCCCTACTGCTGTGTATTCTTCTTCTTCTTTTCCAACAAATATCGTTTAATCTCCCTCATCTATAAAAAAAAAAAAAAAAAGTAAAAATTTAGTTGCATGTCCTTCGCATGACGTAGCAGTCAACCCCAGCATTTTTGGCTGTTTTGTAATTCCTGGGCAAGTTTATGTTCAGTAGTTTGCTTTCTGAGCGACCGGCACCTACACCTGTTTCGGAAAAACCAGCACCGCTGTGTTTCGAACACGGGTAAACGGGATTACGAATCGCGTCCATAACCTCTTCGCCACGGATACTGGTCTACTACTGTCAAATCTTCTTCTCCAATGAACATCGTTTATTCTTCCTCTTCTCCATCCATCATGTGCCATGCCGATAAACGTGGGCGGTCATGTTTTGCCATCTCACTGGATCACCAGAGTCGTGGATCAGCTCCGTGGACATGTCTCGACAATGGATAAGACTGCAGTACATGATATTCTTGGCATCTGTAAAGAAGGTAGTTTACCATTGCTTTCCTTCCTAGCAGTGACCATACTGGTCCATGACCATAGCCATTGTTCTCCCCCCCCCCCCCCAAAAAAAAAAGAGAGATCCTCTGCCTGGAGACCATAGCTTTCAACTTCATCTTCTACTACTGTTGTATCTTTTTCTTCTCCAACGAAAATCGTTTATTCTTCCCCATCTACTACTGTCATATCGTGTTCTTCTCCAATAAACATCGTTTATTCTTCCTCATCTACTACTGTCATATCTTGTTCTTCTCCAATGAACATCGTTTATTCTTCTTCATCTACTACTGTCATATCATGTTCTTCTCCAATGAACATCGTTTATTCTTCCTCATCTACTTCTGTCATATCTTGTTCTTCTCCAATGAACATCGTTTATTCTTCCTCATCTACTACTGTCATATCTTGTTCTTCTCCAATGAACATCGTTTATTCTTCCTCATCTACTACTGTCATATCGTGTTCTTCTCCAGTGAACAGCGTTTATTCTTCCTCATCTACTACTGTCATATCTTGTTCTTCTCCAATGAACATCGTTTATTCTTCCTCGTCTACAACTGCTTTATCTTTTTCTCCAATGAACATCGTTTATTCTTCCTCCTCTACTACTGTCATATCGTGTTCTTCTCCAATGAACATCGTTTATTCTTCCTCATCTACTACTGTCATATCGTGTTCTTCTCCAATGAACATCGTTTATTCTTCCTCATCTACTTCTGTCATATCTTGTTCTTCTCCAATAAACATCGTTTATTCTTCCTCATCTACTACTGCCATATCTTCTTCTTCTCCAACGAACATCGTTTATTCTTCCTTTTCTACTAGTGCTACGTCTTCTTCTTCAGCGAACATTATTTATTTTCCCTCTTCTTATCTTACTTCTGTTTCCATCACTGCTTTTTTTTTCTTCATGCGCTGTGTCTGGGCAAGACAATGGCGATCATGACGCTCCAATTAACTCGGTCCTCTCATGTTTAATTAAGCTGGTGTTTCTTATTCAATGAACACTGCTTCCTCTTCCTTCTCTACTACTTCCGCGTCTTCATTTTCTTCTCCTCCAGCGAACATCACTACTTCTTCTTCTTCTTCTTCTTTTTCTTCATGGGCAGTGTCTGGATTAGACACTGATGATGACTCTCCAATTCTCTTGGTCATTTGATGTTTAATGAAGCTGGTTTCTTCTTCTCTCATTCGCTTAAAATTTATTGTCTGTAGCTGCAGTGCTGTCTCGTGTTTGAACTTTTCTGTCTTGTTTACTTCTCTCAATGGCCCCTGAAGTTTAACTTGTGTCACTTACATTAATATTTATTGCAAAGTTGTTTATGCTTTCCACATACAACTTTATATTTAATTTATTTGGTTGTTTTGAGATTTGAGGTTTGAAGATTGAGCACAACCCACTACTGGCAACGCTGATCGTATTCCGGTATGATCAACTTTATATCTGTCTGCTTCTTTTTATTGGCATTAAGCCACATAATTTCTCTATTCAATTTTCACTGTTTAAGCACCCCATGAATTTCACATGTCTTTTCCTTAACTAATAAAATGCCATGGGATGATAAATCATCTTATTAAAACCTGTCATAACTGCCATGGGCTTATAAATCAAACTATAGTTTAAATATCAATACAGTAGTTTTCCCCACACAATCCCATATAATCTGATACATAATACATGTCTGCTACCATATTAACATTTTTAAGTCATAACTGTGACACACCCCTACTTCTAATTTTCCGCCATTCATTTTTGTCAGTTGAAACCTACTGTTTTGTTTGGCACTGAATCTGTTAAGATTCTGATTTTTAGTTTCACACCAATAACCAGCAGCTGTCAACTCCTCCCTGTTCATTCAAGATCATGAACTGTACATTTGGAGAACCAGTAAGAGTTCTCATGTCTACCCCAAAATACTCAGTGTGCAAAAGGTAGGTGTGCATAACTATCTAAGTTGCTATTTACTCATCGAACTATAATAGACATGGCTTAAAGGCAAGAGAATCGACTTAATCGCATCAAGTTCTATCCCATCTGGCTTGGTATTCTTTCTACAGGTTTAGAATCCCTATGTTGTAGAACCTACTGTACCCTCTATATCTTGAGAATCCCTGTGTTGTAGAACCTACTGTACCCTCTATATCTTGAGAATGTCTGTGTTGTAGAACCTACTGTACCCTCTATATCTTGAGAATCCCTATGTTGTAGAACCTACTGTACCCTCTATATGTTGAGAATCCCTGTGTTGTAGAACCTACTGTACCCTCTATATTTTGAGAATGTCTGTGTTGTAGAACCTACTGTACCCTCTATATCTTGAGAATCCCTGTGTTGTAGAACCTACTGTACCCTCTATATCTTGAGAATGTATGTATTGTAGAACCTACTGTACCCTCTATATCTTGAGAATGTCTGTGTTGTAGAACCTACTGTACCCTCTATATCTTGAGAATCCCTGTGTTGTAGAACCTACTGTACCCTCTATATCTTGAGAATGTATGTATTGTAGAACCTACTGTACCCTCTATATCTTGAGAATCCCTGTGTTGCAGAACTTACTCTACCCTCTATATCTTGAGAATCCCTGTGTTGTAGAACCTACTGTACCCTCTATATCTTGATAATCCCTGTGTTGTAGAACCTACTGTACCCTTTATATCTTGAGAATCCCTGTCTTGTAGAACCTACTGTACCCTCTATATCTTGAGAATGCCTGTGTTGTAGAACCTACTGTACCCTCTATATCTTGAGAATGTCTATGTTGTAGAACCTACTGTACCCTCTATATCTTGAGAATGCCTGTGTTATAGAACCTACTGTACCCTCTATATCTTGAGAATGCCTATGTTGTAGAACCTACTGTACCCTCTATATCTTGAGAATCCCTGTGTTGTAGAACCTACTGTACCCTCTATATCTTGAGAATGCCTGTGTTGTAGAAACTACTGTACCCTCTATATCTTGAGAATGCCTGTGTTGTAGAACCTACTGTACCCTCTATATCTTGAGAATCCCTATGTTGTAGAACCTACTGTACCCTCTATATCTTGAGAATGCTTGTGTTGTAGAAACTACTGTACCCTCTATATCTTGAGAATCCCTGTGTTGTAGAACCTACTGTACCCTCTATATCTTGAGAATGCCTATGTTGTAGAACCTACTGTACCCTCTATATCTTGAGAATCCCTGTGTTGTAGAAACTACTGTACCCTCTATATCTTGAGAATGCCTGTGTTGTAGAACCTACTTTACCCTCTATATCTTGAGAATCCCTGTGTTGTAGAAACTACTGTACCCTCTATATCTTGAGAATGCCTATGTTGTAGAACCTACTGTACCCTCTATATCTTGAGAATGCCTATGTTGTAGAACCTACTGTACCCTCTATATCTTGAGAATGTATGTATTGTAGAACCTACTGTACCCTCTATATCTTGAGAATGTCTGTGTTGTAGAACCTACTGTATCCTCTATATCTTGAGAATCCTTATGTTGTAGAACCTACTGTACCCTCTATATCTTGAGAATCCCTGTGTTGCAGAACCTACTACACCCTCTATATCTTGAGAATCCCTGTGTTGTAGAACCTACTGTACCCTCTATATCTTGATAATCCCTGTGTTGTAGAACCTACTGTACCCTCTATATCTTGAGAATCTGTAACAGAGGAAGGGGTTTTGGTAGTGTTTAGGTGGGAAATACTACAGCACGATTGAGCATCGGGGTCGAATGAGAGGAGAGATGCTCAATTCGTGACGTGGTTTGTTGTCAAAGGGCAGTTACCATCAAGATACCGAGCAGAAAGGTGGCCACACTAATTCCAGCGGTCATCAACATGAATAAAGTATATTTGTAAAGATCACCCGCCAGACTCCACTCATGTTATGAGTTATCAGTTGAGTTGACTTCGTTACATTAAGCGAAATGGTGCCCACGACACAGGATTCGAGCCTGGTGTAACGAGAAGTCATGCCGTATAACATCGCGGAGGCCAAAAACTAAGACGATGATCCGTGCTCCGTTTATCTCAGTCGTCAGTATAATTTCGGCACGCTTTTGAACAACCATTGAATGTAACAAGGCGCAGTAAAAAAAAATGGCCAATAACGTATCAGCGAAAAATACAGCGACCAAAAGCCCGCCCAGGGGTGGTCGTCTGTAAGTCTTTTTCAAGACTGCTGCTGGCTGTCAAGATTTTGCTGGCGTCAGGAGAAAAGTTTCACTGGCCATAACGAATTGCGACACCTGAGATCGTTATCAAACCGGCGAGCGTCAACTGTGGACACCATACTTGGCGATTCCTCTTATCCGTTCATCTAACGGACCTGTCAGAAGTTGTCCTGAAGGTCAAGCCGTCTAACCGATATCTCGAGCGAGCAGGAGTTCAGCCTCAATATTAATAGGTTTCGTTCTGAACGCTAACAACTGAAAAAAAAAGAAGATCGAGACAGCAAGTAAATAAGGCATTACTTCATGGATTGCCTAATGTTTTTTTGACGAGTCAGACTATCTCGGGGCTCCACTGCAGTTGAGAGCCGCTCGCTATCTCAAGACATCGATGAAGTACCCCACCCGGGGCGAAGTCAGAAGCCAGAAGACTGGTCGGGACCCTACCAGGGGTTGAAATTTGTCCAGGCATCCCAAGAGACGAAGTTACCTGGGAGAGGAGACAGATTACCTGAACTCCGCTACCTGAACTCCGTGACTGAATTTCAGCTGACGCAGAATCCTAGTGTTTGAGTAACCTGAGAAGAGCGAACGAACTGTCTGAGGCGTGATTGGGTTCAACTACTACAGCGTTGAGTGTAATCAGACGGCGAGTCTAGGAAAATACCTCGTGCTGGGATCGAGAAACAGAAGTACGTAAATTTATAAACCTGGTAACTGATTGAACTATTCTTAAGAAATAAGTGATTTAATTTGTGTTTCTTAAATTAGGAAATTACGATTGTGAAGTTGTTTGCTTGCTCTGTTTAAGTACATTTCAGCATAACAGATTCATCACGGCACAGTAGAGAATTATTCCAGCTGAGTTTTTTTTCCAGCTATTGTTTTTAGGCTGAGATAGCATAAAGAGTGAAAATGCACCTGAGCAGAGACTTAGGACGCGTGACTGCATGGTTAGGAGAGTTAAAGGTGGCAGTCAGCGAGGTAGAATGTTTCGTACACTGGTTACAGAGAAAAACAAATAATGAAGGAAGTAATGAGATAAAAAGGAACAACAAGAATAGCCGAGGACAGCCACTACTTAATGAAAATAGAGGGCAGTATAGAAACATTTACGTTAGTCCAAGGAAGACTAGGGTTAGGAGCTGGTATAATGATCAGGGATACAGAAATGGACATGAGAGAGACTGTTCTAGGAGTTGGCCATCCTATACTGTAAGCGCTAGAAAAAGACGTGACGAATGGTTTGAAAAAAGACAAAGACAGTATCTAAACTCAGGTGTAAGAGACAGAGTTGAACCTGTAAATAAAATACAAACTAGTCCTAAAATGGTTGCGAATGTGACTAGTGGACAGGAAAAGAAAACGATGGTCTTAGTGGAAAAAATAAACCGAGAGACACAGACGCAGGCAGGTAATACGATAGAAAATAGTACACAGACTCAGGTAGATATTGTAGAGAAAAATACCCAAGTGCAACCAACTAAGAAAATAGTAAGGGGAACGCAGAATATTAAGACGGTGGAAGTTGCGGAAACACCTCAGGTGAAATTAGAAAAAGGAGTCAAGGTTGAAGTTAAGAAAGATAGACAGACGAAAACCAAGGATGAAAGAAAGCCAAAGAGGAGAGGTATTGAAAGAGGAAATAGCAGTATGATAGTTAATAGAAGTACTGACATCTCAAGTTCCTCAAGTATAGACATGAAACTAATTCCCAAATGGTGTAGGAATATTAGCTGTCGGAGTTCAGATTACGAAGAAGATATTTCCACATGTTATAGTGATTCTGAAACAGATATAAATACTGGTGGGTCGAAGAGTGAGAGAATTACACTACGAACAGATCCTGACTTGAAGCATAATGTTCCCTCGTACGGTGTGGTTGCTGGTGGACAGACGGACAGAGTTTTAGTTAGTGACTCTAGAGAACTAGATACTATAGATACTAGTTTACATGACAAGAAAGTAGGGAAAACTAAGAGACGAATACCAAGAAAGAGAAAGAAAGACAGAGGTTCTAAAGGTGACTATGGGAATAGGGTCGACGTATCTGCAGTAAATTATTATGAGAATTTTTATGAGTCTGATGAAGGAACTGTTATCAGTGTGTCATCTGAAGACGAGATGGGGAGATATAAACGTTATATAAGGTTGACAGGAAACAGTGAGCAGACCAACGCAAATGAAAGAAATAAAGGAAAGAATTCATTTAAGAAGAAGAATAATAGTAGACAGATAGCGGGAATTTATTCAACGACAGAAAGCGACTTAAGAAAAATAGAAGACCTTATGACCTTAAGACCAGAGTACTTTAATAACAGGTTAACAACGGATAGTGATGATGGTATAGTTGAAACGAGACGAACGTCAGTACTAAGAGACGACGAAATATTTGGTTTCGATGCGCTCTATGGGTGTTAAAATTATTTGGGTGAGGAAGGAAAATGGAATTGTTTTGAAAGAATTGCGGTTTAAACACATAGATATATGAGCTGTCTAAAATAGACATGAAATTGTTTGGTGTGGCATCGCATGGTACAGGGGTGGCGATGGTGTTGTTGAGAGTTACGGCAAATGAGATTTTACGTGGATACGTAATACAGAGTTAGGATATATTGTGTTCAGTGACGATGTAGGAAGAGTAGAAATTAAAATAGTCCTTTGTCCAGAATGGATAGATACAGAGAGTTAGTTACGTCGAGTGATGTATAAATGGAGTAATTAAAGTAGACTAGATTCAGCATATAATTAGTAGAGAGAGGGATAAAATAAGAATGGATGGTTCGACTCAGAGCTGTGACATGAAGTCTGAGATAGTTTTGTTTGGTAGATTGAGAAGTAGGTGTGGTGTTGTTTACGGCTGGGCCGAGAGTGTCTAGTGAAGAGATACAGATTGAGGAGGAATTAAATATTATGTGTGAAATAGTCAGTTGAACGTGAGAATATTAAGAGTAAAAGACTGTAGAAGTTGATGATTGAAGAATACGAGTTCTTGGTGAGACGGATGAAGTAATTACGTCATGCTTGCGGAGAAGGAAGAGCTGATTAAATATGAGAAACTTGTCGTGTGGAGAAGTATAGAATGATAAGTACGAGGTTAGTGGCTCGTCGGAGTGAAATTGGTTATGAGAGGATGAGTGAGAAAAGTAGAAATAAGTAAACAGTTGAAGTGTGAAAGTACTGTTGAGTGTTGAAGTAGTTTGTCTGATAGTCAGTTGTTCTTGTAGCGATAAAAATGTAGACAAACATATGTGCGTCGAGGATGGATAGGCTGTTGGCAAGTGTTAAGTACAGCATACATGTACGAGGTGTTTAGTTCGTACGTGAGTATAGTTCTAGACAAACAGGTGTTCGTCGCGATGAGTGAAGTAGGAGTGAGGTTTGGTGATGTCGCCTGAGCGAAGTACATAGATAAAATGTAATAGTGCGCTGATATATCTTGTGTCAAGGTGTGTAAAGGAGGTCGATACGCTTAGATTCTGGTGAGTGATTGCTGGAATGTTGAATTGGCGTCTAAAGTAATTTTTTTTTGAAGTGATGGTATGAACACGTTGGGTTGTCGTGATGCGAGAGTAGTAGTAAGATGAGAGAGAGGCTGAGTATCATTGTCCGTGTGAATATACGAAGACTAGTTGATAAATGAAAATAGAGTATGCGAAAATTGAGAGATAGAAAGAATGTGATTAGAGAATTGTGATGTCGTTTCGTTAAAATGTCTGACGTTGAAAAAAAAAGTTAGGGAAGTTGTGTGACAAGTTGACGGAAACAGAGTTAACATTCTGAATGATGTTTCATAAAATATGTTTAGTATTGTTAACAGGGATGTGTCGAAGCAAGAATGCCTAACACTGAGAAATGAGAAAAGTGAGCTCTGCTGTCAATTATAAGTGGAGTGGGTTGCTGTTCTGGAAGAGTCCCGATAAATAGGAAAAGGAGTGAAAGGTACAGAGGTAAACAAGGTTGGTTAAATGAATGTTGGAGAATGTGTTCCGATAAGGATGACCAGTTTGATTATCGTCACGATACAAGAATGCTAGGAGAGACCTGAGGATAGCTTAGAGTAGTCGTGGTGAGATGTTGGAAGATAATGATGTGTTTAGTTAATTGCGTCGGATAGACGAGAAACTTAAAAAGTAGAGTTGCTTGTATTGGTGAGAGACAAAGTTTTGTTGGACGTAAGAGGCTAGAGATACCGTAGTTAACGGTAATAATAATGATTAACAAGTGTAGTGATGCTTGGAATAAATCCAAGGGAAACAATTGGTGTGCCAAGTCACAGGTTCTATTACTGGATAGATGACCACTGGTACTTTGAGATAACATTGGGATAGTAATAGGTGAAATGAGTTGACCTGTAGTTTACAGTGATTGAATTCCAAATAATGTGATATGTAAGGAGTTAGTTTTATAAAATATTGTGAGGGGAGATAATCAATGGTTGACTTCCAGAAAATGGAACGGTCAATTGTGGAGTGGTGATTGTGGTTGAGGAGAACAAATATTGTTCTAAATTAAAGAAGTTAGTCTGTAGTTAACAGATATACATACGTAGCAGTGAAGTGTTTTGTTTTCTCGGTTATAAAAATACTGGAATGATTTGTATAAATAGATATGTGTTACGTTAAGTCGTATGGGAGGCCAAGGTTGATGGGCCACTGTACGTAGTAATTTGAAGGGAGTTGTATTTTTTTGAAAACCTTCTCTTTAGAGAGAAGACAATTGTTTTATGGACTATGAGTTTTAATGCCTCATATATGTTTTTTTTGCTTGATTTGGTCCTGTAAAATGATAGTAATTATTTTAGAATAGGATTATTGTGTTCCTAGACTTTTGAATACAAACTACTGGTCCGTAAAAGAGACCAGTAGTATTAGGTAACAATAGATTAGGATGTATGTTGTATTATTTTAATCATCATCACCATCATCATCACCATCTTCATCACCATCAGCATCATACCTTTAGTTGACATGAGGGGAAACATAAATGATGTTATAAAAATGTGGGGGGGGGGGGGGGGGGGGGGGGTATGATGTTCTGTTGTGATTTTTGTTTTGTATGTTAAATAGTAGTTAGTTAAGTTATGTTTAAGTTACAGGGTTTTGTCTAGAATAAAGACAATACAGGGGGCTTTAATTAGGACCCTTCGTTCAGAAAAGAGTTAATAAAACTACTGAGAGCTAATAGAGAGACATATTCTCTTTGTGAAGAATAAGTTCAGGGGTATTTTGTTGCTGTGATAATCAGCGTAGAGAGGTTAATATGGCTATGAAGTGTTGGAAACAGAAGACGAGCTTACTACACAAGTAAAATGGTTATGGGAAAGTTTAGAGATACACTAAAGTCAGCATTAATTAGAAAAATATGGGATTAGAAGCCACATGGGAGAAGACAAGATTCATGAATATATTCAGTGGGGTAAAGGTGAGAAAAGTTTTGAACATAGTTTCCGTGGGGTCAGAAGAGCCATGATATGACGAGATTGCTGGGTTATAGAAGAATAAGAAAATTACCCCAGACGAAGAATAAACATGAATTGGATCCATGTTTGATTAGACACTGTGGATAACAGTACAATAATAAAGGGGTGTAAGTGTGTAGTCGAGACATAATGACATGGGGTGTTTGAGAGTCCGTAATATATGGACTGGGATAAAGTTAAAGGCAGGGGTAGGATATTGTTGCTGTTAGTAACGGCATGAAGGGAGATTTGAGTAGTTGTGCCCATAATAAATGGACAGTAAGGGGGCAAGAGAGGTATATTAGGTGAGGTGATCTGTATTGGAACAGGTCTTGATTTTTAATGGTGTCCTCGGGACGTGTTTTGTGGTTAACATTACATTGAGGTAAGGTTCAGACTTATAAAATTGGTAGTGTCTGTAATATATAGACAATTGTTTTTTTTGATGCTGTAGATAGCAGCGTAAACGTTTACCATAATGAGTGGTATTGTAGGAGATATAATTATTTTAGACTTTATTACATAAAGTCTCAAATGACATAGGAGGGTAAAGGAGTGTGGTTTGGTAAAAGGAGTGTGGGATTTAGCTGAGTGTGGTCTTTGTGTGGAAGAGTTCTACTGCTTCTTTTAAATACCGGTGGCCACCGATTCTTTGTCTTTCTATTGTGTGAGAGTGATTACAGGTTGAAAGTAGAGAATTGGTAGTGTTCTTGAAGACAAATGGGAGTTGGTACCAGAAAGGTACAGTGTTTGAGTTTTTAAGCAGATTTCATTTTGAAGAGGAGGAGGGGTTATTTCAACCATATGTGTTATGACGTATTGTATATACTTGTTAAGTTGAGTTTTCAATGTTATTATGTAGTTGATATGAGTTATTATGTTATGAAGAGGAAATAGTTTATAGTAGGGTACTAGATTGAAAATACGACAGGGAGAAGGGTTAAATGATATAAAATATACTCAAATTTGAGTTGGTTTGGGGAAGATTAGTAGAAATGTGGGAGTTAAGGATAAAGAGGGAATAGAGTAAGAGAGTTGGGAATAAAGAATTTTTCCTTTAGAGGAAAAATTCTTTAGAAAACATAGGGAGGTGTAACAGAGGAAGGGGTTTTGGTAGTGTTTAGGTGGGAAATACTACAGCACGATTGAGCATCGGGGTCGAATGAGAGGAGAGATGCTCAATTCGTGACGTGGTTTGTTGTCAAAGGGCAGTTACCATCAAGATACCGAGCAGAAAGGTGGCCACACTAATTCCAGCGGTCATCAACATGAATAAAGTATATTTGTAAAGATCACCCGCCAGACTCCACTCATGTTATGAGTTATCAGTTGAGTTGACTTCGTTACAAATCCCTGTCTAGTAGAACCTACTGTACCCTCTATATCTTGAGAATGCCTGTGTTGTAGAACCTACTGTACCCTCTATATCATGAGAATGTCTATGTTGTAGAACCTACTGTACCCTCTATATCATGAGAATCCCTGTGTTATAGAACCTACTGTACCCTCTATATCTTGAGAATCCCTGATGTACCCTCTATATCTTGAGAATGTCTATGTTGTAGAACCTACTGTACCCTCTATATCTTGAGAATGTCTGTGTTGTAGAACCTACTGTACCCTCTATATCTTGAGAATCCCTGTGTTGTAGAACCTACTGTACCCTCTATATCTTGAGAATCCCTGTGTTGTAGAACCTACTGTACCCTCTATATCTTGAGAATCCCTGTGTTGTAGAACCTACTACACCCTCTACAGGTTTAGAATCCTTGTGTTGTAGAACCTACTGTACCCTCTATATCTTGAGAATGCCTGTGTTGTAGAGCCTGTTGTACCCTCTATATCTTGAGAATGCCTGTGTTGTAGAACCTACTACACCCTCTACAGGTTTAGAATCCTTGTGTTGTAGAACCTACTGTACCCTCTATATCTTGAGAATCCCTGTGTTGTAGAACCTACTGTACCCTCTATATCTTGAGAATCCCTGTGTTGTAGAACTTACTACACCCTCTACAGGTTTAGAATCCTTGTGTTGTAGAACCTACTGTACCCTCTATATCTTGAGAATGTCTGTGTCGTAGAACCTACTGTACCCTCTATATCTTGAGAATGCCTGTGTTGTAGAACCTACTGTACCCTCTATATCTTGAGAATGCCTGTGTTGTAGAACCTACTGTACCTTCTATATCTTGAGAATGCCTGTGTTGTAGAACCTACTGTACCCTCTATATCTTGAGAATGCCTGTGTTGTAGAACCTACTGTACCCTCTATATCTTGAGAATCCCTGTGTTGTAGAACCTACTACACCCTCTACAGGTTTAGAATCCTTGTGTTGTAGAACCTACTGTACCCTCTATATCTTGAGAATGTCTGTGTTGTAGAACCTACTGTACCCTCTATATCTTGAGAATCCCTGTGTTGTAGAACCTACTACACCCTCTACAGGTTTAGAATCCTTGTGTTGTAGAACCTACTGTACCCTCTATATCTTGAGAATGTCTGTGTTGTAGAACCTACTGTACCCTCTATATCTTGAGAATGCCTGTGTTGTAGAACCTACTGTACCCTCTATATCTTGAGAATGCCTGTGTTGTAGAACCTACTGTACCCTCTATATCTTGAGAATGCCTGTGTTGTAGAACCTACTGTACCTTCTATATCTTGAGAATGCCTGTGTTGTAGAACCTACTGTACCCTCTATATCTTGAGAATCCCTGTGTTGTAGAACCTACTGTACCCTCTATATCTCGAGAATCCCTGTGTTGTAGAACCTACTACACCCTCTACAGGTTTAGAATCCTTGTGTTGTAGAACCTACTGTACCCTCTATATCTCGAGAATCCCTGTGTTGTAGAACCTACTGTACCCTCTATATCTTGAGAATGCCTGTGTTGTAGAACCTACTGTACCCTCTATATCTTGAGAATCCCTGTGTTGTAGAACCTACTGTACCCTCTATATCTTGAGAATGCCTGTGTTGTAGAACCTACTGTACCTTCTATATCTTGAGAATGCCTGTGTTGTAGAACCTACTGTACCCTCTATATCTTGAGAATCCCTGTGTTGTAGAACCTACTGTACCCACTATATCTTGAGAATCCCTGTGTTGTAGAACCTACTACACCCTCTACAGGTTTAGAATCCTTGTGTTGTAGAACCTACTCAATCTGAGAACCTACTGTGGTGTTTGTCCATCAACTATGATAATGACCATTCATTTAATCCAGTGGGGTTGAAAGTTTGAAGCCCTGAGTTCTAAGATGGCTGGTAAGGCCTATTTTGGCTTGAAATGTTCAGACAATGTGGGCAAGAAATGCTTGACGTTCCAGGAGGAGGATCTCCTGTATTGTTTTGTTTTGTCCAGCCTTTTTTTTCCACAGCTTTTGAAGTCCTGTTTGCTTCACAAGTGACTACACCCTTGTGTAATGATGTACACCATGATTGTCGGTCTTTGGCAGCAGTCTCTCAAGTGTCACCTAATATGTAACCTACTATACCCACTAGAGCAGTGGTTCTCAACCGGTGGGGAATTCCCCCCAGGGGGGAATTTTAGGGTTGGGGGGGGGGGGGGGGGCACGTTAATACAAGAACTGATTACTTGATATTGATTATCCTTTCATACTGTACTGTTCTGTACATCTCACCTTTCTAAAATTCAATTTATAAAGTAAGTAGACCCACAAATCATGTTTTATATGGACGTCTAGACTTGTTTTAGTATGTGCTATTAAATTTAGCTTTCATTATTACGTATACTGTGTAGGGGCGGGGCGGGATTTTTAGGTAGGAAATTCTAAAGAGGGGAATGACGTTCTGAAAATATGGTGAAGGGGGACACAGGCCCCACATTTTTAGGTAGCAAATATGAAAAAGGGGGGGGGGGGGGGGGGGGGGAGGATGGCATTCTGAAAATATGGTGAAGGGGGTCAGGGGCCAAAAAGGGTTGAGAACCACTGCACTAGAGGGACATCCCTGTACTTAGCCTGAAGAGGCTACTTTATGTCTGAGAGCAGTTGTTCATGCATGATTGTGCAAGCCCATTATCCTCAGCTGTCCACTTCACAAGTACCCTATTGACCCTTCCTCTACCCACCCATTGCCACTTTGAAGGAATGACTGTTGGAATGACTGTAAGTAAAAACTGTCTAAGATAGGAGTAGCAATTGGGGTAAAGTGGGTTAATGTAACAACTGGCTGTGATATAGTGGGTGAATGTAAAAACTGAATGTGACAGTGGGTTCATGTAACAACTGGCTGGGACATAGTGGGTGAATGTAACAACTACATGGGATAGTAGGTTCATGTAACAACTGACTGGGATAGTGGGTTAATGTAACAACTGGCTGGGATAGTGGGTTAATATGACAACTAGCTGGGACAGTGGGTTCATGTAACATTTTGCTGGGATATAGTTAATGTAACAGATGGCAGAAACAGACAGAGTTGCCACTACAGCAGAGTGAGTTTTTGTAACTCACTATGACTGAGTGGGTGAATAAGACATGGTTATCACAGAGTGGGATAATCTAACAAATGGCTGGGACAGAGTGCATTAATGTAACAAGTGGCTGGGACAGAGTGGGTTAATGTAACAAATGGCTGGGACAGTGTGGGTTAATCTAACAAATGGCTGAAACAGAGTAGGTTAATGTAACAAATGATTACAACTAGCTGGGTCTAAGTGGGTTACATTTTTAAAAGAGGTTATGGGAGAAAGAAAACTATATATTTAGACATCATCATAAAGACAATGCAACCAACCAACCAATCATACAGACAATGCAATCACCAACCAATCATACAGACAATGCAATCACTAACCAATCATAAAGACAATGCAATCACCAACCAATCATAAAGACAATGCAACCAACCAGCCAATGATAAAGACAATGCAATCAACCAACCAATCATAAAGACAATGCTATCAACCAATCATACAGACAATGCAATCAACCAACCAATCATAAAGACAATGCTATCAACTAATCACAAATACAATGCAATCAACCAACCAATCATAAAGACAATGCTATCAACCAATCACAAATACAATGCAATCAACCAACCAATCATAAAGACAATGCTATCAACCAATCACAAATACAATGCAATCAACCAACCAATCATAAAGACAATGCAACCAACCAACCAATCATAAAGACAATGCAATCAACCAACCAATTATAAAGACAATGCAATCAACCAACCAACCATAAAGACAATTCAACCAACCAACCAACCACAAATACAATGCAATCGACCAACCAATCATAAAGAACCAATCATAAAGACAATGCAACCAACCAATCATAAAGACAATGCAACTAACCGATAATAAAGACCATGCAATCAACCAACCAATAATAAAGACAATGCAATCAACCAACCAATCATGAAGACAATGCAACCAACCAATCATAAAGACAATGCTATCAACCAATCGATCAAAAAGACAATGCAATCAACCAATCGATCATAAAGACAATGCAATCAACCAACCAATCATCAAGACAATGCAATCAACCAATCGATCATAAAGACAATGCAATCAACCAACCAATCATAAAGACAATGCAATCAACCAACCAATCATAATGACAATGCAGCCAAACAATCATAAAGACAACGCAATCAACTAACCAATCATAAAGACAATGCAATTAACCAACAAATCATAAAGACAATGCAATCAACCAACCAATCATAAAGACAATGCAATCAACCAACCAATCATAAAGACAATGTAATTAACCAACCAATCATAAAGACAATATAATCAACCAACCAATCATAAAGACAATGTAATTAACCAACCAATCATAAAGACAATGTAATTAACCAACTAATCATAAAGACAATGTAATTAACCAACAAATCATAAAGACAATGCAATCAACCAACTAATCATAAAGACAATGCAATCAACTAACCAATCATAAAGAAAATGCAACCAACCAACCAATCATAAAGACAATTCAATCAACCAACCAATCATAAAGACAATGTAATTAACCAACCAATCATAAAGACAATGCAACCAACCAACCAATCACAAATACAATGCAATCAACACATTTTCCTTGTCACTAGATGTCATTAGAAATTAGAAAAAGAATTCTTGCATGCTACATATAACCAGTTGTAACCTATTGCTGTGAATTATGGATAATTGGTAAATATGTGGAAAAAGCCCTAGAAGCATTAGAGATATGGTTTTATAAAAGGATTCTGACGAGTCCAAGGACACCCAAAGAGAGTAATCTGGACACTTTGAGAGAGGCTAAGCCACAAAGACAACTTATCCCAAACATCAGAAAGAAGCAGTCATCATTTTGTGGTCACATTATGAGAAGTCAAAAACTTAAACATGTTGTGAAAACTGGAAAGATTTGTGGAAAGAGAGATAAAGGAAGATGGCAAGAGAAAATTCTGGACATTCTTGTGTCATGGCCTGGAAGGGAGTCAACACATGAACTGATCCATACCGTCAGAGATCACAGTTTGTGGAGAAGCATGATCGCCTACACCAGCTGTCAAGGCACATGATGATAAGTTAGATTCTTCCTGTCATGTCCTTATAGTATTTGTCTATGCTCTAAAGCAGTGGTTCTCAACCTTTTTTGGCCCATGCCTCCCTTTACCATATGTTCAGAATGTCATCCCCCCCCCCTTTCGAATTTCCTCCCTATAAATCCCCCCCCCCCCACCCTAACACAGTATACATAAAAATGGATGCTAAATTTAATAACACATACTAGAACAAGTCTAGGCATCTACATAAAATGTGATTTGCAGGTCTACTTACGTTATAAAATGAATTTCATTAGGGTGAGAAGTACAGAAATGTAAAATTTAGAGGGAAAAACAATATCAAGTGACTGGTTCTTGCATTAATGCGATCTTGAAATAATCTTAATTCCCCCCCCCCCCAAAACCCTAATATTGTCCCCCTGTAGAAGGGAAGGGGGGGGGGGATTCCCCACCGGTTGAGAACCACTGCTCTGAAGTTTCTAGTCATTCATTACTTTTAGTTCATTGAACATTTTATTCATAAAATGTAAAAATGGATGCTAAATTTAATAACACATACTAGAACAAGTCTAGGCATCTACATAAAATGTGATTTGCAGGTCTACTTACGTTATAAAATGAATTTCATTAGGGTGAGAAGTACAGAAATGTAAAATTTAGAGGGAAAAACAATATCAAGTGACTGGTTCTTGCATTAATGCGATCTTGAAATAATCTTAATCCCCCCCCCCCCCACCCTAATATTGTCCCCCTGTAGAAGGGAAGGGGGGGGGGGATTCCCCACCGGTTGAGAACCACTGCTCTGAAGTTTCTAGTCATTCATTACTTTTAGTTCATTGAACATTTTATTATGTAACCCGTTCCTCTAACGTTCATCCATCACTGCAGACTGACCTTGTAGGGACTGCATCTAGTTTCTTACCTTCTTTCTTGTGTCTCTTTTAGAGGTTTTTATATTTACATTTTAAATACATTACATGTTTTATATAGTGAATGTAACCACAGCATGATAACAAAAGGTTAACAAGGGAATTTGATTACACCAATGAGAAGTAAACACAACACAATTTAATCATGTCACAAAAACTACAATGTGGGAGGTGGCTGCAACAACAGGCAGAAATAATGAGCAAATTTGAGAACTAATAAATCTTGAACTTGTTTCCAGATATAACCGACAGCTGGACCTCATTATTCTAACTGAAGGAAACCGAAAGGGCCATAAAGAACAGCCCTTGGAACAAATAATCAGGAGTGGGCGGTATCACAGCAGAAGCAATGAAAACTTGTGGGGAGACAGGTGTCTCTGGGCTTCACTGAGTCTGGGTAAAAAGCAGTTGCTGATTAATGGCACCAAGCTAACGTATCAATCTAGAGGAAGACAGATAAGAAAAGGGAGTGTGAGACAGAGTTTTCTCACATTAAGACATCAAGGAAACATGTATGTCGAAATGAGGAAAGAATAAGGCCCAGAGTCAAACAACAGATAAACACTCAGTTCAGATTCAGAGAAGATGTAGTGTTACACGTGCATGTCAAAATGAGGAAAGAATAAGCTCAGTGTCAAACAACAGATAAACACCCAGTTCAGATTCAGAGAAGACATAGCGTGCACAGATAAGCTGTTCACCCCACAACAAATTAATGTAAGAATACTTGAACACAACAGGCAGTTGAATTTCATCTTCATTTCCATCTTCTTCTGCCTTTCATTTCCCAATGGAGATAATCCCTAGACCAATTCATGCCAAACCCTGTGTAGGCTTGTTCATGAATGGTTGAACTGTGCAGCTGTTTTCTATGGGATTAAGTAGCCAATCTTATGCCAACCCTCCTTAGTTGCCTCTTACATCATGCATGGTAGGTTAGTTTTACTATTCTTTTCTTCCCTTCTGGGCCCCGGTAATACATGAGTACAGCTGAATTTACAGATCAGGAAAAGGGCTGATGACGAATGCACAAACTTTATTTTCAGCTGAATTTATAGATCAGGAAAAGGGCTGATGATGAATACACAAACTTTATTTTCAGCTGAATTTACAGATCAAGAAAAGGGCTAATGATGAATGAACTTTATTTTCAAAGGGTCACAAACTGAGCACACAGGTCCGTCTTACATTTGGCCTTTCCAGTCACCCATCTTTCCTACATCAATTTTCTATTGTGCATGTAACATTCACATAGGAAAAAAAAAACATTGTCAGATGAAAGTTGTGAACATAAACAATGCATAATACCATGTTGTGAGACAGGCAGTCAGCCAGACACACATACACACGACACATGTAGAACACATACATACATACCTTCATACATACTTTCATCATTTACATAAACTCTCACAGTTATGCACCCACTCAATAACTCCACAAATACACACCCCCTCGCATACACACATACTCACTGGCAATCACAAACTCACTAACAAAACATGACAGAGTAGGCAGACAAAGAAACAAACCAAGGACAGTATGAGATGACTATAGAATACAGGGACAGCTCCCACATATTCCCAGAGACTTTCACAACAAATGCCAATATACTCAGAACCAATGCTGGACTCACTGAATAGTTCAAAACAAGCACTGAAATCCAACAGGGATGTGTATTATCTCAGTTACTATATACCCCATATGGATAAAAATCACATCTGAAACAATCACAGAAGAAGAAACACTCAACAGATAGTTCCTATGATGGAGAATATCGTAGGACGTAGCAGTCAACTCCAGCATTTTTTGGCTGTTTGTGATCTCTTGGCAAGTTTATGTTCAGTAGTTTTCCACTGCTTTCTGAACGACTGACAGTCATACCATTTTTATTTTTAAAAAAACAACGCAAGACAGTCTGCTGCCAAATCGTCTGCAGCTGTGTTTTGAACGCACAATGTGGGAATACAAACTATGTCCGTAATCTCTTCGCTATGGATCTAGGTAAATGTCTAAACCAGCAACTGAAGTGTTATATTACTTAACAGAACAGGTGTCAGTGTCACCAGATATTCCTACAGGTGTCAGTGTCACCAGATATTCCTACAGGTGTCAGTGTCACCAGATATTCCTACAGGTGTCAGTGTCACCAGATATTCCTACAGGTGTCAGTGTCACCAGATATTCCTACAGGTGTCATTGTCACCAGATATTCCTACAGGTGTCAGTGTCACCAGATATTCCTACAGGTGTCAGTGTCACCAGATATTCCTACAGGTGTCAGTGTCACCAGATATTCCTACAGGTGTCAGTGTCACCAGATATTCCTACAGGTGTCAGTGTCACCAGATATTCCTACAGGTGTCAGTGTCACCAGATATTCCTACAGGTGTCAGTGTCACCAGATATTCCTACAGGTGTCAGTGTCACCAGATATTCCTACAGGTGTCAGTGTCACCAGATATTCCTACAGGTGTCAGTGTCACCAGATATTCCTACAGGTG
The DNA here is from genome assembly GCA_963921405.1 of Cepaea hortensis. NCBI lineage: Eukaryota > Metazoa > Mollusca > Gastropoda > Stylommatophora > Helicidae > Cepaea > Cepaea hortensis. The sequence continues at coordinate 110,242,381 of OY992883.1, read as the reverse complement.
TCAGTGTCACCAGATATTCCTACAGGTGTCAGTGTCACCAGATATTCCTACAGGTGTCAGTGTCACCAGATATTCCTACAGGTGTCAGTGTCACCAGATATTCCTACAGGTGTCAGTGTCACCAGATATTCCTACAGGTGTCATTGTCACCAGATATTCCTACAGGTGTCAATGTCACCAGATATTCCTATAGGTGTCAGTGTCACCAGATATTCCTACAGGTGTCAGTGTCACCAGATATTCCTATAGGTGTCAGTGTCACCAGATATTCCTACAGGTGTCAGTGTCACCAGATATTCCTACAGGTGTCAGTGTCACCAGATATTCCTACAGGTGTCAGTGTCACCAGATATTCCTACAGGTGTCAGTGTCACCAGATATTCCTACAGGTGTCATTGTCACCAGATATTCCTACAGGTGTCATTGTCACCAGATATTCCTACAAGTGGTCACTCTCATTTGACGGATGGTGAAAAGTTATGTTCCATAGATGGTGAGAAACAGCTGCTTTCTGTTTTTACAGCAGCAACTCTATGACTGCTCCATTATGTATATAAAACAAGTCTGATCTATTCAGTCAAAATGAAATAGCATGAGAAATCAATTTACAGGTAACAATCAACCTGTACTTGAACCTTAAAAAAGTCGATAGGGTCGACTTCATTGCACCGGGTTTTATTCCATATGGCTCGGTCTCTTTCCGCAGCACGGAAAACGTCGCACAAAGCACGAACTCCGTAGCTTTTAGCGACGACCCACAGGAGTCTCCGAAACATTTAACTTGTAAACCGAAGGATGCGGCCCGGAATCGAACCCACAACCTTCGGAGGACGAGTCAAACGGCTTGACCACTTCGCCACAGAGACTCCCAAAGGGACTTGAACCTGCGGCCTCCAAACAATGACAGCACTTTACTAAAAGAACCATAGCGAAAAGACACATGTTCCTTCAGGAAGACATTGCTACAACTACAACCACCACAAATACTGCTCCTGTTAGCATTATTACCACCGCTACCAAAAATAAAGCAAAACTTCTATTAAGGCAAGTGTCTGGTGTCTGCCAGAAGAGCTTTTCTCATTCATTCATCATGTGCCACGCTGCTAAGTGTGGGCAACCATGATTCACCATCTCACTCAATCACCAGAGTCAAGGATCAGCTCAGTGTTCCTGTCTCGACCATACCACATGGCCAAACCATCCAGGTATTTACTTCTCTGCCTTCACCTTGTTCTCTTCCCCTCGACCTTGCCAGTTGTCATCAAGTTCTCCAATTTATTTCTTCTCATAACGTGACCAAAACATTTTGACTGTCTGCGTCTAATTTCTCTAATCAGTGTATACTTTTCATTTGTTTCTTGTAGGACTTGTACATTGTTTTTTCTGTCTGCCCATGGTATTCTTTGCATTTTCCTCAGAAACCACATTTCCACAGCCATCAGACGTTTTTCAGCTTGTCTGCTTGTTGTCCATGCCTCACATCCATATAAAAGTACAGGTTCTATGCAGCAACTCAACACTCTTTTTCTTGTTGCAATTGACATCTTTTTATTGGTCAGTATGTTTTTCATCTTGCTAAAGGCTACTTTTGCCATGGCGATTCTTGTTCTAATCTCTTCAAGTCATCTCCCATCAGATGTTATGACTGTTCCAAGATAATTGTATCAATTCACTTGTTTAAGAATATTCCTATTTACTTGTATATTACACTGTGGTATTTCCTTCTTCTTAGTAACGACCATAATCTGTGTCTTCTTACAATTTAATTCTAACCCTAGTTGTTCACTGTGTGCAAAACCTGCATCTACTAATGTTGCACATCCTGCTCATTGTCTGCAATCAATACTATATCATCCACATATCTAATGTTATTCATGTTTCGTCCTCCGATGATAATTCCATTTATATTTTCTACATTTCTGAAAACATTTTCACTGTACAGGGAAAAAAGATCTGGAGACATTACACATCCTTGTCTCACAACTCTCTTAAAAGGCTGATACTGACCTATTTCATTATCAATCTTTATGGCAGCTTGTTGTCTCCAAATTATATTTTTTTTTACAAGTCTAAGGTCATTCCCATCAATTTGTAGATCTGCAAGCATCTTTATCATATTGACATGTTTTACTTTATTAAAAGCCTTTGTTTAGTCAATAAAGCAAAGATGTAGGTCTTTGTTTACTTCTAAAGAACGTTCAATTAATGTTCTCAGCATATATGCAGCATTAATTGTACCTTTGCCTTCTACAAACCCACATTGTTCATCTACTATTTCAGGTTGTATTTTCCTCCTAACTCTTTGCATGATAATTCTTAGCAAAATCTTCGTGATGTGACTCATTATACTAATTGTTCGATGTTTTATCACATTCCAAGGCTCCTGATTTCTTTGGGATTGCAATAATTATATAATTACATAATTCAGGGGGTATATCTCCAGTATCATATATTGTGTTCAGCAGTCTGGTGATTTGGTCTATTCCATATTCTTCTAAGGCATTGATCATTTCTGTTGTGATGTTGTCTGAACCAGGAGTCTTGCCAGTTTTCATATGGTTAGGAGCATTCTGAACCTCCATCTTCAAAATTGATGATCCTTCATTATTATTTTGAGTATCATAATGTTCTCTAGTATCATCATAACGGATTTTCACATAATCTGACCATAAATGTAAAATCTGATCTTTTTCTATTATGGTTTTTCCATCTTTTGCTTTCAGGTAGCCTATTAACGTATGTGTTCTTTCATTAGTAAGGTCCTCAATTCTTGTGTGTATTAATTTTGTATTTTTACTGTTGTGTTGTTTTTCAATTTCTGTGCAATTTTTCTCAAGCGATGCTTCTTTTGCCTCTTTAATAATGTTCTGACTTTTCTGTGAATCTCTTCCTATTTATCAGGATTATTTTTGTTGTGTCTTCTTGTTTCCATTAGTTGCAAAATTTCTTCAGTCGTCCATTTCTTACGACCCACTTTCTTTAATTTTGGAATAGTTGTTTCTGCAGCCAAACTGACTGAATTCTTTAATATTTCCCATTGATCATCCACATCTTGAAATAGGATCTCTAGATCAGACAATATATCAAATCTGTTCTTGATTATTATGTTGAAATTGTCTTGTATTTCCTTGTCATTTTTCAATGTACACAGATCATATTTAGTGTTTACTGGTGTATACTTGACTTTCTTTAACTTTACCTTCAATGTGCCTGTAAGCAATCTGTGATCACTGTAACAGTCTGCATTGGAAACTGTTTTTGCGATTGTTAACATATTTCGAAACCTTCTGCCAATCAGGATGTAATCAATCTGTCTGATTTCTAATCCTGCTGTCAGGACTCTTCCATGTCCATAATCTTCTAGGATGTTGCTTAAACCAGGTGTTTCCGACAATCATTTCCTGCTCTGTTGCCCATTATACAAGTCTTTATCCTCTTTCGTTTCATTCAGGATTAGAGCCAACACTGCATGTGATTTATGTAACTCAAGAGTGCAGACTTCAAACCCCCACCTCTGCTAATGTGCCAATCTGGAACACAGGTCATCTGAAAGATAGGTAACAGACAGATACAACAGTATAGAATCAACCAATTGATTCAATACTTTATGGAGGAGGAAAGGTTGGTAGGTTACAGAGGCTGCCTCAAACTCAGAAGTTACAGGGTTCAAATCTCAGCATAGGGTTAACAATTTTACAAGAACCATTTGTTAATACTGACATCACACATCCCTTTCATCTCGTGGGTGGTGAGATCAGACACCCAACATTCTCAGGCAAGGACAAAAACCAATTGTGTAAGCCATGCATATTGGCAATCCTATGGCAGTTTGAAATCGCAAAGAGTAAATCATAAGGGTTGCCTACCCTTGCTAGGAAATCGCACAGAGTAGACCATCAACGTTACCTACCCTTGCTAGGAAGTCGCAAAGAGTAGACCATCAAGGTTGCCTACCCTTGCTAGGAAATTGCAAAGAGTAGACATCAAGGTTGCCTACCCTTGCTAGGAAATTGCAAAGAGTAGATATCAAGGTTGCCTACCCTTGCTAGGAAATCGCAAAGAATAGACCATCAAGGTTGCCTACCCTTGCTAGGAAATTGCAGAGTAGACCATCAAAGTTGCCTACCCTTGCTAGGAAATCAGAGTAGACCATCAAGGTTACCTACCCTTGCAAGGAAATCGCAAAGAGTAGACCATCAAGGTTACCTACCCTTGCTAGGAAATCACAAAGAGTAAACATCAAGGTTGCCTACCCTTGCTATGGAATCGCAAAGAGTAAACCATCAAGGTTGCCTACCCTTGCTAGGAAATCAGAGTAGACCATCAAGGTTGCCTACCCTTGCTAGGAAATCAGAGTAGACCATCAAGGTTACCTACCCTTGCAAGGAAATCAGAGTAGACCATCAAGCTTGCCTACCCTTGCTAGGAAATTGCAAAGAGTAGACATCAAGGTTGCCTACCCTTGCTAGGAAATCAGAGTAGACCATCAAGGTTACCTACCCTTGCTAGGAAATCGCATAGTGTAGACATCAAGGTTGTCTTCCCTTGCTAGGAAAGAGAAGCCCACTATCCTGGATGCATCAGCCTTTACACAGTTCAATCTTTATCAAACTTTACACAAACTCTGTCTCTACCCGCCCACTGGCGCTTTGAAAGAATGACTGTCTGGGCTGGAATTACTGTAAGTAAAACTGTCTAAGACAAAAATAGAAGTAGCAACTGGGGTGGGTGGGTTAATGGAACAACTGGCTGAGACATTGTGGGTAAATGTAACAACTGAATGGGATAGTGGGTTCATGTCACAACTGGCTGGGACAGTCATTCAATGTGACAACTGGCTAAAGCAGAGTGAATTTTTGTAACAACTCAGCCATAGTTGAGTCAATGAATAAGCCTGACCATGGTGTTCTACTCCTTGGTGACACCTTCCCCAAGAAAGAGGAACAAGACAAAGAATTCCCATTCACCAAGGACACACACAAAGTGCCTACCTTGAGTCCCCACGAGGATGAGAGGGATCTCCTTTGTATCCCTGTACTGCCTCATCTTGGCATAGTGACTGTGGACTGCCTGGAAGGACATCTCATTCTCCAGACTGAACACAAAGATAACTGCATCCACCCAGTGTGTGAACTGAAAGCAGAGAAAGAACATGCCATGATATGACCTCCTGATGGCTGACAATACTTCAGCATCATATATTCTTAACAAAATGTTTACTGTGTAGTGTTCATTTACAGAAAAGCTGTGATCGTTATCATGCGCCCTGAATGAGACATTTATCTCTTTCCATATTCTAGCATAAGAACTTTCACTCAATCATCACTGAATGAAGAACACTAATGCAGACATAAGAACACTGACTCACACAGTACAGTATGAAGAACATTAACCCTTTACCAGGCGTAACAGCTAAAAGCGGCTTTACATGTGGCAAAACGGCCGAAAACGCCTGTGAATGCTAAGCGTTTTAAAAACGCTATCTTGCAACTTTCCGAGACTTCCGATTGTCTACTTTCGGTTTCGCCAATAGGTTGACAACGTGGCCGACATTTTCAAGTGTGTACTTTGAATTTGAACGGATGTTTTTATAGTTTTTGGGGTTTTTACGCTTTGTATTTCAAAATGGATTTTGACGATTCTTTAAGTGATAGCGGAGATTTCGCTGGGTTCAATTTAAGTGACATTGAAGGGCACGAAGTTGACTATTAATCAGAGCTAGACATCAGTGATCAGCGTTAACAGTCGTGAGATGGACTTTAAAGAAAGTGATTCTGAAAATGTGTTTGTAAATTGCCATATAAATGAATGACAATCACAAACAATATGTTGCATTTTGTAAATATTTGTGTTCATGTGTGGATTACCAGAAACATTCAACATACTTATTCACGTGAGTAAAATAATCTGCATGCATTTTCCTTCATTTTGTTTTTTTATTTAACTAAAATCTGTTGACTAATACCTTAGATGTGATGTTTTTACTAATGTAACCAAAATTTTACCGAACCTGAAAAATCTTGCCCGTTCAGAGCTAAAAACGGACAAACGTCTGCCTTGTAAAGGGTTAATGAAAACATAACAGAAACATATGCTGAAATAATAATATGTGAAGAGCACTAAAGCAATTATACCATGTAACAAATGCTTAATCACTGTATAAACATCAGTACCACAAATATATAATGGATTTTCATTATAAAATTAATGCACATATAACATAACACAAATACAACAATTAATACAGAAATAAAATTAAAACAAATATAACATTAATACAAATGCAATAACATTAATACAAATGCAACAAAATTTACACAGAAATAAAATTAACACAAATATTAACACATAATATTAACAATAAAATTAACACAAATATTAACACAATACAACAACATTAACACATCTCATCTCATCTTGTTCCTCTTGTACCTTGCGGTGTCGAGGTGAAGTATAAACAGCAGGAGAGTGCCCGCTTATGGGCTTCATGTATCGATCTTCCCATGGACTCTGTTATTCCCTGGGTCCATCGTTTACGTGGTCGGCCTCTTCCTCTGCTTCCCTCTGGTCTGTACATCATTGCTTGTTGTGGTATACTGTTAGTTGGTAACCTACTTGCACGGCCAAACCATTTGACTTGCTGCATTCTAATAAAATCTAGTGCTGCTATAACCCCCACTTTAGTCCTGATTTCTTCATTTCTGATCTTATCTCTTCTTGATACATTGAGTATTCTTCTCAGGAATCTCATTTCATTAACACAATATGACAAAATTAACACAAATACAACATTAACACATATATAAAATTAACACAAATACAACAACATTAACACAGATATAAAATTAACAAAAATACAACAACATTAACACAGATATAACACAAATGCATACAGAACTTCATAAATATAACAACAACGACACAAATATAACAACAGAAGCACATGCCTTGGCAGCTGTGTCTGAAGCCACACCATAGAACACTGCTAATGAAAACATAACCAAAAGACTGACCTGCATTTCAGGTGTGCCACCTTCGTCTCTGATTAACAAAAGGTAACTCTGGCCATCAATAATGACTTCCTTTTTGAAACGCCCACCTGTAACAGACATAAGAGCCTCGTATCAATACAATGGCAGCTACACAATCTTAAACTCATTCACACTGACATTTCTTTTCTTCTTCTGTTCTTTTTCCCCTATTGGGGCTTCAACCCTCAACCAACCCATGACATGCCTCTCAACCACCTCATACCCAACCCCTCAACCTACTCACACCCAGCCCCCTTCAACCACTCATATCCAACCCCTCAACCCACTCACACCCAGCCCCCTTCAACCACTCACATCCAACCCCTCAACCCACTCAGACCCAGCCCCTCAGCCCACTCACACCCAGCACCTCAACCAACCAGCTCCCCCCCCCAGCCCCTCAACCTACCAGCCCCTTCAACCCACTCAAACCCAGCTCCTCAATGCACACACACCCAGCTCCTCAACCCACCAGTCCCTCAACCCATCCACACCCAGCCCTTCAACCCGTCAGTGCCTCTCAGCCCACTCACACCCAGCCCCTCAACCCATCCACACACAGACATGCTATCTTTGTCAGTTTGCTGAGAGCCCATGCACTATTGACAGATGAAAGGCAGAAGATGAAGAAATGCAAGATCACCAGCTGGGTACTGAAACTGTATTTGATCATCACACATGCCCTTCTGTGTGCATTCAGTCTCCCTACATGAGTTGAGCGGAGTCAAGAACAGACATCAACTCCCATAAGCACTTAGTACTCATCTTCAACAACCAGCGTAGAGTTCCAATTCTAATGGTGCCCGTTACAATCTGATTATATGTCCGTCTTGCTTTACCTCTGAGTGGCGACTGTCGACCAGATCCTCTGACCACACCTTGCTGTTGCATTCTCTCTAGACCATGATAGTCCATCTTGTCTTCTGCATTAATCACATTTTCCTAGATTGTCTTCACCACATCTGCCTTATCATGTATCAAATCAACCCTCAATGATGCAGCACCAGCCAATCTGTCCGCCTGTTCAATTCCAACCACACCAGTGTCCTGGATAAAAGATCCAGTGAATGCTCACAACCCGCAACCTCTGCATCGAAGCATGCCAGTCTTCACCTCTGACAGCATGCTTTGTGAATCAGTTTGAGCAAGTCTCGGCAGCATTGGACTAGACACTCTTCTATCCCAATGGTCATGAGTTTCTAGCTGTAGCTGGGCAAATTCAGATTTTTAAAAATTGACTTGGTCTCCCAGAAGACAAGACGGACAACATACTACCGACCACATAACCCAGTGGGTGCCAACTACAAATATGGGTCTGGCACCATAAGCTCCACACGCTTTAGGGCGTGTAAATGGGTTGTTTACTTACTGACTTTACTTAAAGTGACAAATAAACACATAGACTACCTTCAGGTGACTCCTCCTGCATGTAGGAACCAGTCAGATATCTGTGTACTAAGGCTGATTTTCCGCTCTGAACACTGCCTAGGATTCCCTACATCACAGAAAAGGAAATAGGTTACAATGATTTATAAATCATCACACAGTTCATTTAGACTGAAAATTTTTACTTATTCAACCAGGCTGTTGCCTGCCTGGCTGAGAATCCTCTGGAAGATTAAGTTTAACTCTGAGATTTGATGTATTGATGTTTAGATGGCCTGCCTAAAGTCTGATGTATTGATGTTCAATCATACTATGTATGTATCATACACAGCTCGGAATTCTGAGGTAAGTAGGAACATTTTTTCCAATTTTCATGTTCTCTTCACTGCTTTCATTTTCTCATCTTTTTATTTTTTCTCATCCTGTCGTCACGTCTTAATGTAGTCACCGGAGATCTTCTTCATGACCATATGTTGTGTTTTGTGTATGTGTTTGTTTGCTGATGAAGGCTAGTCACCGCAACGTCCTGTATGTGTCGTAATTCTGTTATGTAAAGCTGCACTACTTTGTGTCATTTTATATTGTTTTGATGTTCAGATAGTCCGTCTGAAGACATGTATTGATGTTCAGATGGTCTGTCTGAAGTCTGATGTACTGATGTTCACATTGTCTGTCTGAAGTCTGATGTACTGATGTTTTATCTGAAGTCTGATGTACTGATGTTCAGATGGTCTGTCTGATGTATTGATGTTCAGATGGTCTGTCTGAAGCCCCAAGTATTGATGTTCAGATGGTCTGTCTGATGTATTGATGTTTAGATGGTCTGTCTGAAGTCTGATGTATTGATGTTCAGATGGTCTGTCTGAAGTCTGATGTTCAGGTGGTATGTCTGAGCCGTACCATGGATAACTGCCTCAAGAACTTGGCCAGTGTGAGACCTGGATAGTTCTGCAATACAGTTCCTACAGAGATTATACCTGGAGAGTTCTGCAATACAGTTCCTACAGAGATTATACCTGGAGAGTTCTGCAATACAGTTCCTACAGAGATTATACCTGGATAGTTCTGCAATACAGTTCCTACAGAGATTATACCTGGAGAGTTCTGCAATACAGTTCCTACAGAGATTATACCTGGAGAGTTCTGCAATACAGTTCCTACAGAGATTATACCTGGAGAGTTCTGCAATACAGTTCCTACAGAGATTATACCTGGAGAGTTCTGCAATACAGTTCCTACAGAGATTATACCTGGAGAGTTCTGCAATACAGTTCCTACAGAGATTATACCTGGAGAGTTCTGCAATACAGTTCCTACAGAGATTATACCTGGAGAGTTCTGCAATACAGTTCCTACAGAGATTATACCTGGATAGTTCTGCAATACAGTTCCTACAGAGATTATACCTGGAGAGTTCTGCAATACAGTTCCTACAGAGATTATACCTGGAGAGTTCTGCAATACAGTTCCTACAGAGATTATACCTGGAGAGTTCTGCAATACAGTTCCTACAGAGATTATACCTGGAGAGTTCTGCAATACAGTTCCTACAGAGATTATACCTGGAGAGTTCTGCAATACAGTTCCTACAGAGATTATACCTGGAGAGTTCTGCAATACAGTTCCTACAGAGATTATACCTGGAGAGTTCTGCAATACAGTTCCTACAGAGATTATACCTGGAGAGTTCTGCAATACAGTTCCTACAGAGATTATACCTGGAGAGTTCTGCAATACATTTCCTACAGAGATTATACCTGGAGAGCTCTGCAATACAGTTCCTACAGAGATTATACATGATTACCAGGTCAGAAGGAGTTTCTACACCAACATCAACTCGTTAGATGCAAGCCCTTCTGTGAGCTCAGATGACCTGAAAGCCAATTAATCAAACTTAAGGGTTACAAATCAGTTTTCTTGAGGAATCACCAACCATGAGGTTGGGTCAACCACAGCCCTGTATGGTAACAAGACAATCCTGCCGCGAGGTGGACATGAGCCTGAGAGCATCAGGTCGGTAGCAATTGTAAATGCTACTACACTACCAAAGCTCCTGTTTAATAATAATATAAATTCACAACATAGTACACAAGAGGCAAAGAAATAACATGATACAAACTGCCACTGGGGTGTGAAATGTTAGCCCTTCATATATTCTAGACCACTGCATAATGAGACGAGGTGGCCAGTTTCCTTCCTCATTTTCTTTCCTTTCAAGACTATTCCCAGGATACTCTGAAAACTAGCATCCATTTTATGATTTATGTCAACCTCAGAGCCTTAACGGCCAGAGAAAGACTCCTTTCACTGCCAGGGATTGAACTAGAACCTCAGTCTTACCAGCAAGTGCACTAACCACATTGCTGTTTCAGCCACAAATGAGATGTTTCTAAATATGTGACTGTCCCGAAACATTTTAAACATGACAGTTAATCCACTGCACCACTTCACAATCACAATGTGAGGCAAGAACAATAACTGGTAGACAGTTTCTTCTTCTTCTTCTTTTTCTGCTTCTTCTACTTCCGTTTTCTTCTTCTTCACACATCTTCAGACGTTAACTTGAATATATTTAAAGAAAGCAGCAGTCAACTTGAGCTTGTTAACATCTCCATTGACTGTGTCCTCATATGGAGCAAGTGTAGTCCAAACTAATTTTCTGTTCTGCATATGTTAGACCATCTTGCAGCAAACTGTTTGTATAGTGCAGAAGAACAGGTAGGTCATCACAGCTTGAAAAGAATGGTGCAGCAGGGAGTGACCAGAGGGTCTGACACACTCAAAACACAGAGGAAAGGCCTGACGGACTCATAATCAGACTGCTACTGGCACCATTAGTATTGGTACTCTTCGCTGGACGTTGCAGATGAGGACGGGGCAGGTATGGACACGTGAGTGCTTGATGTCAGTTCTTGACTCAACTCAACCAATTCCAATCAGATTCATCAGTATCTTCTACCTTTAGTTGACTAAACAATTGTGTCCTTGACATGCTGTTGGGTTTGTCAGACCAAAGCCAGGAACTAACACCACAAGATGACAAGTTGGTGAAACCAGTGAATTATTGTTTGAATGTCTGCATCATGTCCAGCAACTCAAAAGTGTTAGCCCTGGAAACAGGGATGTGCCACTGCAATCTGGACAGAAGTGTGCCAACTGAAGAGGGACAATAATGTCAGCTTCAATAAATGTTGTACTAAAGCTGTTTTAGCCAACAGATGCAAAGATCACAGCTTTGGTCTAAATGTACACAACTCACTGTGTCTTTTAAGAAGGACAAGGAAGGTAGAAAACCAGAGTACTGGGAAGCCTCACTAAAGATTATATTTATAACTAAAATCTTACAATTCTCTCTCTCTCTCTCTCTCTCTCTCTCTCTCTCTCTCTCTCTCTCTCTCTCTCTCTATCTCTCTCTCCATGTATGTGTTTATGCAAGTGTGAGTGCCTGTGTCTCTGTCTGCTTGCCTCATAACATGTTAATATGCTTTGTTTATGTTGATAGCATTCATTTGACAATGTTTTTTTCTATGTGAATATAATATGCACAATAGATAATTGATCTACAAAAGATGAGTGGCTGGAAGGACCAATTGTAAGATGGGTCAGCATGCCCAATTTATGACTCTATGAAAATAAAGTTTGTTTGTTCATTCATTCTTTCTCTGGCCATATTAAACATCAAAGTGATTTTAAAAGAGCAGTGATAGTGATAGAGGGCATGTTTCCTGGAAGGAGACGCAGGCGTCAATTGGCAAGAAGATGGACACAGGTCATTGCAGACACCTTGGACATGACGGTGAATGAGGAGGGAGAACTGGTGCGTGATCGAGAGTTGTTTAAGAAGGCTGTGCTGACAGCGACATTCTGCAAAGGACCGGCTACATGCAGAGTTATTATACATGGCTTCAAAACGAATATGAATAAATCTACAGAAATCGATATCCTTCAATGGCGAATACATTGGACAGGGGAAACAATACAAGATAATAATTGAACATGTTTATCTTTGCGTTACTTCCCCTTTTCTACACAAAATCGATGACTGAAGTTAAAATATCAGAATGGCCTGGCTGTTACCAGGACGCTTACATGAAGCAAAGAATATTAACACTGTGTAAACCCCCCCCCCCCCCCCCCCAATCCATTGTGTCGTAAGAGGCGACTAAGGAGGGTTGGTATTATGGCTACTACCCCATGTCGTAGTAAACTTTAGCTTCAAAATCCAACCAACTATGAACTAAATTCTCAGAGTGCGATCTGAAGGAGTTCAGAGCTCAATTGGATAGCCTATGTGATATAGAAGATTATTTAATCTAATCCAGTGGTTCTCAACCGGTGGGGAATTCCCCCCAGGGGGGAATTTTGGGGTTTCCAGGGGGTGGGGGTGGGGGAAAATGAAGATTACTTCAAGATTGCATTAATACAAGAACCGATTACTTGATCTTGTTTTTCCCTTCATACTTTACAGTTTTGTACGTCTCACCCTTCTAAAATTCATTTTATAAAGTAAGTAGACCCACAAATCACATTTTATGTGGACGTTTAAACTTGTTTTAGTATGTGCTATTAAATTTAGCTTCAATTATTACATATACTGTGTAGGGGCAGGGGGAAATTTTTAGGGAGGAAATACGAAAGGGGGGAATGACGTTCTAAAAATATGGTAAGGGGGGGGATGACGTCCTAAAAATATGGTGAAAAGGGGGGGGGGGGGGGGCGCACGGGCCAAAAAAGGCTGAGAACCACTGATCTAATCAATAAGCCAATATCTTGATTAAAGAACAGACATCACAGCACTCAGGACATTCCCATACGTGCTCCGCCCTCACCTTCAACAGCCAGCAAAGAGTGCCAATACTAGTGTTACCTGTCGCAGTCTGTGTCCTTCTGGCCTTTCCTCGGAGTCCTGAATGTCAGCCAGATCCTCTAGTCACTCCCTGCAGCACCATTTACTCCAGGCCGTGACGATCTATATATCTTCTCCTTATTATAGTGCTTATCAACATCATTTAGCAGGTCAGCTGAATGGATACAAACGCATGTTCTTAAACATCCGGTGTGCTGATGCTGAGGTAAGGGGTTCAACCCCTACACCGGAAAGTTGGACTAAAATGTTGACCTATCATCCTTGACTTGGGACATAAATTACAAGTACCTCTGAAGTCGGAGTGGGTTAGCCTGATGGTGAGGGATACTATTAATAGGGAAAGCTAATCCACACACAAAATTCAGTCCAGCACTACTAGAAGTAGTGTGTAAGGACTACGCTTGAGTTCAAAGCGAGCCAGCACAAAAATAAAAGCACTGAATTGATGAATTGTTCAGACACAGACAACTACAATCAGATATGCATACCAGTTTCAAATCTGGAACTGAGCGGCTCAGGGTCCATTCCTGGCTGTTAACAAATGAATCTGAAAATATTAATGGAGAAAAAGGTCATGTTAACCAGTGGAGATACTGCTGTATGGTTCTGATGTCATAGGCTTTCACATATACTACATACTCGCTAGGTGACAGAATAAAAGGGCTGAGTAACTAACTCCCTTTATCACCTTTCCTTTCAAGAAAATTCAGAAAATTATCCAGATGTTATTTGATGAGTTAGGAAGAAGTTGGCTGCACCAGAATATGATAATATAAAATGACACAAAATTGTATGGTTAAGGTCCTGACGAGCAAACACCAGCACAAACACATGTTCATACCTTACAATGACCCAGGCCAGATGAACAGAAACCACAGTAAGAAAAATGAAGAAAAATAAGCCAAAAACAACAGTAATAATAAATATGTAAAACCTCCCCACACATGTCAGGCATTTTGTTTATAATAACCAGTCTCAAAAACAATAGAAACATGACTATTAATAACATTACTTATTGCTTCCATTGACAATAAACTGTAATTTTAGTGGTGGTTTGTTGTGTTGGTATTCTGACAGCGGCCTTGTGCATGTACTTGCCTGTGCATGCTGTTGGTTTGTCACGACTGCTGTCTGTTCCACTTTTCTAATGGGACAGTGTGGAGCATTTTTTGTGACATTCACTGGCACAGGAATGGAGCATTGGGGGGGGGGGGGTGACTCTTTGCCGTGAAGTTGGAACCATGACTAACGACTTGTTACCCAGCTTTAAGCTTTCCATATACAGAAAACCTTGGTTTTTGCCGATAATCTGTTTGAAAACAATCGTTCAAAAACAATCGGTGAAATCCGAAATAGACAAAAATCGAGGCAATTATTTTCATATGAATCAATGTAAATCCAATTAATTTGTTCTAGAAACTCCAAAACACACACTAAAAACACATTTTATATAGAATAAATATAGTGTTTAATACTATTTATCGGCCCCAGACTTGTCCGAACTCGCACCTTTTCCGTGCCTAGTAACACTGTGTACGCCAGTGCACCTCTTAAATTTTTCAAACCATTCTCTGCTGGCCTTAAAATCATTAAGTACACTAGCACTTGTCCAAAGCATTTTCTTAATGAGATCGGCATAAAATAGTCTGGCCTTTTCACATATGATTGCCTCCGAGACAGAATCGCCATTTAACTGTTTTTGATTTATTCAAATTAACAATAACTGTCCGACATCTTCAATTGTTTGCGATCTCTGTTTTGTTAGCACATTCATGCCTTTCACTACATTAGCCTCCTTTATTGCTTCCTTTTTCGCCACAATGGAACTTTTCGTGGATGGCGACTTCCCATACATGCGGCCGATTTCAGCAAACTTAATTCGCTTTTGCATTTTATTATTAGCAAGCGATGCTCACACAACGAAAAACAAGGTGAAACTGAGAAGAAGAATGCGTGGGTCTCTTTGTTTTCATGAAATTACCACTCTATCTTCACTAACACATGCTTACATAACTACCACTCTCTTCTCACTTACACAACTACCACTCTCTTCTCACTTACACACACTTAACACAACTACCACTCTCTTCTCACTTACACAACTACCACTCTCTTCTCACTTACGCACACATAACACAACTACCAGTCTCTTCTCACTTACGCACACTTAACACAACTACCACTCTCTTCTCACTTACGCACACTTAACACAACTACCACTCTCTTCTCACCTACACAACTACCACTCTCTTCTCACTTACGCACACTTAACACAACTACCACTCTCTTGTCACTTACACAACTACCACTCTCTTCTCACTTACGCACACTTAACACAACTACCACTCTCTTCTCATTTACGCACACTTAACACAACTACCACTCTCTTCTCACCTACACAACTACCACTCTCATCTCACTTATACATGCTTATATAACTACCACTCTCTTCTCACTTATACATGCTTATATAACTACCACTCTCTTCTCACTTATACATGCTTATATAACTACCACTCTCTTCTCACTTACACACACTTAACATAACTACCACTCTCTTCTCACTTACACACACTTACATAACTACCACTCTCTTCTCACTTACACACACTTAACATAACTACCACTCTCTTCTAACTTACACACAATTACACAACTACCACTCTCTTCTCACTTACACACACTTAAAATAACTACTATTCTCTTCTCACTTACACACTTACATAACTACCACTCTCTTCTCACTTACACACACATAACTACCATTCTCTTCTCACTTACACACACTTAAAATAACTACCATTCTCTTCTCACTTACACACACTTACAGAACTACCACTCTCTTCTCACTTACACACACATAACTACCACTCCCTTCTCACTTACACTATTACCACTCTCTTCTCACTTACACAACTACCACTCTCTTCTCACATATATAACAACCACTCTCTTCTCACTTACACACAGTTACACAACTACCACTTTCTTCTCACTTACACACACTTACACAACTACTGCTCTCTTCTCAGTTACACACACTTACACAACTACCACTCGCTTCTCACTAAGACATGCTTATATAACTAACCTTGTCTTCCCACTTACTTAACACCTGCCTCCTCCCACATAGCCCTTACATTACTTTTGTCCCCAACTTATACAACACCCCCCCCCTCCACACACAGTAATACATTAAGTCCCCTTCACTTTACATATACTTATACTGCTTATGTTAATATATCCTACCTCGTTTTCAACGGACATTTCTATACCTAACATAACCACACCCTCCCCTCCACCCTACTCACATACCTTACAGTGCAACTCTCTTCCCAGCCACCCAGCCACCCACCCCACACGCAATTATAAAACTGCACAGCCACTTCACCTCAAGGGGAGACAATCCTCTAATTGGCAGTTAAATTGGAAACTATACAGTGCAAATGTTTTTACCACCCTTGAGTTCCCCATTACACCGCTAATAGTGTGAGGGCTAAAACATTACTTATTTCTAAAAACATGACTCCAAAAATAGCTATAAATTATCTCTAGCATGTTTTTATTGTGAGCCCAAGCTCATAGTCGAGGCCTACAGTATTACTCACTGGCTCACTTAAGGCGGTCCCTAGTTCCCAAATATGTATAGAACGCAGGAACACACTTTATACCCAATGGGTCACAAATTGGGCATGCAGCTCTAGTCTAATCTTCTTCTTCTTCGTCTTCTTCTTCTTCAGCGTTCCGAGCCATTGAGGTTCTTTGCTGCAGATACAATCCGTCTCCATTCGTCTCTCTGGTGGACCTTCTCTTGCCAGTCGTTGATTCCAAGTGCTTGTAGGTCTGTATATGGATTATCTCTCCACTGTCTTCTTGGTCTACCTCTGGGTCTACGGTCATTTATTTCCTGAGTGTAAGCGAGTTTTGTTTCCCTATTATCTTCCATTCTTTCTATATGCCCCAGCCATTGTAGTCTATTAGCCTTCATGATACCAGTGATTAGCAGGGACTTAAACAGATCATAAATGTCTTTGTTACTTCTTCTTTTCCACTCTCCACTTTGTGTATCCCTAATGGGTCCAAAGATGCGTCTAATCACTTAAAATAAAATATTTTAGCTGTTTCAAGCAAATTTCAATCATCCTCTTCAAATACGCCATGAGTGTCAATTGAATAAGCAGAAGTATGAACATTCTTACAATTTAGTAGATCAAGAGGACCCCCCCCCCCCCCCCCCCCCCCAAATAAGGCAAAAACTATTTTACAAGATTTGAACACTGAAGAAAACAGGTTTATAAACATCATGTCTGGGAAACTAAAATTACTCGAGCCACCTCAAATGTCACAGCAGTGTAGACAGAATAGTAATGGAAGATATGGAATTAATACTTCTGGAAGTCGAGACAGGAGCCAATCAACACAGCAGCCAGCATTACATAGACCCAGGGCATTAGAATTAGAGACCTGGAAGTGGAGTGCGAGTCTTTTCGGCAGTCTATAGTAAGAGTCCTGTACTTTTGTATGAGTATGAACATTGTACCAGCTCTGTGGCAAAGGGGTTACAGGCGCAAGTAGTAATCACACCAACCGCGCTCAAAACAGCTGCGATTTGGCAGCAGATCGCCTTGGGTTGGTTTGTATTCAATGGAAAGAGTGCTGGTCTTTCAGAAAGCAAAAGCAAACTACTGAACGTAAACATGCCAAGAAATCACAAACAGCCAAAAAATGATGGGGGTTGACTGTGATATCCTGTAAAGGGTATGCAACTTGTAGATAATGAGGACACAAGCTGAAAAATATCTAATGGCTGTAGAAATGTGGTTTGTGAGGAAAATGCAAAGAAAGACAGAATAATCAATGAGCAAGACCTCCCAGCAACAAATGAAAAATTGATTAGAACAATTAGACGTAGACAGTCAAGAATTTTTGGGCATGTTATGAGAATAAAAATACTGGAGAATTTGGTGACCTGGAGAATTTGATGACATGTTCAGCAACAACCTGGTCATCAATGCACTGTCTGTTATCATGCCTGCTCCATGCTTCACAAGCTCACAGATAAACAGATGACCAATATCTCCATGCTTCACAAGCTCACAGATAAACAGAGATGACCAATATCTCCATGCTTCACAAGCTCACAGATAAACAGAGATGACCAATATCTCCATGCTTCACAAGCTCACAGATAAACAGATGACCAATATCTCCATGCTTCACAAGCTCACAGATAAACAGAGATGACCAATATCTCCATGCTTCACAAGCTCACAGATAAACAGATGACCAATATCTCCATGCTTCACAAGCTCACAGATAAACAGAGATGACCAATATCTCCATGCTTCACAAGCTCACAGATAAACAGATGACCAATATCTCCATGCTTCACAAGCTCACAGATAAACAGATGACCAATATCTCCATGCTTCACACACACACAGGTAAACACAGATGACCAATATCTCCATGCTTCACAAGCTCACAGATAAACAGATGACCAATATCTCCATGCTTCACAAGCTCACAGATAAACAGAGATGACCAATATCTCCATGCTTCACAAGCTCACAGGTAAACAGAGATGACCAATATCTCCATGCTTCACACACACACAGGTAAACAGATGACCAATATCTCCATGCTCCACAAGCTCACAGGTAAACAGAGATGACCAATATCTCCATGCTTCACAAGCGCACAGATAAACAGATGACCAATATCTCCATGCTTCACACACACACAGGTAAACACAGATGACCAATATCTCCATGCTTCACAAGCTCACAGATAAACAGAGATGACCAATATCTCCATGCTTCACAAGCTCACAGATAAACAGAGATGACCAATATCTCCATGCTTCACAAGCTCACAGATAAACAGATGACCAATATCTCCATGCTTCACACACACACAGGTAAACACAGATGACCAATATCTCCATGCTCCACAAGCTCACAGATAAACAGATGACCAATATCATGCTTCACAAGCTCACAGATAAACAGATGACCAATATCTCCATGCTTCACAAGCACACAGGTAAACAGATGACCAATATCTCCATGCTTCACAAGCTCACAGATAAACAGAGATGACCAATATCACCATGCTTCACAAGCTCACAGATAAACAGATGACCAATATCTCCATGCTTCACAAGCACACAGGTAAACAGATGACCAATATCTCCATGCTTCACAAGCTCACAGATAAACAGAGATGACCAATATCTCCATGCTTCACAAGCTCACAGATAAACAGAGATGACCAATATCTCCATGCTTCACAAGCTCACAGGTAAACAGATGACCAATATCTCCATGCTTCACAAGCTCACAGATAAACAGATGACCAATATCTCCATGCTTCACAAGCTCACAGATAAACAGATGACCAATATCTCCATGCTTCACAAGCACACAGGTAAACAGATGACCAATATCATGCTTCACAAGCTCACAGATAAACAGATGACCAATATCTCCATGCTTCACAAGCTCACAGATAAACAGATGACCAATATCTCCATGCTTCACAAGCTCACAGATAAACAGAGATGACCAATATCTCCATGCTTCACAAGCTCACAGATAAACAGATGACCAATATCTCCATGCTTCACAAGCTCACAGATAAACAGATGACCAATATCTCCATGCTTCACAAGCACACAGGTAAACAGATGACCAATATCATGCTTCACAAGCTCACAGATAAACAGATGACCAATATCTCCATGCTTCACAAGCTCACAGATAAACAGATGACCAATATCTCCATGCTTCACAAGCACACAGGTAAACAGATGACCAATATCATGCTTCACAAGCTCACAGATAAACAGATGACCAATATCTCCATGCTTCACAAGCACACAGATAAACAGAGATGACCAATATCTCCATGCTTCACAAGCTCACAGATAAACAGAGATGACCAATATCTCCATGCTTCACAAGCTCACAGGTAAACAGATGACCAATATCTCCATGCTTCACAAGCACACAGGTAAACAGAGATAACCAATATCTCCATGCTTCACAAGCACACAGGTAAACAGATGACCAATATCTCCATGCTTCACAAGCTCACAGATAAACAGAGATAATCAATATCTCCATGCTTCACAAGCTCACAGATAAACAGATGACCAATATCTCCATGCTTCACAAGCTCACAGATAAACAGATGACCAATATCTCCATGCTTCACAAGCTCACAGGTTAACAGATGACAAATATCTCCATGCTTTACAAGCACACAGGTAAACAGATGACCAATATCTCCATGCTTCACAAGCACACAGATAAACAGAGATGACCAATATCTCCATGCTTCACAAGCTCACAGGTAAACAGATGACCAATATCTCCATGCTTCACAAGCTCACAGATAAACAGATGACCAATATCTCCATGCTTCACAAGCTCACAGATAAACAGATGACCAATATCTCCATGCTTCACAAGCTCACAGATAAACAGAGATGACCAATATCTCCATGCTTCACAAGCTCACAGATAAACAGAGATGACCAATATCTCCATGCTTCACAAGCTCACAGATAAACAGATGACCAATATCTCCATGCTTCACAAGCTCACAGATAAACAGAGATGACCAATATCTCCATGCTTCACAAGCTCACAGATAAACAGATGACCAATATCTCCATGCTTCACAAGCTCACAGATAAACACAGATGACCAATATCTCCATGCTTCACAAGCTCACAGATAAACAGATGACCAATATCTCCATGCTTCACAAGGACACAGGTAAACAGATGACCAATATCTCCATGCTTCACAAGCTCACGGGTAGGCAGAGATGACCAATATCTCCATGCTTCACAAGCTCACAGATAAACAGATGACCAATATCTCCATGCTTCACAAGGACACAGGTAAACAGATGACCACTATCTCCATGCTTCACAAGGACACAGGTAAACAGATGACAAATATCTCCATGCTTCACAAGCTCACAGATAAACAGATGACCAATATCTCAATGCTTCACAAGCTCACAGGTAAACAGATGACAAATATCTCCATGCTTCACAAGCTCACAGATAAACACAGATGACCAATATCTGCTGTAATCTGATCCTTGTATCCAGTGATACATTCCCATCCTTCCATACTGGTTTCCGTCTGAACTTGTTCTGCAGTTCCAGCTTTTATTTTACTTATTATCCAATCATTTATTACGGATCCTAGGTACTTGAATTGAGTTACTCTCTCCAATTCTTGTCCATTTATTGTGATATTCCATTTGATTTGTCCCTATCACTTGCACTCAATTGACCTAACACTATTTGTCTTTCCGTATGTTTAGACTTTGAGTCAAGTCTGGCTTAAGCATAATATGTATTTCTTAACAGCACTCTCCAATCACTGTTATTTCCTTGTGACTTACTGCTGTAACAAATCACTGTTATTTCCTTGTGACTTACTGCTGTAACAAATCACTGTTATTTTCTTGTGACTTACTGTTGTAAGAAATCACTGTTATTTCCTCATGACTTGCTGCTGTAACAAAAATGTATGTTCTTCGCAGGACATTGTGATCAACCCCAAGTTGATTTTCTAGGCAACTGCACATTCAGTAGTTTGCCATTGCTTTCTGAATGAACACCAACTTAACGCTGGTGTAGGGGTTGAATTGCCTCCTATCTCGCCATCTGCGTGCCGGAAGTTTACAAGCAAGCGGTCTTATCCTTCCAACCATGTCAACATATCTGCTGTAAAAGTAAATGGTAAAATAGCCCTTTCACATGCCCTAAGGTACATCAGGCTCACAGTGTCAGGCCTATCATTTGTACACACCAATTGGCACTCGGCGGGTCATGTGGTGTGTCATGCAGTCTGCCTTAAATTCCCAAGACATTCTTTGTACAGTTAAAGCTGGATCAACATGGCCAATTTCTTTAAAAACCAAATCCGTCCAGCTATGGATTGAATCCATTACTACTAGGTCAGTGGGCAACTGTCTAGTCTCTACACCACCAATGCTCTCTTACTGCTGTAGGAAAAGATATTACCAGATGTTGCTGTAAGATTAGGTAATATCAGACACAGTTGTAGGTAAAGGTAAAACAAGACACAGTTATAGGAACAGGTCATGTCAGACACAGCTGTAGGTAAAGGTAATACAAAACACTGCTGTAGATAAGGCAAAGGTATTACTAGACACTTCTGTAGGCAAAGGTAATATCAGATACTGATGTGGGTAAAGGTAATACCAGACACTGTTGTAGGAAAAGATAATACTACACTAATGTAGTAGACACCTTTCAGTCTTGACAGACTAAAGTATGTGAGTGGAATGTGGCCACTATTCCATCACAATGTCTGGGCAGAGCTTCAGAGATCATGTGATGCCCAAACGACATGACCCCTCTCTCGGCCTAGTCTTGTGTATTCCAGAGGAATGGGTAACCAATACGTCTGGCACAAGGTAGGCTGCAGACGCTGGCGGCTCAGCGTCAATCCACCGAGACCTCACCACCACGAGCCGGTGGCGAGTTATGGCCAGACCCTGACACCCAAGGGACACGGCTTAGAGACGTTCAGCCATGTCCCACAGGTGAGGGCCTCGTACGAGCCCGGACCATGAGGGCGCGCACATCTGTCAATCACAAGTGTCCGGACCTGTGTAAAGCGTGCACTATCGTCAGACTCCCCACCTGACTTATAGCGGTCCCCGCGACCAGCGGGAATGGGTCCGCCATAGATACCACAGGAGATATTGCCTGTCTATTTGCAAGCAAATCTCCCATACTTCCACTGTGCGGATCTCGCGACCAGCGAGAATAGGCCCGCCGGAGATTTGCTCGTCTGCTGCGAACAAATCTCTACCGAGAGACTGAATAAGTAAAGAAACGATATGCGATTTATGATCTTATGATCTTACGAACAATAAACACTAATGTAGGCAAAGCTAAAACCAGACACTGATGTAGGAAAAGATAATACCAGACACTGCTGTAGGCAAAGGTAATATCAGATACTGATGTAGGTAAATGTAATACCAGACACTGCTGCAAGCAAAAGTAATATCAGACACTGATGTAGTAAAAGTTAATACCAGACACTGTTGTAGGCAAAGGTAATACCAGACACTGTTGTAGGCAAAGTAATACCAGACACTGCTGTATAAAAAGGTAATACCAGACACTGCTGTAGAAAAAGGTAATGCCAGACACTGATTTAGGCAAAGGTAATACCAGACACTGCTGTAGAAAAAGGTAATGCCAGACATTGATGTAGGCTAAGATTGTTATTGTTGTCACAGACCCAGCAAGACTTGGAACTGTGGTCCTTCACCAGGTGGTATGTGGTTAAAAATATGCATATATTTGTATTTTAAATTGTTAGGCATCTGCAAAGTTTCTGACTATCCTAGTTGGAAATCAAATAAGCACTGTTTTATTCAGTGTCTTCCTCACTCCCTCCCAGCCACAGAGGATGCATTCAGTTTCAGTGCAGCTGAACCAAGTTTATGTGTGAAGTTTCTTCCTCCAGATCTAATGGTTGCACTGATCAGAAATGCAATCCAATAAATATTGAGATTTTGACATTTGACCAGTGTTTGTTAATAACATTAGCTGCAGAGGGTGGGTGCAAGGATGTGACGAACATGTTCAGAAGTCACAGATGCCATCACAATAATAGCTTTATTATAAAGTGGACCCTGTGCCTGAACAGAGAACAACAATACTTATTCTGACAGCCAGAAACTATTCAAAGACAGAGGTCATAAACTGTTCATTTTGACATTGAAAGCAAGCGAAAACCACTAGTTTTTCCCCAAAAATAAGTTTGTGAACATGTCGCCAATCTTAATCTGGAATGATATCTACTGACTGAATTTGAATAAGCTGACATGACAGCTGACCTTTCATAGTCATATAAATTAGGCATAAATGGTTGGGAGTTCTAATAAATATGATTATTTCTTATACAACCATGGCGTCATTTTGAGTGAATAAAGTTTCTAAAGAATGTCTACTATTGTCACATCTCATTAGACTAGTCATTACTGTCGTCATTACACCAACTCAGTACTCACTTTACCTTACTCACTAACTCGCCAATACTTCTGTTGGCTAA
Source organism: Cepaea hortensis (assembly GCA_963921405.1). NCBI lineage: Eukaryota > Metazoa > Mollusca > Gastropoda > Stylommatophora > Helicidae > Cepaea > Cepaea hortensis. The sequence goes on along the minus strand of OY992883.1, from coordinate 110,217,974 downwards.
CTTTAATATCATCGTTCCGTTAACGGGTGAGTCATCTATTTCTTTTAATTCAAGCTTTTTAATTTCCTGTGTATGTATGCCCAATGCATTTTAATGTACTAATCTGTTATTTTGGCTCACGATCATTAAGACTGACCACTCTCAGCAGACGGGTTCCGGGACCGAATTCCTGTCATTCAATTTCACTTCTGTTGTTACTGTTTAGGTCAATTTTCTACATACACCACAACTCAAAACACTTCTAGATCTTCTATGAAAGCTGACTGTTCAATATTAAACGTATTTCTTGCACAAAACCTCAAGATATGACTCACCTTCAATGCAAACGACGTGTTCCCTGATCTGTTGTTGGATCAAGGGGTCTGGAATTGCCTCTATAAGATCATAAATCGCATAAATACTTGGATGAACGCTCTCAAAGCGCTGTATTTCTTGCCTAATAGCAAGTGAATTACTCCAGTACGACTGCATCGGGCTCCGTACATTCATTTTCATGGTTTCTGGAACTCATCCTCTGCGATTGAATAACATTTTAATCCTTTTAATCGTAGAAATATCAAAGAAAATAGTAATTGGCTTTAGTCATTTCCATAAAAATGGCTCGGCTAGGAGATGTTACAAGTTTGCGCATGCGTGCTGGAGAATACCGTGGCCAGTGTTTTGGTAGCAGTTCCAAGAATCTGGGCCAGGTTGAGCTATAGCCCGGTGGTTGGCCGAGCGTCGTGGTACGCTTTATGGCTAACATGACAACGGCGGTTCACAGAGGAGCGATGCAGTTGCTTTGTGTCAGATATTAAAGTCATACCTTTTAACGTGGTCATTGTATAAGTAATAATATCAAAATAGATGAGGACATAATTCACAACTTAGCGTCTATTTACTATGCACTATTATCTATCACCATATGTGTGGCCCATAATAATAATTGCCGTCAAGCGCGGGGGAGTTTAAATTGTTTTTCACTTCATATTTTGAGTGGTGAGAAGAGAGACATTGGAGAACATCGAGACAACTGGAAACATAGAGGGGAAGAGACGCAGAGGCAGACCAAGAGAAAGGATGCTGGTTGATTGATTGATTGATAGATTTAGGAACCGACATCACAGCATTCAGGGCATTCCCATAAGCGCTCCGTCCCCATCCCCAGAAGCCAGCGAAGAGTTCCACTCCCAATAGTACCTGTAGCAATCTGATTGTATGTGCGTCTCGCCTTTCCTCTAAGCGTCGAGCATCGGCCAGATCCCCTCGTCACTCCTCGCTGTCGCATTCTTGCCAGACCATGGTTATCCATTTGCTCCTCCGAGGTGTACACGTGCTCCCACAAGGCCACAACCACGTCTGCCTTATCATGCATCAATACTCCATCAAGTTTTGCAGAGCCAGCCAATCTGTCTGCCTGTTCATTCCCCAGCACACCAGCATGCCACGGAGAAAAGATCCAGACGATGCTTGCCACCCGTGACTTCCGAAGCGAAGCCAGCCACTCTGCACGAAGCTTGCCTGTCCTCACCCTACTCAGCATGCTTTCTGAGTCAGTTACAATCACGATGTGTGTGTATATCGTATTCTCCATCTAGCGGAAAGCTGCACTGACTACCTCCACCTCCATTCTTAAGCTAGATGTTGTGGTATCATATGCCAGATTCTCCTGCACCAAACGTCGACCATTAGCCTTTGCCAAGAACCCCCAGGCACTCCTACTACCTCTCAACACCGAACCGTCTGTGTAGATAATCACATCACCCGGGCGAGCATTATCCTGAATTAGTTGCTGGATTTCCACTTCCATTGCCCCTGCTGGCCACTCCCTGCACTCCCGGCTCAATGTGATTATAACTCTGCACAAGTCTAACTGCTCCATTGGCACTCTGGCCCACTCCTCTCCTTGCCTAATGTTCTCCAAGATGCACACCTGTCTGATCGTATCCTCCACCTGAGCCATCCATGATTTCCCTCTTATCAGTCGCTGACCCTTAACTGCATCCAGCGCCTCATGCAACGGGTGGTCTGTGTCAGCAGCTACCCTGAGCCTGCATCACCTGATGATGGATGGATTGCGACGGTGACATGGAGGAATATCAACAGCGGAGTTTATCCAGAAAACCAAAGACCGAGATGTGTGGAGAGTCATGAACGCCTACGCCAGTCGGCATGGCACTTGATGATGATGATTTTGAGCTAAATTTATTACCCCGACTTCGTTTTGTATGTGTTGCATGTCGGGGGAGGGGAAGGGGGTTGTCGGTGATTTAATCAGTCCATGCTATTCTTTGCCTTCGCCTAACTCCTATAGCCAGAGCTCTTTCGGTTGCAGGTAGAACAAGGTGGTTTATTCGGTTCTGTTCTCACAAGATGTCGGACAATGAATCCTAATTGTTACGTCTTTGTAAATTCGCGCGTTGGTGTGACGGTTATGACGTCACGCTGACACGAGCACAATTGGATAAGGGTTCAATGCCAGCTCTTGTCGTTAGCTTGAGTTGAGTTGAATTGAGTTTAGCTGAGCTGAGATGAGTTGAGTTGAGCTAAGAACCAACATCACAGTATTCGGGGCATTTCCATACTTGCTCCGTCCTCATCTTCAACAGCTAGCGAAGAGTCCCAATACTAATGTTTGATTATATGTCCGTCTTGGGTAAGGTCGTTGCTTAGCAGAGCAGAGCCTATAGGTTTACAACCCCAGATATGAAGTCAGAGGTGGCTTCGATCAATGCTATGGGATACCTTAATTACCATAACGCTAACAGTGGCGGATTCTCTTTCCGCACAGAGAGAATTGACTTGAGCCTAGAACCTCAGAACCTCACAGCACTCAGGACATTCCCATAATTCGTCGTCAACTTCAACAGCCTGCGAAGAGTTCCTATGCTAATTGCACCAGCAGCTGTCTGATTATATGTCCGTATGGCCTTTCCTGTGAGTTTTGAGTGTCGATCAGATTCTTTAGTCACTCCCGGCAGCACCCTTCTCTTCAAGCCGTGGAAGATCTACCTGTTCTTCTGCACTGTACACACAATCCCAAAGGAACTGGATCACATCTGTCTTATGCACCAAAACCCCACTATATGGTGCAGACCCAGCCAATCTGTCCACTTACTCATTTCCCACAACACCAGCATATCCTGGGATGTGGTAGGAAAGGGGGGGGGGGGGGATTCCAATAGATGCTCTCTATTTCTGATTGTTGAATGGAAACCGTTCGCTACAGAATGAAAAGGCAGGCTTCCTAGTCTTCAGTGTATTCAGACTTACACAAATGTGGTGTCCCTAACATTCAACATTCCCTAGCAGGTTCTTATTTGGTGGCTTGTTTGTTTGCTTCTTTGTGTTGTAAATTCATTGCATGGAAAAGGACAGGACATCGCTGTCAACATCAGCATCTTTCTGCTGATTGTTGATTTCTTGGCAAGATTACGCTCAGTAGTTTGCCATTGCTTTCTGGGCGGCCGGCTCACATACCCCGTAAGTTACCGACCCGTTTCAAACCACTGCCGATTCTCACCGTTGTCACGTTACCTACGAGAGTATACGAGATTACGGAGAAAAGTTGCTAACCTCTAAGCCAGGAAGCCGGCATGGAAAAGGTACCTTTGAAAAATATAATGTAATATGGTCTCATTATGTCTTTTCGAGTCCGAGAGGAAAATACCTGAATGGCTTGGCCACATGGCATGGACGGGACAGGAACACTGAGCTGGTCCACGACACTGGTGATCGAGTGAAATGGCGAGTCATGACCGCCCACGCTTTCCGGCACGGCACATGATTGATTGATTGATGTCTTTTCTAGCGATACCGACACGTTCTGAACAGACAGCATGACCGAATGGTTCGATTCGATTATACCATTACCACTACCCCGTGCTACCTCAAAGAGAAGTTATATCACTGGCCCAGTTTAATCATCCTGTGAACAGAATATAAATTTGAAGGTGATTGTTGTCCAAAGAGGGTAATGTGTTAATCAGGCTGAATTAATAATAATTAAGAACGCTCGTTCTTAAACTTCGGGTATGCTGATGTCGAGGTTGCGGGTTTAGCCCCTACACCGATCAGTTGGGATATAATATTGACTTCTCGTCCTTGGCTTCGGGACGTAAATTGCATGTACCTCAGAAGTGGGTTCGCCTGATGGCGAGGGACACTGGCAATAGGAAAATCTAACCCATACGCAAAAAATCAGTTCAGTGCATTAGAAGTAATAGCATGTGTATTAACTATGCTGGGCTTCAAGCTAGAGAACGCAAATTTTCTTTTTATTTTATTTTCACTTGAATAATCTAGACTGTGTCATTGTTTCGCCGGTCTCACTGGTCTAGGTGTTAACGTCTTTTTCCGTAATCCCGTATATTCTCGTGAGTAACATAACCTGCGCGAGAATCGGTAGCGGTTCTCGCCACGTTGGTAGCTTACGGGGTATGTGAGCCGATCGCTCAGAAAGCAATGGCAAACTACTGAGCGTAATCTTGCCTAGTACATCAACAGCAGCTAAAAGCGCTGACGTTGACTGCAATGTCATGAAAGGGATATGCAAAAAAGAAATCATTGTTTCGCACTGGTAACAGGCTACTGGTAGAAATATGCTATTAATAAATTTGATATCTCCTCAGATTAGTTTTTCATTGCGTTCAGGACATTCCCACATTCGGGCAAGTCAATCCCAGGAATCTTCCATCAAATCAGCCTCTCCAGAAGTGGATCCTTGTTCCACAACACTTTATATTCAATCCCAGGAATCTTCCATCAAATCAGCCTCTCCAGAAGTTGATCCTCCGCGGCTAGCGTTCGTTGTCTCGGATGGCTGTGTGAGGTGCACCAAAATGGGATCTTCCCAGCCAACGGAAGTTAGCGAGGCAGGCGTTTCAAGAATGTAACCGCATCGTGCAGCCAGGGTCGTGGTTTGAGCGGGCAAAAGAGCAAAATTTGTACGACCGTTCGACAAAGTCTCGATAAGCGCCCACTCTCTCTCGATGAGTAGTGGGCCTGCAGTCAGTAAGCTGGTATAGCTTTTTTTTTTTCGGTCAGTCCTGCCGGCGTAGCTTGAAAGCTCGTAGGTAGGCGTCCAGTGGTTTTGCATGTATCACCTTGTACCGGGAGGGCGCGCTTTAGCGATGCTACTCTTGGCTTGCGTGTGCGTGAATAGTCCGTCTGTCCGATAGATATCTGGTTGATCCTGCCAGTAGTCATATGCTTGTCTCAAAGATTAAGCCATGCATGTCTAAGTTCACACTGTCTCACGGTGAAACCGCGAATGGCTCATTAAATCAGTCGAGGTTCCTTAGATGACACGATCATACTTGGATAACTGTGGCAATTTTAGAGCTAATACATGCTTACCAAGCTCCGACCCTCGCGGAAAGAGCGCTTTTATTAGTTCAAAACCAATCGTCGTTGCCCTTCGCGAGGCGCGGCGTTCCCACTGGTGACTCTGGATAACTTTGTGCTGATCGCATGGCCTTACGTGCCGGCGACGCATCTTTCAAATGTCTGCCCTATCAAATGTCGATACCCCGGGAAGGTTAACCCGGTCAACAAATGCCCGCAGAAGTCGGATGTGTCGGCCTAACGGCGCAAGAACGCAGCTCTGCTGTAAACAGGCACAACGCAGTCACATCCGGAAGAAAAAATCCGGATGAACGCAGAAGAAGAAGAAGAAATGTCGATGGCTCCCCCGATGTGTCTTCACCTTGCCGTGGTGGGGGAGCTTGCGTGTCCCATCGACCCCATGTGCTTGCCGATGGGTGAAAACTACATATCGGACGGCTCGTGGGATAGGGACCAGACTAAGAGAGACACAACCTGCTGCTCTGCAGGTAAGACTGAGGATAGCAGTCAAAATCAGGCAAACGATCCCTAAAATCTCAGTCCGGACATAACCTCTAAGGCTCCCATCCGAGGTGTATGGCTGAACGTCTCTAAGCCATAAACTCTATGAAGTGAGAGCCTGGCCGACACAAACCTACATCAAAATTGTGATGATGTGCTGAAAACTCTACATTCTCGGCGCTGATTCGTTCGATGGCTCTTAGCTGGGGGATATGAGGTATCCCCGGATGAAAGGGCCTGACCGTTACTCGCCCACAGACGCAAGGAGGTAAGGTGCTGAGCCGGCAGCACATGTAGCCTACCTCGTGAGCGAGTACAAAAGGTGGAAAAACACCTCGGTCGCACGTCTCGCAGACGTCCGATAGTCTGTAACCACACTCATGGAGTGAGTGTAGTCAAAGGTGGAAAATTGTCTCGTTGACACGAAATGGAACGCCTGTTTTGCGAATCCATTACGTGGCAGCCCGAAGCGAAAGCTTGCTGTGTGGAAGCCGAAACAAGAGTCTCGAAACCCGAGGAAGGCTAACCTCATTAAAAAATGCCCGCCGGAAGTCGGAAGTGTCGTCCTACGGGTGGCAAACTAAAAATTGACACTACGCAATTACGTCCGAGTGAAATGTCTCGTCCGAATGTCTCTCGTGCTAGAATCAGCTCTGACTACCTAGTTTCCGAATGCCGCTCTTGTTCGGAACAGCTCTGACTAAGTAGTTTTCCGAATGTCTGTCGTGCCTGGAACAGCTCTGACGGGCGCAACGACAAGCACATGTCCGAAAACTTGCTGAGTGGATACCGTCTGCAAACCTGTCTGGTTTGTGCGGGAATGGCCCGGGGCAAACGAAATGACCAATATATTGAAGTGAGGATTTAAAGCAGCCATGAGCAGGACGTGACGATTTCCCTCGGTGAGCCCAGATCCAGGGCGTTATGTGTCGGCCCTGCAACTATGGAAGCAACCTTGGATGGCGGAAAATGCTCTGGACTGTCCCTGCCTTCCTTTGAGGGATGACCGTTGTCTTCGACCGTTCCAACTTGGCCAGCATGGTTGTAGATGGCACCACAAAAGTGAGAGTCTCCCAGGAATGCTACCTGGTCAAAAAAGCACGCTATTGTCGGATGTGTTGGCCTACGGGTTTCGGCCCAAGGGCGCATAACAGACACACCGCAATCACATCTGAAAAAACACTCCGGATGAACGAAAAGAAGAAGAGAAGAAGAAGTGGATCCTTGTTCCACAACACTTTATATTCGATCCCAGGAATCCTCCATCACATCAACCTCTCCAGAAGTGGATCCTTTGTTCTGCAACACTTTATATTCAATCCCAGGAATCCTCCACCACATCAGCCTCTCAAGAAATGGATCCTTTGTTTTGCAGCACTATCTATTGCATCCCATGGAGCTTCTACCTCACCGGCCTTGTCATAATTCAGCTCGCCGCACAAAGGAGCGGCAGTAGCCAGTCTACCGGCCTATTTTTTTCATCGCACTCCCTGGCCAGAATGTCCATGATATGTTTCTGACCTTCGTCTTTTGGAGCGATGCAAACCACTTCACGAGGAACATGCCAGTTTCCAGTTTCCACAGCAAGCTTTGCGGGTATATCGCAAACACAACATGTTGACCTGAACTACAATTCAGTCACCGGAACGTCGTTACAGCCTCCATCTCCATTCTCACGCTGAAAGTCTTGATATCGTACGTCAGTTTCTCCTCATAACGATCAACTGTTATATTATGAAGTTGTTAAATGTTGGAAAATATCAAGTTACATCAATATAATCATTATGCATATATAACGCCTGTCACTTTAAAATCCGCAAATCGTGAACACATGTTGATTGAAAACAGATTCATATTACTCAACAATCAGACAACAAAGCAGCATACTACTCCAGAACATGGAAGAAAACTATCTCTGTAGACATCTTTGCACCATCAGATTATATTCATGGACTCACAAGTAGAATGGTAAACAGCTTGCTTTGGTTGCCCCAGACATCCTTGACTGATTAAGTGCCGAAGGATAATATATCGCCAAATCTGACCATATAATTGGGCAGAAGAACGATATATCGCCATAATAGTATCATCGTGTTATTTGTTTTGCTTTGTGGTATGTTCCGCAATTTCAATGCTCAGTGGACGGAAATTTACATTATAATACTTGTTCATTTCTTTTTTGTTCGCACGCTTTGAACTCAAGCGTAATCCATACACACTACTTCTAGTAGTGCTGGACTGATATTTGCATGTGGATTAGCTTTCCCTATCAACAGTGTCCCTGATCATCCTGCGAACCCACTCCGACTTCAGAGGTACTTGTAATTTACGTCCCCAAGTCAAGGAGGAGAGGTCAACATTTTAGTCCAAATGTCCGGTGTAGAGATTGAACCCATTACAACGGCATCAGCATACCGGATATTTAAGACCACTCGTTCTTATCCATTCGGCCTTGCTGACCTGCACTTGTTTATCTGACTGTTTACTATGTTTGGTCCAATCCCCCCCCCCCCTTTTTTTTTTGGGTACGCGCTGACTAACTTTTAAGATAACACAGTCCGAACGAAAGTGTTACCATCTTTACAAAAGCAATCTTACATTTTTACAGCGCATGGAAAACAAAACACTAAACCTTAATGAAGTGACATGTTGGGGAAACTTCATATCGTACTGAATGAAACTACAAACATTACTAAAGTAACATATAATCATATATGAACAACTCTTTTACAGAATTGAGTGAAACTACAACACTTGCTGATATGACACATTTGGAAAACTTCACACAGAAAGAAATAAAGCGCCTAGTTGAGAAAAGTACTTCGCCAGAAAATATTTTTAAAATCACCATCATCCTTTGCCATGCCGATAAGCCTGCGCGGTCATGTTTCGCCATCTCACACGATCACTAGCTATGTGTTCTTGTCTCGACCGTGCTCTATTAATTGACGAGAATGGTTTTTTATGCATCTGTAAATAATATAGTTTGCGATTGCTTTATTTCTTGACATGACAATACTGGTCAATGACCGTAGCCATTGTCTTCAACGAGACCCTCTGTTTACTGTTGTGAAATTGGAGACCATAACATGCAACTATCAGTCGGCTGCGCTTCAACTCCATCCACCTGCACATATATGGCTTCATGTGACCCTGATCAGGGAGCTAAACGGGTATTCCACCTTGCTCAAGGATATCCCGTAGGCTGGGGGAGGGGGGTTGTACCTTACTTCTCATTTGTTAGGGGTCACCCTTATGACACACAAAAAAAAAAAGATCATAGCAGCGTGAAACAGGCTTGTAAATAACAGATCAAAATCATCACCGAGTGGCATGAAGATACGAGTGTGCGGTCATGGTTTGTCATCTCACGTGATCGCCAGAGTAGTGGATCAGATCTGTGATTTTGTCCCGATCATGCCATGACCACAACCATCAAGGTATAAATTAGTCTGTAACTGTACTATAATTCATGTAGTGAGTTACTGTGGATCAGCTTTAACCACGCATTCAAAACAAAAAACATTGCCGATATCTAAAGTATGTACTTACTGAGAGCAATCTCTTTATATCTGAACGCTATTTCTATCAATGCAATAGAGAAATACGCACCTATTCATTCTGTTACGAACAGAATATAGGAAAATAAGCTTGTTTGCAAATAAAATCCCTGCTTAAGACTTACCGCCACATATGTGGCACACCGCAAACTCAAACTCCGTTAAAAATAGATTAACAGATTCAGTGCTAAAAATAAAAAAAAAGGTTTGGACCAAACAAAAATGGATGGCGCGGCGGCGGAAAATCGGAAGTAGTAGGGTGTCACAGTTATGACTTAAAAGGTGTTAATATGGTAGCAGACATGTATTATGTATCACATTAAAAGCGGTTGCATATGGGAAAACTTTATATAAGCTCATGACAGATACAGGAAGTCGCTTCAGACAATTTAATCATCCGATGGTACTTAATCAGTTAAAGAGAAAATGCTTCACCCAAATCTCGGACAGCTTACAGTACAAAAATAATGCTTCACCCAAATCTCGGACAGCTTACAGTAAAAAACCAATGCTTCACCCAAATCTCGAACAGCTTACAGTACAAAAACAACGCTTCATCTTCTTCTTCTTCTTTTCGTTCACCCGGAGTGTTTTTTCAGATGTGATTGCGGTGTGTCTGTTATGCACCCTTGGGCCGAAACCCGTAGGCCAACACATCGACTTTAGCGTGCTTTTTTGACCAGGTAACATTCCTGGGAGACTCTCACTTTTGTGGTGCCATCTACAACCATGCTGGCCAAGTTGAAACGGTCGAAGACAACGGTCATCCCTCAAAGGAAGGCAGGGACAGTCCAGAGCATTTTCCGCCATCCAAGGTTGCTTCCATAGTTGCAGGGCCGACACATAACGCCCTGGATCTGGGCTCACCGAGGGAAATCGTCACGTCCTGCTCATGGCTGCTTTAAATCCTCACTTCAATATATTGGTCATTTCGTTTGCCCCGGGCCATTCCCGCACAAACCAGACAGGTTTGCAGATGGTATCCACTCAGCGAGTTTTCGGACATGTGCTTGTCGTTGCGCCCGTCAGAGCTGTTCCAGGCACGACAGACATTCGGAAAACTACCTAGTCAGAGCTGTTCCGAACAAGAGCGGCATTCGGAAACTAGGTAGTCAGAGCTGCTCCTAGCACGAGAGACATTCGGACGAGACATTTCACTCGGACGTAATTGCGTAGTGTCAATTTTTAGTTTGCCACCCGTAGGACGACACTTCCGGCTTCCGGCGGGCATTTTTTTAATGAGGTTAGCCTTCCTCGGGTTTCGAGACTCTTGTTTCGGCTTCCACACAGCAAGCTTTCACTTCGGGCTGCCACGTAGTGGATTCGCAAGACAGGCGTTCCATTTCGTGTCAGCGAGACAATTTTCCACATTTGACTACACTCACTCCATGAGTGTGGTTACAGACTATCGGACGTGTGCGAGACGTGCGACCGAGGTGTTTTTCCACCATTTGTACTCGCTCACGAGGTAGGCTACATGTGCTGCCGGCTCAGCACCTTACCCCTGTGCGTCTGTGGGCGAGTAACGGTCAGGCCCTTTCATCCGGGGATACCTCAAATCCCCCAGCTAAGAGCCATCAAACAAATCTGCGCCGAGCATGTAGCGTTCTCAGCACATCATCACAATTTTGATGTAGGTTTGTGTCGGCCAGGCTCTCACTTCCGAGAGTTTATGGCTTAGAGACGTTCAGCCATACACCTCGGATGGGAGCCTTAAAGGTTATGTCCGGACTGAGATTTAGGGATCGTTTGCCTGATTTTGACTGCTATCCTCAGTCTTACCTGCAGAGCAGCAGGTTGTGTCTCTCTTAGTCTGGTCCCTATCCCACGAGCCGTCCGATATGTAGTTTTCACCCATCGGCAAGCACATGGGGTCGATGGGACACGCAAGCTCCCCCACCACGGCAAGGTGGAGACACATCGGGGGAGCAACGCTTCATCTAAATCTCGGACAACTTACAGTACAAAAACAATGCTTCACAAAAATCTTGGATAGCTTACAGTAAAAAAAAAAAATGCTTCACCCAAATCCCGGGCAGCTTACAGCACAAAATCAATGCTTCACCTATATCTTGGATAGCTAACAGAGAAAAAAAAAAAAAAAAACAATGCTGCACACAAATCCCGTACAACTTACAGTACAAAAACAATGCTTCACCTAAATCTCGGACAGCTTACAGTACAAAACCAATGCTTCACCTAAATCTCGGATAGCTTACAGTACAAAAACAATGCTTCACGCTAATCCCGGACAGCTTACAGTACAAAAACAATGCTTCACCCAAATCTCGGATAGCTTTCAGAACAGAACCAATGCTTCACCCAAATCTCGGACAGTACAAAAACAATACTTTTCTTCAGCTAGGTATAAGAAATGTACCCCGAGATGTAATCACAATATCCATACTTAAGTTACTTGAATATTCTTTACAGGACGTCGCAGTCAACCCTAACATTATTAGGCTGTTTATGATTTCTTGGCAAGATTACGTTTAGTAATTTGCCTTTGATTTCTGAACGACCGATACGCATACCATTTTATGAAAAGCAACACAACGTAGTCCGCTGCCAAATCGCCCGCAGTATGCGGGATTACGAACTGCGTCAGTAACCCCTTCGCCACAGAGCCATACTTAAGACAGGTAAATATAAGACAAAGATTTCAAGTTAACGACCACTCAATCTCACGAGTTGTGTTGAGAAGACTGGGGAACGAATAGTTACCCACAGATTGAAATGCCATTTACAGCGTGTACTGATTCTGGTTAAAGAGCAATCTGTGTTTTTTTTTTTTTAAATGTTACAGAATAGAATATCAAGCTACTTGCCTGTCTCAGAAGGAGAGGTTGCTTGTGCGGAGAAGAAACATATTTAGTGTTTGTGTGGAGTGATGATCTTGTGAAATCTATGAGAAAATGTTGTCTACCTGGTGGTCTGCATAGACAACTGTTACTTTCTCATTAGTTACCACAGGAGAAGTACTTTCTCCAAACTCACTACTCGTGAACACCAATGCAATTTCAAAGCATTATATATAATTTTAAAAATAAAATGAGAATATCAAAATTGTGAATGCCAGATTATGATAGGATAGGGCGGGTTATGAAGGGATCATGTCGAAACATGGGTTATGAGAGAAAAAAGAATTAATCACAAATTTTTGCTCAGTAAGTCATTGTCGTAAAAGGTGTATCTCAACATAAAAGAATACATAAATGAGTAAGTATATCTGTACACGAAAGAATACATAAAGCAATGAGAGTATCACCAGACCACAATACAGACAAATCATATTGTTCATGTCTCTATGAACAAGAAATTTAGATCATCTCTAAATAGCGTAAACGTTTTTAGACGTGCGGGTATAGATGCAGGTCACAATCTGCTCATAAATAACATACAGTTAAAATTCTAGACATACACAAAACGGAGATGGTCTATAATAAAGGATGTCTAAGAAGTCAAGACATTGAGAAACAATGTATGGCCACGTTCTCGATAAAGTACCGGGTCCTGCACCAGTCAGTAGATGAGGTGAGCCCGGAAGGATGCTGGCTACAAGTGAAGATCATTATCATCTTCTTCCACTTTTGCCGTCAAGCGTCGTGGGAAGGAATAATTGACGCTCCAGCGCCCGATGAGTGGCACTGGATAGTGTTTTTCCATGTGATTGTACAATGTCTTTGATGCTGTCAATCCATGTTCTTCTCGGACGTCCTCTTGCTCTCGTAGCAGACCTTCTTTGATGTAGGACAGTGTCGTGCTGGTAATTGATGGTGTTGCATTCTAACGAGATGGTCAAACCATTTGATCCCCTGCCTTTCAATAAATGTGGCACAAGGTGTTGATCCCACTGTCTGTCTGGTAACGTAATTTCTTATTCAATCTCGGATTGTTAAGTGATTTGGATAATGTCCACATTTGGAACATCGTTTGAAATAAATCATAGGCCTACACTGATGTGCGTAGGAAAAGGGAACGAAATCATAAATAATGGATAACATCAGAATCTCTTAAAGCATGGGAGAAATAACAAAATAAAAACAGACTTAACTGATTAAGTGTCATGGAATGATTAATCGTCTCAAGCGACTTCTCGTATATGTTACTGGCTTATGTACAGTAGTTTTCCTTATGCTTTGCTTTTAATTTGATATAATACATATCTGCTACCATATTGACAATGCTTAGTTCAAAACTGTGACACATCCCTGCTTCCCATTTTTCTCACATCCATTTGTGTTTAGTTCAAACCTATTTTTTTTTCTTTGGCACTGAATCTGCTAAGCAACAACAAAAGCAGAACCATGAACTAGTTCTGTATCAAACAAAAAGGAGGACTGGACCAAACATGGTACATCAAATTCAAATAAACAAGTATTATAATGTAAATGTCCGTTCACTGGGCATTGAAATTGCGGGAGATACACAACTGCAGGAAATTTGGCAGTAGACCGCCTTGCGTTGGTTTTCATAAAATGGTATGGGTGCTGGTTGTTCAGAAAGCAATGGCAAACTACTAGACGTAAACTTGCCAAGAAATCACAAACAGCACAAAAATGCTGGGTTGACCGCAACGTCCCATAAAGGATATACAACTAACTTTTTTTAAACCACGAAACAAAACAAATAATATGGTGACCCTATTACGGCCATATAACATCCTTCTGTCCGAATGGGATGTCACATTTGGCGATATATTATCCTTCGGCATTGAATCACCTAAAGTCGGAGACTATAACAATACACATAATTTAATAAAGGAGTAAGAACGCGGATAAAGACGTGTTAAAAATGTCCCGTAGCAAGAACGTGCCGTGGGTATGCGAAGTGCTAGGACCATCACTTTTTTGTAAAAAGCTGGGTGGATGGGGGAAATATGTGGTCAGTCCCTCCCCCGGCTAGTCAACGGTGAGTACAGGGGAAAACTCTCGTCTGATCACGCTCCTGCGGGAAGGGGGATGTTGACAACACTAGACAAGTTCTGGGAGTCAACAGAAATGAAGTCTAGCATTAAGCATTGAGTATTTAAGGTAAATCGGTTCTGGTGTTTGGATAAGATATACGGAGAACGACTAAAACACTGACTAATAACTGATGCTTGCGTAGAATATAAATAATGAAACGGTATGACAGAACTGTTAAACCACGAAACAAAACCAACCTAAAAAAAGTTATGACAGAATTGCCATGTGGTATTGTCGAGACAAGAACACTGAGCTGATCCACGACTCTGGTAATCGCGTGAGATGGCGAAACATGACCGCCTACGTTTATCGAAATGGCACATGATGGATGGATGGATGGCAGAATTGTTAAACCACAAAGAAAAAACAACAACAAACAACAATATTGATTTATTTGGTCGTTTCGGAATTTGAGATTTAAAGATTGAGCACAACCCACAACTGGCCTCACTCATCGTATTCCGGTACGAACCTAAGGCCTTGTCCACGTCAATTTGGAAGCACTATACTCGAGTTTCGCTCTCGTTTGAGCTCGTCAGTAGTGCATATCCTTGACAAGTCCCGGAAACAAACCCGGATCATTGGCGTGTGACGCGGGTGTGTAACCACTAGACCAAAAAAAAAAAAAAAAAAAAAACGATATGACAGAATTGCCACGGAGTTTGTCGAGACAAGAACACTGAGCTGATCCACGACTCTGGTAATCGCGTGGGATGCCGAAACATGACCGCCTGCGCTTATCGGCATGGCACATGATGATAATGACATAATTACTACTACAGAGGTTATCATCATGATATGCCATACAGATAAACCTCCGTGGTGAAGTGGTCGAGCCGTCTGCATTCAGCTCCGAAGGTTATGGGTTCGATTCCGGGCTACGTCTTTTTTCTCGGAGATTCCTGGGGGTCGTCGCCGGAGATACGAACTTCGTGCGACGCTTTCGACGGCAAGTCATCCTGCCGAAAGAGACCGAGCCATATGGGATAAAACTAAGGGCAATGAAGTCGATCCTCCCGAATTTTAAGACTTTTCTTTTAAAAACAGATAATTTAAAATTCTTAATTTCTTAAAAATTCTTAAAAATAATTAAAAATTAAATTTAAATCTCAAATCTCGGAGAAAACCAAATTAACCAATTGATTATTGCTCACTGGACTTTAGGCGGCCTGGTGTCCTTGCCAGTCGAGAAGACCTGATCATTCGGGGCCACATCGTTTGACGGATGTCAGTCGCGGCGATCTGGCAAATTTTGAGCTATAGACTACGATGGGTGACGTTGTAGTCTCGTCGTGTGATAATATGGTCGCGTCTAGCGTGTACCGCGTGGTTTAGTGGTTAAACACCCACGTTACCCGCTAGTGATCCAGGTTTGATCCCGGGTCCAGTCAAGGATATGCACTACTGATGAGCTCAAACGAGAGCGAAACTCGAGTCTAGTGCTTCCATTTGACGTGGACAATGCCTTATGTTCGTATCGGAATGCGATAGCGTTGCCAGTAGTGGGTTGTGCTCAATATTTAAAAGACAGATAAACCTGGAAGGATGTGACTCACCAACTAACACACGATCAGTAGTATTGGGTCAGGTCTGTGTTCTAGGAAGCCAGCGTAAGGTCACAGCACACTGGATACCATCTCACCATGTTGTACCTAGAAACGAGACAGCTGACCGACTAGCTACGATAAAGGAACAAACTGGGTACCTGTTAATACCACCAAAAGAAGAGAATGATCAAATCAATCAGAAAGCCACCAACACCAGCTCCAGACGATTACCACTATATGGACATACCAGAACAGACCATTATTCTGCGCCTCAGAACAGGGCATAATAGATTGTTGTTTGTCCATCAAGAATGATGATGACCATTCATTTCATCCAGTGGGGTTGAATGTATGGAGCCGTGAGTCCTAAGATGGCTGATAAGGCCTATTTTGACTCGAAATGTTCTTTGACAATGTGGACAAAGATTGCTTGACGTTTCTGGAGGAGGATTTCCTGCAGTGATTTTTCTGTTCTGCCTTTTCTTCACAGCTCTTGCAGTCCTGGTTGCCTCAGACGTGACTGCGCCCTTGCGTAATGATGCATGCCATGAATTTCGGTCTCTGGCTGCAGTCTCCCAGGTGTCATGATGAATTGCAAAAGCATTCAGTCAGATTTTCAGAGTGTCTTTAAAGCGTTTCCTCTGGCAGTCTTGGGGGCGTTTACCACAACGCAGTTCGCTGTAAAAAAATCGTTTAGGGAACCTGTGATCTGGCATGCGACTCAAGTGACCAGCCCAGCGAATCTGATTCTTTATTAGTAGAGTGTGGATACTGGTCATGGACGCACTTTCTAGGACTTCAGTGTCTGGGATCTTGTCTTGCCATTTAATCTTCAGTAGCTTCCTAAGGCAGACTGTGTGGAAATGGTTTAATTTACTAGCGTTTCGCTGATAAACAGTCCAGGTTTCACAAGCATATAGTAGTGTGGATAATAAAGTTCCTATAGAGGGCTGCTCATTCGCTCAGGGGGCAGCCGAATCCCACTGCTGCTCCGGTCAGTAGAAGACGACTATGTGGCCTGAGCCGCCTGTGCGCAGGTCTGCGACTACGGCTGCCAGAATACCCACGCGTGCCGCTTCGCCGCTCGCCCATCGCCACAGGGCTTGAAGGTGATATATGACGTTGGATGAAGAATGACTTGCGCGATGAATTGGATTAAAGTGAGGAAGAGTTGCGCAATTCGTCGACCTCACTCTCTCCCCTGAGTCCATCTGAGTCCAGTGGCAAGACAAGTCAAGACGACGAGACGAATACAGGGGCAGTGGATGACCAGGGCGCTCTACGTACCTTGCCGTGCTAATTACGTACCACAACGCTTTGCAGGTAAACGCCGTCTTGTCCGTTGAATCAGGAATGATTTCTTCCGCGCAGTCTGCCGAATCCTGTCTTCGCATGCTGGGTAGGCATACCCTAGTTCACAGCTTGGTTTGACACCAAATCGGCTACCCATGCCTGGTTTAGCCAGCCTCTCACAGCTGTTGCCGGGGGGGGGGGGGTGGCCGCTGTCGCATGCTGACAGCTACTAGGAGCCACAGACGTGAGCTGGGTGGACCAGTGGGGGATGGGTCCTGAAAGGGACATGAGAGTCATCCTTACCAAAGGTGGTAACAATGCCTGACACCCCGTACCCAGACAATAGATTACGCAACTACGTGCATACAAATTCAAAATTGGCGAATCAGCCATGCGCACATTTGGATTGGCGCCTCAGACAGCAGATCACAGAGAAAGGCTGAGAATCAAATATTCGGAAAGTTTAAACAGCAGGACAGCCGATAATAAAGTCAGAAAAATCTGCTTCATCAAAATAACAGACGACAGAGAGGTATAGAGTCATAATCGCCAATGTAAATGTGTACCCAAGATAATGCACCCAAAGGAGAAGATATTTAATGCAAGGGGAGGGTGAATGTATCTGGAAGGAATCCAGTTAACAATAAGAAGCACCCTTTGCATTGTGTATTCTTATTTTAATATCTCTATCTATTCCCGCATATTTGGTTATATTGCTTCAAAAATAGGTGTCTGGTTCCGCATCATTAAGTGTGCTTTCGCCAAGGGAGATCGGGCTGTTATTTGCTCAGTTTAATGGGACGCAGAGGTGTTTCCAAGGCACCAGGGCCGGGTTATATACTGGCCAAGATCTATTGACGCGTCCTCGCCGAGCGTCCTGGGCAACAGGTCCCTTCGGGGTCCTGGCTGAAGTCAATAGGATCGCCGATTCCTCCGAAGTCGGAGAGTGTCTGCCTGTATGACGAGGAACCACCAGTCTGCACACCAATAAGCCAGACATGGGACAACGGATACTCACGCAATCCTCAGGTCCTGTATGACATCACACTGATGTTGGACAACAGGATGCCTTCATCCGACATACAGGACTTTGCGTTGGAGCTCAAGCCAATGAACACAAGCAAGCAAGCAAGCAAGCAAGCTCAGTTTAATCTCATTCCTTTGTTTTTCCTTTATGAATGTTTAGACCTAATTAGTAATTGTTGTGACCTCTCATCAAGATTCATTTGTGATTAGTTTATCCTCCATATGATTTCCTCGCGCGAGTGTGTATGCGTGTGTGTGTGTGACGGGAGTGCAATTGTCGGCGGCGAAGTCCACATCATCAAGTTACTTTGTTAGAGCATATTGAATTCCATTTCTGGCAGTTATTATCCTCTGCAACGAGCCTATACTGTATTACGTTTCCAGGAAGGCAAAGGAAGTTAACTTAGCACCAACTTTGGAAACGTTAACTTCAATGTTAAATCGGCACTGCTGAATGAATTAGAAACATGCAGATCAACCATGAGAATTATATATAAACTACAAACATTCAATAATTGGTGCCTGCACAGAAGTGTGGGAATAAAATGGTGATAGAAGCATCAATATAATAAATATGGAGCTCTTGAAGAAATCAGAGAACTAAATATATTCCAATGAACCTAAAGGTGAGGAAAAGACTGTCCTGTTATTCCCGAGAGGAGATTGGAATCAACAAGCACATCTTTAAACTTAGTATCTGTTGGGATTATTGACTGACTTTGGTCTACACTCCTCTCTTCTGTCTTCCATTCCATATATCTATTTCTTTCTCTCTCTCTATTATTCCCTCAACACATACTCCGACACCAGTTCCTTTCAACGATAAGATAAAAGATTTATTAATAAAAACTATGTCTGGTGTATGTATGGATATTGTCTATGTAGTTGGTATGTTCTTCTAGTGTGGTTGCCAGATATGAACTCTGAATGTCTATCAGCTGGGTTGCTTCTCGCCCTTTCATTCTTCAAGATCACAGGACAGCACATCAAACAGGACAGAGCTCACCCTGGATGATCCGTATGCTTGAATCTGATGGTAAATCCGTTATTGAAGGAAACAAAACTGTTCACCACTGAGTCAAGGTACCGTAATAAAAGTCCCGTAAGTGTATGAATGCGCCTGAATCTGTTTCATGACGGTAAGTATCCAACCTCGAAAAACCACCACATCGTCACAGTTCTTCCTATAGTCTTTTATTACTAACACTGTTTTACTTGTCTATTCTTTCTTCCTTATGCATACAATACGTATGTAGTTGTAAGTATCCCTGCTTGCCCCAGGTTAACATCTTTTCCTTTTAAGTGTTTTAGTGGTATATTCATTTGAGCATACAGTGTTCTGTATTTGAATTGATTATTTCTTCATCTTAAAACATGCCTATGTTCTTTTTGGTTCTAAGTATGTACTTTATTTGTTCAAGTGTAGTACTCTTCATCTCTTCTCTGCTTTCACTAGGAGATTTGAACCTGTGGAGAAGTATAACAGATCCCGTGATAAGCATCCGCCCCTTACTACTACTTATGCAAGTGTCCTTCTCCAGCCATAATGACAAGGCTTCCGAAGTGAACACCCGCATAAGACATATGAATTCACCAAAGTCTAAACTATCCACTAATAGAAAGCCATGGTAAATGCTATTCACTCCCATCTATATTCCTATGCTAAACTATACTCTAATATACCTTATAATAATCCTAGTCTGAATTGGGAGTACTAATGCACAATAGATACACAAACGTTCTTCTGAACGCAGCATCACCCTTTTCATAATCCTTTGTCTCATGAAACCCAAGAATCACACTAAACTTCCACAAAGAGTTGCCACTCTTTATAGGTCATATTTGCCGCATAGTCCTTGACCTTGCTTGACACCTCAGGTTCCTACTTCATTATCACAGTTAGTGGAAAATTACAGATCTGAAACTTTTCCATTATTCATACATTCAGACCGCAATATGCTGTCCAATAATGCTGTCTGTCTTTGTCGCAAACCAATTTTTCCACGCGACTGTTACCTGGGCTGTAAGCGGCCCCTTCTGTCTTGACCTATAAACACCTGTGCCTGGTCAACCAGTTGTTTGTTACCCTTACTGCTTCGTTTGTTAACCCTTCTTCTACCTGGTTAGTCGGTGTATACAGTCGTCTATCTGGGAATCATTAACTCTCAGTATTTCACGACATAGGCCCCCTCTTAAGAGATTAGACCGCGTCGAATCTTTCTCACTGTAGGTTTGATTCCCATGATCCACAACCCTAGTCTTCTTCCTCCGGAGCTGGATGTCTGGATAAGAAATCTGCCCCTACATTCTCCTTACCAAGGATGTATTCCATTGTGAAGTCCAGTTGCAGCAACAACGTCCACCACATCCACCGTGCGTTGAGCTTCTGCGAAGTAGCTATTAACATCACGTGTTGATGATATGATTGGATCCTCACATGGCTCACCTCATTATCCAGTAGGCGCTCTAATTGACACCCTACTATACTACTCACGACTGAAACTAGTGTTGGCTCCTCGCTCCTCTACGTCCGGTCGACCTAATTTCGACTTGCGACAGCGACGGCTCACAATACAGACGGATTGTCCCATCCTGATTGTAACACTGCTTCCATGTCCTCTTGGTTTCCCCCGGCTTTGCCTCTGGGGATGTTTCGCCTCGTCCTCGTTGGACCGAGTCGTCTTTCCCAAACCTCCTGGGCTTTTGCTTCCAGGACCATCTTGGGCGATATTGTATCTGGTCAGCCAATCTTCGGTTGGAGTCCTGGGTAATTCTCGCTTTTCCCGACATTACCCACCCCTTCTGAACTTGGTTACCGGTGAAACTTTCACTCTTGTCCTTTCCCTGACTTGTGATTTCCCTTCTCCTGTCGTTGGGTAAATCTGACCTATCACGTACTGTCCCATAGGCCCTCCTATGTTGTACTGGCGATCTCTGGTCTTCGTCTGGACTGGTAACCTTTGTCCCAATGGCTGCCATCACCATAAAGTGCGAAGTTTTGCTCCCGGATCTCTCCTCATATTTCCTAATGAGATGTCTAGGGAGATTTTTCTGCTCTTCCCCGATCCGTATTTTGTAGATGTTCTTGGACACAACCTTTTCCACAGGATAAGGTCCTTTCCATCCTACTTGGAGTATATTGGTCTCTGCTGGACTCCACACTTCCACTTTGTCTTCCACTTTAAGAGCTAGTTTCCTCTTAATTCGCTTGTTGGGTGGTGCGTTCTGGCACTCCGAACAAGATTTCACCCACCGGCGTACATCTCCGGTCATTCCTGGCCAGCAATAATGGCCGGATATTTGCTGCAAGGTCTCTCTGACACCCATATGTCGATTCTCGCCTATGATGTGTCCACTCTGAAGAATGTGAGGACGGTGGGTCTCTGGAACCACCCACTGCTCGTGCAGGTTATCTCCCCTCCCAGCTCTCCGATAGAGTAGTCGATTCTTCAGAAAGTACTGTCCCCGTTCTGGTAGCTCAGCACTTCTTTGCAGCTTCCTGTAGCAAGGATGCAACGTAGTATCCTTCCTCTGGGCAGTATGCAATTCTCCTATCCCTGAGTAGTCGCATAGTGTCTCTGCCTCTTTTTCCTTCCCTTGAGATCCACTGACTACTGTTCCCTTTTGGGCTGGCTGTTTGGGCATCCCCAAAAAGACATATTTCGTGCCAATGATCATGGGAAATAAGGAGTCAGATAATACAGCAGCTGGAATAATGCCCGTGACGTACCTGGATTTAATCTCCACCTTGGCGATTGGCAGCGTCATGGTAACAGCACTCCTCATTGCCGGCTGTATTTCTATGGTCTCCCCTGTAAGTTGGTCTGGGCTTACCAAGCTGGCGTCCACCACCGCTTCCCCATCCAAACCTGTATCGTAGAGACAAGCAACCTGTTGGCCATTGACTTCAATCAGTTCAACCACAGGTGGTCTCTCTTGGTCCTGAGTGTCTTTCATCTCCTTGACCGTTTCCTTGCCTTCCTCTTTTAATTCCTCGAGGTTGGTTATGCAATTGGCGTCTTTTGCCTTGCATCTGCAGTCCACAGTATTATGTGTTATCGACTGGCAGTGTGTGCACCCTGTTCCCTTCCTAGGTTTCCGTGTGTCCTTTTTGTTCCTTTCTCCTTCGCCGACCTCAGCCTTGTCTGTGATCACCGATGTAGGAATCACTTTGCATGCTGCGAAGTAAGAACTTTTAGGTTTCGATCTGCAGTCTTTGGTGTTGTGAGAGGCCGCCTTGCAAAATGAACACCACTTCTCAGACCACTGTCGTTTCGCTTGAGAATTCGAGGTGCTCTGGTTTCCTGCCTTCACCTTCTCTGAACTCTCCTCTGTGTGCTTTATATAAGGTTCCACTTTTTCTCCTTCCCAGTTTTTAGGTTTCTTTTTCTCTGGTTTCTCCTGACCTTTGGTTTGTGTACTTAGTTCCTCAGTTTCACCATGTACCTCCACGAATCGATCCGCCAGCTTATTCACAACATCAATCCGTTCCGCCCCTTGTTCTCCCAAGAAGGTTCTGAGAGGTTTCGACATTTGCTTTCGCATCTGGTCGACCACCATCATCTCTTCGAGACTCTCATAATCCCTCTTGAATTCTGCCAAGTCCATCCATTTCTGGAGATAGGATTTCAGCCTTAGACTGTAGGCGGCGAATAGTTTTCCCGGCTCTCGTCTAGACGATCTAAACTTCTTCCTATACGTTTGTGCTGTGATGTCAAAATGTTTCATCAAAGCGGCTTTTAATTCCTGGTAATTATTTTCCTGTCCTGGTGGTAAGCGTGTGTACACCTCAAATCCCGAACCTATTAATCCCTGGGATAATTTAAGAGCCCACCTGCTCCTATCCAGCCCCATAGCGACTGACATTGCTTCGAAACGAGATGCGTACTGGTCAAAGCGTTCCTTAGACTGATCGTAGACAGCTAAGGGAAACTTCATGGCATGGTAACCATGTCCACTCATGTGGGTTGCACCAGGTGACGAAGAACTTCCTTCTGCTGCATCTATTTCACCCTTAGTTTGTGTCTTGAGTTCTAACTCTTTCAAGCGGTATTCATGTTCCATTTCTTGTCTCCTGGCAGTCTGTTCCATTTCCAGTTTCTTGGTCTCCTGGTCCATTTTCTTGGCCTCTTGTTCAATTTCCATTCGCTTGGTCTCCTGGTCCATTTTCTTGGCCTCTTGTTCCATTTCCAGTCGCTTGGTCTCCACCTCTATTCTTCTCACTTCCAACTCTGTCTTTCGATCTTCTCGTTCCGCTTGACGAATCTCTCGCTCTCTTTCCTGTATGTAATCAGTTAAGTCTGAACCAGCCAACCCAATTTCCTCTCCGTTTGCCCTCAGTTCGGCGGTAGTTAGTTTGGGAGTGGCCATAGTTAAAGCAGGTAAGTCAGCACGTTGAGTAAAGACACCTCAAGGCAGTAAATAGTACTCACTATAAACAGATAATCTACCTAGAACCTATATCATTTTCTATGCCTATCTAATATTATTAATCTACAACACCACACAGTACATCACAACCACTCTCTCATCCACAAGAGGAGATATAGGATAAAGACTTATGTAGACGTGTGACCGTGTGACTAGGTATGTAATGTGTCTTACCACCTATCCACATTCACTCTGTCTGGAACTTTCTCACTGTAAAGTCACCAGCGTTAATGAAATGTTTCCACCATAAATGTAATGGCACCATATATCCAATGGACGTCCTTCCATTAAAAGTCATCAATATATACTTCTTTTTCTTTTATTCCAATCAGTATGTCCCAACATGCAGGTACTCCGCTATGCCTGTGCCAATATGCAGGTACCCCTCTATGCATATGCCCTGTTATGCCCAGGTCATATGGGTATTTTTCCTACCCCGCTCGCTCCACCAATTATGTCCTGTTATTCCCGAGAGGAGATTGGAATCAACAAGCACATCTTTAAACTTAGTATCTGTTGGGATTATTGACTGACTTTGGTCTACACTCCTCTCTTCTGTCTTCCATTCCATATATCTATTTCTTTCTCTCTCTCTATTATTCCCTCAACACATACTCCGACACCAGTTCCTTTCAACGATAAGATAAAAGATTTATTAATAAAAACTATGTCTGGTGTATGTATGGATATTGTCTATGTAGTTGGTATGTTCTTCTAGTGTGGTTGCCAGATATGAACTCTGAATGTCTATCAGCTGGGTTGCTTCTCGCCCTTTCATTCTTCAAGATCACAGGACAGCACATCAAACAGGACAGAGCTCACCCTGGATGATCCGTATGCTTGAATCTGATGGTAAATCCGTTATTGAAGGAAACAAAACTGTTCACCACTGAGTCAAGGTACCGTAATAAAAGTCCCGTAAGTGTATGAATGCGCCTGAATCTGTTTCATGACGGTAAGTATCCAACCTCGAAAAACCACCACATCGTCACAGTTCTTCCTATAGTCTTTTATTACTAACACTGTTTTACTTGTCTATTCTTTCTTCCTTATGCATACAATACGTATGTAGTTGTAAGTATCCCTGCTTGCCCCAGGTTAACATCTTTTCCTTTTAAGTGTTTTAGTGGTATATTCATTTGAGCATACAGTGTTCTGTATTTGAATTGATTATTTCTTCATCTTAAAACATGTCTATGTTCTTTTTGGTTCTAAGTATGTACTTTATTTGTTCAAGTGTAGTACTCTTCATCTCTTCTCTGCTTTCACTAGGAGATTTGAACCTGTGGAGAAGTATAACAGATCCCGTGATAAGCATCCGCCCCTTACTACTACTTATGCAAGTGTCCTTCTCCAGCCATAATGACAAGGCTTCCGAAGTGAACACCCGCATAAGACATATGAATTCACCAAAGTCTAAACTATCCACTAATAGAAAGCCATGGTAAATGCTATTCACTCCCATCTATATTCCTATGCTAAACTATACTCTAATATACCTTATAATAATCCTAGTCTGAATTGGGAGTACTAATGCACAATAGATACACAAACGTTCTTCTGAACGCAGCATCACCCTTTTCATAATCCTTTGTCTCATGAAACCCAAGAATCACACTAAACTTCCACAAAGAGTTGCCACTCTTTATAGGTCATATTTGCCGCATAGTCCTTGACCTTGCTTGACACCTCAGGTTCCTACTTCATTATCACAGTTAGTGGAAAATTACAGATCTGAAACTTTTCCATTATTCATACATTCAGACCGCAATATGCTGTCCAATAATGCTGTCTGTCTTTGTCGCAAACCAATTTTTCCACGCGACTGTTACCTGGGCTGTAAGCGGCCCCTTCTGTCTTGACCTATAAACACCTGTGCCTGGTCAACCCGTTGTTTGTTACCCTTACTGCTTCGTTTGTTAACCCTTCTTCTACCTGGTTAGTCGGTGTATACAGTCGTCTATCTGGGAATCATTAACTCTCAGTATTTCACGACAAAGACAAACACCGATTTAAAAAAAAACAACCGAGGACAATATAATAAAATACTCTCTTGTCTGGAAACCACAAGGTAACAGAAACAGCGGGAGAGCTAAAAGCACAAAGAGAATTACTGAGATGAATAATATTGGGAGGACAAGGGGGGAGCTACAGGAGATAGCAAAGGAAATGACGGCTTGGCGTGGTGTCCTTGCGAGCCTATACCCTGTCTAAGGATAAACAGTAGAAGAGGTCTATCATATTCTCAATTGGTGGAATCTTTTAGGTTTCATAATTCTTGCACTCTAGTAAATAATGTAAGGTATGTTGCGAGCCTATACCCCATCTGAGGATAAACAGTAGAAGAGGTCTATCATATTCTCAATTGGTGGAATCTTTTGGGTTTCATAATTCTTGCACTCTAGTAAATAATGTAAGGTATGTTGCGATCCTATACCCCATCTGAGGATAAACAGTAGAAGAGGTCTATCATATTCTCAATTGGTGGAATCTTTTTTGAGGGGGTTTCATAATTCTTGCACTCTATAGTGTGCTTATTTTTGTCTGCCCCAATATAAAATTCCATATCTCAGTAACCGACTGAAAGAAAATGATGAGATTTAGCATATAACCTTATCATTATGTCCACCCAACAAAGCAATTTTTGTTCTGGAGATTTTTACAGCAGATTTCAAAGTTTGCTTATATGCGGTATATAATTTACGGGTCAGAGATGAAGTTCATAATTTTAAATGTATTAGCCTACAGCGTAGCCAGACAATCAGCGTTCAATGTTGAATATTTTACGTTTTTCACGGGATTGGCCTTACGCCAAGAACCCCGCGCAGTTTAAACTGGGACTGTTCAGAGGTGTCGTCAAACTGTGGATTATTTCATGAAACATGATGATTATTATTATTTTATTTTTTAAATCTTACAACTTATCGCTAACATTGAAATGTGTGAATATTTTTCAATGGGATTGAATGCGAAATTGTGTAAACACTTCAAAGCATCGCTATGAAGTTGTACACATATTTTTGTATAGAAGCTGATCGCAGGAAACTGTTTTATACTATTACAAATTCCTAAAAAAAGAATAGTGCATGCATTGGGTTTGAGTAAACGGTCATTTCGTCGATGGGTGCAAGAATCTGGAATTAAACTACCACGCAATAACCAAACGGTAGGTAGAAAGGTTATTGTAGACAGCTTTGACAAAGATGTCATAAGGCGAGCTATTATAAAAATGCTTTAAAAAGTCGCTTAAACGTCGACAGGGTCGACTTCATTGCACCGGGTTCTATCCCATATGGCTCGGTATCTTTCCCCAGCGCGGAAAGTATCGCACAAAGCACGAACTCCGCAGCTCTAGCGACGACCCACAGAAGTCTCCGAAAAATTTAACTCGTGAACCGAAGGATGCAGCCCGGAATCGAACCCACAACCTTTGGAGCCCGAGTCAAAAGGCTTGACCACTTCGCCATGGAGACTCCTAAAATTCTAAAAATTTTGGAGTTTATATCCAGCATTATAAAAATGCTGGATGCCAAAGAAACAGTGACTGTAAGAAAACTTAGGGTTTGGTTGAGAAAAAACAATAACATAGAGCTATCCAAAACAACTTTGTGGAAAATTATAAGGACATTATCTTCACTTTTAGAAAGTACAAGGGATGTAGAAATATTCTTTGCGAGCAACCACATTAAGGAGCCATGAGAAGCAGATACCTACGTGAAATAAGGGAAATGCGCAAAGAAAATTATGGCACAGTGTATTTGGATGAAATGTGGGTCAATGCGCACCACACAAGTGATAAGGAATGGCAATCAGTGGATGGACAGATAAAGCGATATGTGCCCAGTAGTATAGGACATTTTGGTCATGGCCCATGCTGGTAATACGCATAATGTCTTACAACAGAATGCTGGGCTCGTGTTCGTATCAAAGCATACAGACAATAGGGATTATCATAATAAGACGAATGGTAATGTATTTAAAGATTGGCTCGAGAATACTGTGCTTCCATCCCTAGATAGACCGTCGCGTCCAATTATGGACAATGCATGATATCAATGTTGTTGCCCAAGAAGACAAAATACCTACAGCATAGAGCACAAAGTGAGCAATAAAGATATGGCTCCGAATGGAAAACATACCATTTCCAGAAAGGTATTTCTAGTTAGAATTGTTGTCCCTTGTAAAACAGACGCCAAACAAGCAACAAATATCAAATCGACAAGTTGATAGAAGAGCATCGTCATGGTTGCTTGAGATTTCTGCAGTACCACTCTCATTTTAACCCTATAGAACTTGTGTGGGCTAAAATTAAAGGACAGGTGGCAGCTGACAATACTATATTCAAATTGTCTGACGTCAAGATGCTAATCCAGTCCGCGCTATTAAATATTGATAAAAGTTACTGGAAAAAATGTGAGGACCATGTGTTGAAAGAGGAAGAGGTCTATTGGAGAAAGGATGGATTGAATTTTATGTAACCGAGAGAAATCATCAACCTACTGGAATCGTCCGACACAGATTAAGGTCTGAGCAGATCGCAGACCTTAATCCGCGTGCACGCTTACTGGGATATTTTGCTCCAACCATTCAGACGAATTGAAGGCCCTAAACATTAGAGCATCAGCACAATTTCAATGGCAACAGTTTGTATTCCACAGTGATGAATTTTCAATTCTGAAAGCCCTCAGCAGTGACAAAGAACTGGTATTGAAAAAAAAAAAAAAACTCTAAGCGCATTGAATACCAACAGAAGAGTAATTATTGTGGCATAACAAGAAACGTGAGAGCAAAAACTTTGTCAAATTAGGGGACAACACACGTGCATACGAATCAATCTATAAACTACAATGAAAAGAGGACCAACATCTTGGTCGTTAAGAAGAAAGCCCACTACAGAGACACTGACAACTATTTTCATAGTGCAAAACAGGTAATCATCTTCCGGCTCTGAACAGTAAACAGCAGAGTAGACAATCTTTCACGAAGACTCAAAGCGGGTCTGTCACCCATGCGCACGTGTGAACAAACTACACAGACAGCTGAACAGATCCTTAAAAATGGACACATGATGACTAAATTGCGGTATCATTTCTGGTCACTCCATACGCACATTAACGCACAGCTATTTGGAAGCTTTCACGAACTCAACAGAAAAAGCTAAATGCATCCTAGTAACATGAATACTTGTGAACAATTATTAACCAGCAGCTGAAGAAACAAGAAGGATATGAAAAATAAGGTAAGAAATATATTCCTTCTACTTTCCTGTCAATTTACACATTATTTACCCCATGCCTCTGTAAATTCTCTGTCTTTACTAATATTACACATTGCACCCTTCTCGGGATTCTCCGTGGTGAAGTGGTCAAGCCGTCTGACTCGGGCTCCGAAGGTTGTATGTTCGATTTCTTAATTTCACGAGTGCATTTTTTCGGAGACTTCCGAGGGTCGTCGCTGGAGCTACGGAGTTCGTGCTTTGTGCGACGCTTTTCGGAAAAGAGACTGGGACTTGCGGAAAGAGACTGGGAAATATGGAATAAAAACCCGGTGCAATGCAGTCGGACTTTTAAGCTACTTTTTTATTGCACCCACTCCCATACGAATCTGGCTACGCCTTAGTGTAATGTAAGACTAGTTTGTTAGCGCGAATTCACTACATTTTCCCCAAAACATCAAAGAAATGTCGCCGCTTTCGATGATTTAAGTTGCTTTTGGACCTATCAAAGACATATTCCTTTGGGTGGGGGTAAACATAAGACGGCAGGAAAAATTTCATAACGATGCAACAGACAGTTTTCAAAATAATTGATCGTGAATGAAGGCATTAATTTCTTGACATTCACATACTATAGTAAATAATGTATATGAAATTATCATATATGAGTATATTAGTAACAGCAAACGAAAGTGGAAAGTACTTCCGGCATTCTTCCGTGTACAGAAAGAAGTAGGCGTGACGATTTCTCTCTATAGCTTCAAACGAGCACATCAACTCTGCAATAACACAGGTATATGTAGTTATGTAGCATATATCCGTTTGATTATTGAATGATAACAATAGGTTAACAATAATTTTACTTAAGTAATGTTCATTTCTAAACAAGTATTTTGATTTTCAAGTTTCCCTTTACATGAATCGATGAATCATCCATCGGAAAAAGAGAGGAAAGAGGAAAGAAATTGTTTTAAAACAAAGAAACATTCGACTTTCAGACTTCTGAGTATTCGAAAATATATTTAGTCTGAAGATATTTATGTATATTTACTGATTATTAAATTGTTAGTATTTATTGATTTTGATAATATTGACGTGAGGTTTTTGTAAATTATTATGTATTAAATATTATTCTGCCACAAAAGCTAATTTTGCCTGTTATTAAGTTAAAGTAAATATTATATAAATATTCTCAGACACTATTAGAAAGAGCTATAGAATTGAAACAGATATGTTCTTATGCTTCATAGACTACACATAAGCATTTGACAATGTGAAATAATACGGAATAATAACATTACTAAAGTCTAAAGCAACTGAACATTGATGGCAAAGATCTGCGAATAATAAAGAACATATATTGGTAGCAAACAGCACCCATAAGAATCAACAACCTTATAGGAACATTTCAGTGTATAAAGAAGGGCGTCAGTCAAGGTTGTGTATTGTCTCCTGATTTGTTCTCATTGTACAGTGAATATATAAGATCTACAGAAAATGTGTCAGGGATCCTGGTTGGTGGACATAATTAATATAAATAACCTACGTTATGCTAATTACACCGTCTTGATAGCAATAAGTCAGAAGGATCTACAGGAAATGATAGATACAGTGGTTGTAGAAAGTGAAAAAATGGGTCTCAGTTACTTAACCAGAAGTGATTGTTTGAACCGATGCAAATGAAGTCCTGTAAGGGATGCTTTTTTGTTTGGGGTGAATTAAAAATAAAGTACCGAAGAATGCTGAAAATTAATTGGACAGCCAAAATGAGCAATTTGGACGTTTTAAGGGAAGCTGAGTCGTAAAAACAACTTATCACAAACATCAGAAAGAGGCAGTCATCGTTTTTTTGGCCACATTATGAGAAAACAAAAACTGGAACACATTGTGACAACTGTAAAGATTTGCAGAAAGAGAGATATAGAAAGACAGCCGGAGAAGATTTTTGAGTCTTGTGTATTGGCACGTAATGGAGTCAACACGCGAATTGATCCATGAAGTCGGAGATAGTCATTTGTGGAGAGGCATGATTGCCCATGTCAGCCGGCAAGGCACTGGATGATGATGAAGTAAAACTGACATGATAATTAAAAGATGGCAACTGTGCTGAATGTCTTAAGCACAATACTGTAATAAGTTATGACAGATTACTTACTGTTTTCAACCATATGATAGACAGAGCCTCATTATACATACATTATAGATCATATATTATAACATGTTGAAAAAACAATATCTGTGAAAAATTACACACAAAAAGAATGCTAAACCTTGTACAACTTATAAGATATATCCCATTTATAATGCTGGATGGTAAGAAAAATAAACCTCAAAACTAGCTCTAATTGAATAGAGAAAGACAGTCAGTTTAAAAGAAATCCAGCAAAGTTAAGACAACGAGATCAATATCTGGATGACTTGGTCATATGGCATGAACAGAACAGAACACTGCTCAGAGACTAATGATCACGTGAGATGGTGCCCACACTTATCAGCGTGGCACATGATGATGAAGACAGTACTGATGATGGTCACTGTCAACATCCTCTAACACTGGTCATAACATGTGTTCCATGGAAGAGTTGCTGTTTCTGGATTCTGGAGTAGCATTAATTTATTCATCATGTGCCACGGCGGTAAGTGTGAGTGGTCAAGTTTCGCCATCTTACACGATCACCAGAATCGTGGATCAGCTCTGTGTTCTTGTCCCGACCATGCCATGTATTCAAGCCTTCCAGATATTTTGTTCTCTCCCTTCCCCTTGTTCTTTTCCCCTCAATCTTGCCAGTTGTCGCCAAGCCTCTAGTTTATTTCTTCTCCTAACATGCCCAAAAAACTTTAACCGTCTACGTCTAATTTCTCTAATCAGTTTGTGGCTTTCATTTGCCTCTTGTAGGACTTGCTCATTGGTTTGGAGTAGCATTAGGTTGGGCAGTATTGCAAAGCTCCTCTACTTCTAGTCCTCTGTTGTTGAACTGACAGTATCTCAGAGATGGTATATGGGCATTAAAGTAATTGATGAAAATGATAGCTTTCTTCAGTGTTACCTCAAAGTCCAGGAAACTTGCCACTGAGGCTGGAGGGCAGCAGATCTTGTGCAGAGTATACTTTACGTTACCTGTGCCTCATAGTTGCATTATTTGGTGGTCAATATTGGCCACAGAATTGTTGGTTATGTGGCTTGGACATTGTTTCTTACCTTAGCTATATTACCTTTTCATTTAAAGATTATTTATTACCAAGGTCATGATACCTTGGCAAATTTGTATGTATTGAGTGGGAGTCTCCATGGCGAAGTGGTCAGGCTGTTTGACTCGGGCTCCGAAGGTTGTGTGTTTGATTCTGGGCCGCGTCCTTTGGTTCATGAGTGAAATTTTTTCGGAGATTCCTGTGGGTCATCGCTAGAGCTACGGGGTTCGTGCTTTGTGCTATGCTTTCCGTGCTGTGGAAAGAGACCAAGCCATATGGGATAAGACCAAGTGCAATGAAGTCGACCCTGTCGACTTTTAAGCAGCTTTTTTTGTATGTATTGAGTATATCCTGTTACCCTTATTTCCTTCTATGGAAGGGTGGTTTCTTGCAAAAGGGATACATCCACTTGATGTTCAGCCAGTTTCTTTACCAGCTCCGCTGTTGTATTCTGAAGTCCTGCCATATTCAGCTGGAAGGTGTTGGTTGATATTTCCTTTAGCTAATTTTTCACAAGGAGCAGGAAGATGGACTTTGCTAACCAAGGCAACACCCGAGCTCATATAGATTATATTGGTTTCTTCTTCTTTTTCTTCCTGCGTTCATCCAGAGTTTTTTTTTCTGGATGTGATTGCGTTTTGCCTGTTTACAGCAAAGCTGCGTTCTTGCGCCGTTAGGCCGACACATCCGACTTCTGCGGGCATTTGTTGACCGGGTTAACCATCCCGGGATTATATTGGTTTGACTTTGAATGAAAGTTATTGGGCTTGTGCAGCAGACATCTTCATCCCAAAAGGCATAATGAGACTGTCTTGTTCTATGACCTCTGGGCCATTGGTTTGGTCACTTCTTCTTTTAGCTTTGGAGAAGATCCCTATGCTTATGAGTGGGATTCACAAAGCCATGCAATAGGTGGAATTCACAGGGCCTGCAGTAGGTGGTATTCACAGAGCCATGCAATATGTGGAATTAACAGAGACATGCAATAGGTGGAATTCACAGAGCTATGCAATAGGTGGTATTCACAGAGACATGCAATAGGTGGTATTCACAGGGCCACGCAATAGGTGGGATGAAAAACAACAATAAATAAATATTTTTCTTAGTATACATTTTTATGCCAGGGCATGCAGGTGTACCAGGAAATGAGCAGGCTGACAGGCATGCGGGTAAGGCTACTGTGAAAGGTGGACTAGCCATGGACCAGGCTGATATACTCAATGCTCTACGAGAAGTAAGATTATTGCGAGAACCAAGTGATGACTGTGAATCTACAACCATGATCAGACTGCAAAAACAGCAAGTTAAAAGAGGTGTGGCCAAACAAGAACACTATACAGGAAGCCAAAGAAGATTCATAAAACCAACACACAACTGGTGTCGTGAGCCGCTACACGCTGCAGGATTTACTGAGGAAGGGATCCGAGCATTTATGGATTTGTTGTTGTTTTTTTTGCTCTCGCTCGCTTTGAACTCAAGCGTAGTTCATACATACTATTTATAGTAGTGATGGACTGAATGTTGTGTATGGATTAGCTTTCCCTATTAACAATGTCTCTCGCCATCAGGCGAACCCACTCCGACTTCAGAGGTACTTGTAATTTACGCCCCCAAGTTAAGGACGACAGGTCAACATTTTAGTCCAGCTGTCTGGTGTAGGGGTTGAACCGCTAACCTCGGCATCAGCACACCGGATGTTTAAGAACACGCGTTCTTACCCATTCAGCCATATGGACCTGCACTAATGGATTGAATGGATCAATATGCAATGAGGATGACCTGTCAACTAATTAATAAATATATTATTGTTGTTATTATTATTATTATTATTATTATGGATACACTGATTAATTAATTTATTTATTTGTTAACAGTATTAAAATGAATGTGGATCATGAAGTTGGACTTCTTGTCGACGAAATAAAACGATTGGGCAAGGAAGGTGAGAATACCTTACTAATACCATAGAAAAATATGGAAAGGGATTAGAGATGTCCTCATTCACCAAGTAATTATCTATGTCTGAAGGGGATTCTTCTTTGGGCTTTCTTAAAGTGTACCTGAAAACTAGCTGCATTTAGATGATTCTTCTTTCTATAATGTTGCATGTTTTTTGCAGGATTCTGCAATCAACTCAAGGTTGATGTTATAGGCAGTTGTACGTTAAGTAGTTTTTTTCCATTGCTTTCTGAATGAAAAGTCAGCATTTAAGTCCCAACTTAATGTCAGTGTAGGGGTTGAACTATCAGTGCACATGGAAGTTTAAGAGCGAGCGCTCTGATCATATTGACCACATCGACGTCTTTAGATGATTATCAACTTTCTTTATGTCAGTCTGTCAACATTTTTTATGGCAATTTGTTAACTTAAGAGTAATTTGTTAACCTAATTTATGCCAATTTGTTAATTATTTTTATGACTATTACAAACAATTATTGTAATTTGCTAATTTAAGAGTAATCTGTTAACCTAAATGCATGTATTGGTGTAATGGTTAGTATGTCATGCTGAATATGAGCACGGTTGGACAAGGGAGAGAAAGACTGGCAACCTTTTCCTCTGTGCATTCATGCATACAAAATGTGAATGTCCCAACACACGGCAGGATTTTGGTGTTGGATGTTTGTTTGTTTGTTTACGATTGATTGATTGATTGATTTAAGAACGGACATCACAGCATTTGGGGCATTCCCATAAGCGCTCCGTCCCCATCCTCAGAAGCCAGCGAAGAGTTCCAACCCCAATAGTATTTGATGCTAGTAAGATCATGTTTGTTTACGAGTAATTTATTAGCCTGATTTATGACATTTTCTCAGCTTATTTCATGGCACTGTTACAAATATGTGGTAATTTGTTAATTCATAGCCCTGTTAAAAATATGTGGTAATTTTTTAATTCATAGCACTGTTACAAATGTGTGGTAATTTATTAATTCACCATGTGCCATGCTGATAAGCTATTTCGCCATCTCACACAATCATCAGAGTCGTGGTTGAGTTCCATGTTCTTGTCTTGTCCATGCCATGTGGCCAAGCCATTTCCCCTTGTTCTTTCCCCTTCAATCTTGCCAGTTGTCACCAAGTTTTCTAGTTTATTTCTTCTCAAAACGGTCCAAAAACATTGTGACTGTCTACATCTAATTTCTCTAATCAGTTTATGGTTTCCATTTGCTTCTTATAGGACTTGCTCATTGGTTTTTCTGTCTGTCCATGGTATTCTTTACATTTTCCTCAGAACCACATTTCCACTGCTTTTTCAGTTTGTCTGCTCTTTGTTCACATTTCACGTTCATTCAAAAGTACAGGATCTATGTAGCACTCCAACACTCTTTTTCTCATTGCAATTGACATTTTAAAAAATTCATATAAGTTTTCCTTAACTTACAGCAGTTTGTCTTAACTTACAGCAGTTTTCCTTAATTTACAGCAGTCTATCTGAACTTACAGCAGTTTATCTTAACTTTCAGCAGTTTTACAATTTGCTTTATGTCCATTTGTTAGTATAATTGCTAGGGATGTGGCCAATATTTTTACAAGAATTTTAACTTCATTTACAATAGAATTAACTGCCGCACACAACACATTGTTCTAAAGACATTTTTATCTTCTCCAGGAGCAAATGGTAAATGTGAAGTAACATTTGGAACTCTCTTCAACGATGACAAGTGTGCCAACATATTTGAGGCGTTGGTAGGGACCCTCAGAGCCGCTAAACGAAAGAAGATTGTAACTTATGATGGAGAACTGCTGCTCCAAGGCGTGCATGACAATGTTATTATTTCACTGCTTTGATTTTGACAATCACATATAGACGTTTGCTTAATGGTCTTTTAGAATGCTTTTGATTCTGATGCTCACATTGTAAATGCTTTGCTGAATGTACTTCTGGAAGGTTGCTTTTGTTTCTGTATGTGAATTTAGGCTGGTGTATTTATTTGAATAATGAAGGCACAAATAATAGATTGTACAATTCATTGTTTGGGATATTTTGCTGCATCTTGTCAGGTGATTTGCAGAAATCACACAACATAAACTAAAGCAATAAGATAAACCCTTCAAGCTGAAATATACAACACACATATTCCCACGGTAATTTAAATTGTTTACATGAGTTAAATGGATTGACGACATCAGAGACATTGTACAACCTCACGGAATGACACTATCCAGTGCCGTCCACCGGGCGCTGGAACGCAAATTATTCCTCCCCACGACGCTTGACGGCAGAAGTGGAAGATGATGATGATGATGATGATGATGACATGAGTAATTTTAAACTTACTATCATGTCTTTTTGTTTACACAAAGTTTGTTTGGCTATATGAATAGCAATGGCGTCAGCAAACTTTAATATTAGTCCATTTTGTGTTAAACACGCAAGATGTTTTGTCTCTTTCATACCACCGATTCCCAAGAGATTGGTGCTGTTGATGACGTGAGAAATTTCCTGTGTGTAAGTTTTCTTTCGTTACCAGTCTTCTTTCTTTATTATATTCTGTCTATCCAACTGGATATGTGTTCTACCACCCATTTTTCAACTGCCTCTCATTGCTGCCAATGAAGATAGACTTATATTTATCGTTGACTTACTTGTAACGAGGATTTGAAAAACTGTTTTTGTTTCTGTGTGCGAAATTAGACTTGTTATATTTAATGTAAAAATTAGTTTTTGAAAAATTGTTTTTATTTCTGTGTTTGAATTTAGATTGTTATATTTACTGTAGGTTGCATTTCAGAAAATAATCATATGCATTAAGTCATAGTCATTGAATGTCAGAAAGAAAGTTCTAATATTTTATATAGAACCTGTCCTGCTGTATAGCAGTGAATCATGGAATATGAACAAACAGAGTGGGTAGAGCTTGGAGGTAACAGAGATGTGGTTTTTGAGATTAATTTTGTGAATGCCTTAAAGTAATTAACAAGTGCCTGAAAAAGGCCAATAAGTAGAACATTCTATGCATGTGTAAGCACTTGACAAATAATGTTCTTTGCTCATGTAATGAGAAGAGAATCTTTGGATAACATCATGACTGGAAAATTCAGTGGTGAAAGAGGCAAAGGTGGATGTGATTGTGCATAGATTACTACTCTGACATGGAGGAATATCAACAGAATTTGTATTGTTGGTGTGTGCCTTCACTCGCTTTGAACTCAAGCGTAGTTCCTACATGTGTTACTGCTTCTAGTGCACTGGACTGATTTTTGCGTGAGGATTAGCCTTCCCTATTACCAGTGTCCCTCACCATCAGGTGAACCCACTCTGACTTCAGAGGTACTTGTCATTTTCACCCACATGTCAAGGGCGAGTTTTTGTGTCTGACATCTCTGTAGTTTCTGCATGCAAGTTTTCGATGCTAGTATTTACTGTTGCTATAATATGCCTAACATTGGCCTAACATGTATTTGATGACAGCATTATATTTGTTAGTCTGTGTTGTTATCATGGCTCAGTCATTACATAATTAAATGTTTGCTGTTATTGGAGGTGTCATATTTTTTATGGTAAACAAAAAGGTAATATTCTGTTCAACCGTTTGTGTTATAATTGTGGTATATAGTGTTAATTTATGATGGTGGGTCTTTGTTTATTCTTACCGTTTATTTATATTAAGAAATGCACAATGTGCTTCCCATTTCGTATCTAATGATTTTTATTCTGGTGCGCTTTCCTTGTTTTTCTACGAGCAGTATGAAGATTAGAGAACTACTGTTTGCGGATGACCAAGCACTAATAGCAAAATCAGAAGCTGAATTACAATACCACATGAATAGTCTAAACGAAATGTGTAGAGAACATAACATGAAAATTAGCACAAGTAAAACAGAGGTAATGACTGTAACTAAAGAAGAAAAAGCAACAACGATTCACCTAAATGAACATCCCTTGAAACAAGTAAAGAGTTTCAAGTACCTAGGAAGTATAATATCTTCAAATGGCAAATCAGAAGACGAGATCGAAAATAGATGCAATAAGGCAAACCAACTCATTGGACAAATGGCACCAATACTAAAGAACAAACATGTATCAATAACTACTAAGAAAGCACTTTACAACACAGTCTTCCACCAACTCTATGTTACCAATGCCAAACCTGGACAATGACAGAAAAAGAGAGAAGAAAAATCTCAACAACAGTAATGAAGATTCCTGAGAAGAATACTCAATATATCAAGAAGAGATAAGATCAGAAATGAAGAAATCAGGACTAAGTGGGGGTTATAACTGCACTAGATTTCATTATAAGGCAGCAAATCAAATGGTTTGCCCATGCAAGTAGGTTACCAACTAACAGTATGCCACAACAAGCAATGATGTACAGACCAGAGGGAAGCAGAGGAAGAGGCCAACCACATAAACGATGGACGCAGGGAATATCAGAGTCCATGAAAATATCAATACATGAAGCCCATAAGTGGACACTCTCTCGCTGTTTATATTTCACCTCGACACCGCAAGGTACAAAAGGATGAGATGAGATGAGCGCTTTCCTTGTATTCCTGGGCTGACATTGTTCTAACCATTCATCCCTAAACCCATGTAGGACAGACAGATGACTGGATGGTCTCTCTAGCAATGTGGACAAATAGTCGGTTATTCATATTTATTTATTAGTATTACTTCTTTCCTTGCATTTGTCTTTATCATCATCCACCCTTTAACCTGCACTTTGGCCGAACAATGACAGAATTATCTCCTCAGCATGAGTGGATAAATAACCGATTATTCATATGTATTAATTTTGATTACTTCTTCTCAAATGGAGATTAAAATCATCATAATGTGCCATGCTGGTATTCGTTCATGTTTCGCCATCTCACACAATCACCAGAGTTGTGGTTCAGCTCTGTGTCCTTGTCCCGACCATACTGTTTGGTCAAGCCATCCAGATATTTACTTCTCTGCATTCCCTTTGTTCTTTTCCCTTAATCTTCCTAGTTGTCACCATGTTCTCTAGTTTATTTCTTCTCATAATGTGCCAAAAAAAATTTGACTGTCTGCGTCTAATTTCTCAAATCATTTTGCGGTTTTCATTTGCCTCTTGTAGGACTTTATCATTGGTTTTTCTGTCTGTACATGGTATGAAAAGCAGAATAGGATACGCAAAAGTTGCATTTCAGAAAATGGAAACTATCTGATGCAGTAAGTCAAGGGAGAGGTGGTCGAGCACCTATGGAACTAGGCGGGGGAACAGATTGAGAACCCATATAAAGAAAGAATGATATTGTGGGGGATCGGCAGGGGTTCTGGGAAAATCTCAAAACTCAGAGGGAAGACAAGGAGAACTTCCAATCAAATAGCGGCGGGAACGATTAGTAGTATGACTCTTCGCTGGCTGTTGAACAAGGGGACAGAGCACGTATGGGAATTCTTGAGTGCAGTGATGTCGGTTCTTAGCTCAACTTAACTCAACTCAGTATCATTGAGTGTCAGAGAGAGGGAGTTCTGAAATGTTATGTAGAACTTGTTCTACTGTACTACAGTGGATTATGGAATGTGAATGAACAAATAAGGAAGGGCTTGAAGGCAGCGGAGATGTGGTTTCTGAGACTCTTGTTGCGAATACCTTGGACTGCCAGAGTAACTAACAATTAGTGTCTGGAAAAGGCTACTGAACGTAAAATATTATATTCAAATGTAATCAACCAGCAGATATGACTGAGCTACCGTATGACAGTAGACGGTACTACCTGCTTCTGTTAGCGCCGAATGTTGGGTGACGTTCACTAAACCCGAACCCCACATTGTGCCAACGGCTTCGGGCAGAGGAGCGCAATTGGGAGGGTACAAGCCTTATCCTAGTGCGAGGAAATGCAACATAAAGACTAAATGTCATGGCAGGGCAGACCAGGCCGTAAGCCTTGGTTGGCAACTGGTCTAGGATCGAAGCTCCGACAGGCGGACAGTTAGAGCATTGCTTTGCTGATCCAGTAGCTTCTGCAGCTTGTCTTGTTCCAGGTGTATTGGTGTTACCTTTCCTTTGGAGTAAACTAGGCAGCAATCGTACTGCATGGACAATGCATGGCCTCTAAATTTCGTCTAGGCTTTCGGCTATGGAGAGGTATAACTCCATTTTACAAAATATCGTCTATCAAGATGGCCAGGTGCCAGTCATTGCATATTAGAAATATGGACTTTTACCCATATTCGAAGTTATTCCAGAACATACATATATGTTGTCAACAGTTGCGTAACTAGCCAGCAGAAGCCAGAAGAGCGACTGCTGTACCTGTACCCTGTTAGTGAAAAGTGGTGCCAAGTCACATGTGACCCACACACACAAAAAGTCATCCTGTGAGTTCACCTCGAGTTAAGTTTTTTTTTTTTTTTTTTGGAGAAAAGAAATAAAACTTTGACCGCGTTTAACCTGCCTCTTCAGCGTCGGTTATAATTGAGGTCAATTATTTTTGCGGTGTTTGTTCATCATATTTCTTTGCTCTCCTTCGAGGCCGGCTCTGTGAAAGGGTTACATAATCCCTCATACCGCGTTCGAAACACAGCTGCAGGCGATTTGGCAGCATCCCGCCTTGCGTTGGTTTTTAATGAATAGTATGGGACTCATACCATGAGTGCCGGTGGTTGACTGCGACATATTCTGTGAAGGATATGCAACTAACTTTAACCCCTTTGAGAACCTTGAGTCGAGTAATTTTTAGAATCACACAAAAATATATATCCTTGTGCAGTCTTTTCAACTGAACTTAGTTAATAAATAAATACGCGTATTATCTGGCGCTTCATAGAAGTAGAGAAAAGAATTAGAGACTAGAGGACGCACTAGACAACATAACAATTGAAAGATATAATTACCGACCGGGATTCGAACTTGTCACCTCAGATGACGACAGTGCCTCGCTGCAGGAACAAGTGTACTTCGACGTCTCTTATGGCGAGGGATACTGGTAATAGAGAAAGCTAGCGCATATGCAAAAAATCAGCCCAGCAAGGACTACGCTTGAGTTCACAGTGAGCTAACAATTTACATGTAAATCTTATATATAAATTAGGATGTGCGTATCTCTGTATGTATGTATGTATGTATGGCCTTTATTTGTTCGCGAACGGCCCATCCGATTGAGATGAAATTTTCTACACGCCTTCCTTTCATTCCAGAGCTGTCAACTGTGATATTTTGTTAGTGTGAAATCGCCTGCTTACTCAGTATTATTTCATTTTTCATTTTTCATCATAATTTCATATATCTCAGGGGACCTAACTCTGTAAAAGTTATTTCAAGGGGCATAACTTTTCTGTATAACTTATAGTCATATTGTGGCATCGTTTTCAAAGATTTATAAACTCTTTGTCCATAGTTATGTACCGGCATATGAGTTATAATAAATAATGATACAATCTGTAAGGCATTTTCAAAGTTTTCATAAAAATGATGCACAATGCATAACATTGTAACTCATCTTTTTTTGCTTAAGAAGTTACTGTAGTCATGCAGGTGATTATAAAGAGTTTTCATTAAAAATAATGGATGGTGTGTGGTAGAACGTTCTTTTAAGTTACATTTTTTTTTGTTGTATGAATTTAATGAAGCCGGACAGGGTCAGGCAGACAGATAGACAGACAGACAGACAGATAGACAGTCGGGAACAGGAACTTATATGACTACTTATATAAATTAAATGAGATGCTTCACACCAGGAGCTGGGCGATGTCGGGCCGGGTCAGACAGACAGACAGATAGTCGGTAACGGGAACGGGAACTTATATGACTACTTATATGAATTAACAACAAGAATAGAATAGAACAAGAATAGAACAAGAATCGCCATGGCAAAAGTAGCCTTTAGCAAGATGAAAAACATACTGACCAATAAAAAGAAGTCAATTGAAACGAGAAAAAGAGTGTTGAGATGCTACATAGAACCTGTACTTTTATATGGATGTGAAGCTTGGACAATGAGCAGCCAGGCTGAAAAACATCTGATGGCTGTAGAAATGTGGTTTCTGAGGAAAATGCAAAGAATACCATGGACAGCCAGAAAGACCAATGAACAAGTCCTTCAAGAAACAAATGAAGATCGTAAACTGATCAGAGACATTAGACGTAGACAGTCACAATTTTTTGGGCATGTTATGAGAAGAAATGATTTGGAGAACTTGGTGACAACTGGTAAGATCGAGGGGAACAGACCAAGGGGAAGACCTAGAAACAAGTATCTGGATGGCTTGGCCTTGTGGCATGGTCGAGACAAAAACACGGAACTGATCCACGACTCTGTTGATCGAGTGAGATGGCAGAACATGACCGCCCACGCTTACCGGCATGGCACATGATGGATGGATGGATATGAATTAAATGAGATGCTTCCCACCAGGGACTGGGCGAAGCCGGGCAGGGTCAGCTAGTAACAAATAAATCAAGAAAATATAATATATTGTTAAAATATTAATGTGACATCTATACACGCACGCACATACGTTTGTACACTTCAAGAAAAAAACAAAACAAAAAACGGATATTTTAAAATAAAGAAGAAGATAGAAGAAATGGAAACACACACGTGACGATCAAAAGTGAGAACATGGATATGAAAACAAGAAATGCAATGAAATAAAACAACAATGTTGTCTTTGTCAATGTCGACTGGCGTGACCGTTGACGTGACTCCACATCCTTCGATCTCCAACAGCATGTAATTTCATGTATCATCAATTCGTGTGGTGTCATGACAAAAGGTGTCAAGAAATGTCTCTCGTTTCTCTCTTTCCACAAATCTCTCTAGCTGTCACACAAGTTTACGCAACCGCATGTATACACAATTTAAAGAAAAAGCAGCGGCTGCAGCAGGATATAAAATTTAGGTTGAGCAAATCAGCCAAATGCACGCGTGGATTGGTTGACGCCGCAGACAGATCACATGGGCCAATTGGCTCTTATTCTTTTAAATATTGAGCACAACCCACTACTGGCAACGCCGATCGCATTCTGGTATGAACCTAAGGCCTATCCACATCAATATGGAAGCACTATACTCGAGTTTCGCCCTCGTTTGAGCTCGTCAGTAGTGCATATCCCTGACCGGATCCGGAAACAGTCCCGGATCACGCGTGTGAAGCGGGTGTGTAACCACGCGGCACACACTGGACACACCAAATTATCACAACAGAATATCACAACGCTACCCATCGTAGGCTATGCTCAAGATTGCCCAATCGCCGCGACCGACGTCCGTCAATCGATGGGACCCGAACGATCAGGACTTCTCACTGGCAAGGAACACCAGGCCTCCTAAATCCAGTGAGCAATAATCAATTGAATCAAATTCTTTTCTTACCTATTCTCATTAACAACTTTGTCATGCGACTTATAAGACGTATTGTGCTGTTGTCTTCATATCCTAAAATTAAAAAAAAATAATTTCTTCTATACATAACATTAAGTTAACATTTGTTGAATATCCTGTTCAGGACACCACAGTCAACATCACTACATCAGCATTCTTGGTTGTTATGATCTCTTGGCAAAAAGCTTTTTTTGGTCATGTGGTGAGACGATCGAGGGGAAAAGAGGCAGAAGCAGACCACTGTCGTGTTTTCCTTTATTGTGTCGTCCTTGGAGTGAGGGGAATCAACAGCCACATTATTTTTAACCCCATATCATTATTCTGGAGAATCCACCAGATTCCGCCCACAACACTCCGTCAGTCACAGGATACCTCTTTCTCTCTCCCTCTCTCACCTCTGGATCATGCCCCCTCTCACACTTCCCCAAAACAACATACTAAACAACTCTAGCTTCTAAGAATTAATAACACATTAATTTAATGAAGAAAAGTGTATGTATGTGAGAAGTGTATGTGTAGAATGTATGTCGTATACTCTAGTGTGTCTGCAGAATCAGACCGAACAGCCAAGGAGCACAGTCTGCTTCATCACCGTACTGGCCACACCACAACACCATATCAGGGACAGAAAACCTCACCCAGATGATGTGTCTCTCAGGCCAAGTGTCGACTTCCTCAGATAGCTCGTGGACAATCAGGATGATTGGTCCTCAATATTGGAAAACAGTCCAATATTGAACATCGATCCAACTCACACAGTGTATCTACTCTGTTCATAAAGGTTCTGTGATCAGAGAATCCTAAAATTATTGTTACTATCACTTTGGAAAATCTAAATGTTAGTATTTCACTTGTTGTAAGAATTCCCCAATGTTAACACACAATGTTACTGTTCCAGGTTATTTATAGATACTAGTGTTCCTGATACAGGAGTTATTTTCAGTGTCCTGAATTTAATGTGATGTAAACTAGCACTTAATAAACACCGTTATATAATAATAGTTTCCTGCTCAGCAGAGGCCAGGTTCCTGCAGACCATCTGGGTTATGGGCCCAGTGCAAAAGCCTCTCAGTAAACTCTGCTTTCAATACTCGAGCCATGACTTTCTATGACTTTGTTGCTAGCTTCTTGGTAGAATAACGTGGAACAATCGAGTGGAACCTGTTGAAGAAAGAACACACCTGGTGAGAGCAACCCGATTCCCACCTTTCTTAGGTGAGTGTAGGCCACCGGCCGCACTA
Organism: Cepaea hortensis; assembly: GCA_963921405.1. NCBI lineage: Eukaryota > Metazoa > Mollusca > Gastropoda > Stylommatophora > Helicidae > Cepaea > Cepaea hortensis. The sequence goes on along the minus strand of OY992883.1, from coordinate 110,173,380 downwards.
AAAAAAAAATAACAGAGAACCAAACTCTGTCATAAGGCCGAGGAGCTCATCACTTCGGTCTAAGTCATGGTAATACAAGGAAAGACTAAAGGAACAGGGTAGAAACCCAGCAGATGCCCTACTGGAAGATCCTACCATTTCACATTCCCTTCATCCCCCCCAAACCATCCTCAATCTCCCTAAATATCATCCCACTACATTGTCCTTAACTCACTGAGTTAAATGATATCTCACACCAGCTAGTTTGAGCTACGCGATAGGCAACTGTTGCCGACGCTCTTATAATACGTTCTATCACCGCACAGTACTGCACTTTATTCCTAAGAATAATCTAAGTTAGATATGTTTAATAGAATACCATATAATTATTCCTGTTGTAGATGGAGACCATGAAATCACACACTGGATAGATGTCCGCGGATATACATCAACAATAGACACCATAGTCTCTATAAACAACTAGGAATATTGCACACTTCCGTAGCGCTTCACAACTTTTTGTCGACTACCCCAAATTTGTTTACCTCAACTGATTTAATACTGGGTCTGAGTGACGTCACAAAACTGTCCAGACAGCAGACAGTCCAGAAGCTATTTTTCTCTCTCCATTTCCGACTTAATGTCAACAACTGACTGGCTGTCTCTTTCATCTGGGGAATCATCCCAGTACTTCAAAAAGTCCCGCCGTCCGTAATCTGGAGAATAATTTCTCCACAACAAAAGATCTAGCCGACCTTACATCCAGACAGAGTGTCTCCAACTTCAAAGGATGGCTGCCGCCTTGCAGACGTATGGCGCTATAGTCCCTCCTCGATCAACAACATATTAAAGCAATGCCGACTGTTCTGTAGACGTTTGGCGCGACTTTCTGTCATCGATCGACAGCCAAGATTTATTGCGACAACCACGAGAAACGATGCTGGATGGATTGCGACAGTGGCATGGAGGAATATCGACGGCAGAGTTGATCCAGAAAACCAAAGACCAAGATCTGTGGAGAGTCATGAACGCCTACGCCAGTCGGCATGGCACTTGATGGTGATGATGGGTTTTAAAGATTGAGCACAACCCACAACTGGCAACGCTGATCGTATTCCGTTACTAACCTACGGCCTTGTCCACGTCAATTTGGAAGCACTATACTCAAGTTTCGCTCGAGTTTGCCAATGCTTTTTGAATGATCGGCGCCCATACTTTTTCGTAAAAAAAAAACGCAAGGCGGTCTGCTGCCAAATTGCCCGTAGCTGTGTTTCGAACGCGGGTAAGCGGGATTACGATCTGCATCTGTACCGCTTTCACCACGGAGCAGGCATACATAACATTGCAGACAAGAAATGTATGTCACGTGACATTACGCAGACGATGAATGAAAGACAAAGCTAAACGAGGACTCATAGAATTAATTTAATATTTAAAAAAATAATAAACAAATGGAAAGAGAGTAAATAAACTTGGGTGAATAATAAATGCATTGAGATTTGGACAAATCATGGGAAATACTCAAATCGTTAATTTTTTTAACGATTAATCAAAAACTTTTCTCCCATCACTTATACAAATGAACCGGATGACGAAAAATTGTCGAACGTTTTAAACATAGTGCTGCAAACACAACCAAGTTGCAAAACTGTACTGAGTCACCATTGTGTAAGATGTACCAACAAGATGGAACAATATTTTTTATTATGCAACAGAGTGTTCTACAGGTCAGAGAAGCATTAGCTGTCTACACGTCAGATGAAAATATGCAATACAAAGGTCCAAAACTGTCAGATTCGAATTTGGAGAAGATTTCGAAATATGTCAAAGTTTTGGACTTATTCTGTCAGACAATGGACCTGCTTGGCGGTCAAGATTATGTTTCATGTAGCTGTTTATTGCCACTGCTACCATAGTTGACAAAGCATAAGACTGTATACAATGATGATCCGGGCTACATAGCTAAATTTAGGGCATCATCTTTTAATAACTTCAGTGAACGTGTAGCTAATTGACAGTATTGAAATACTACAGATTGAAACATCACTTGATCCACGCTACAAATACCTGAAGTGTTTTTCAAAAGATGCAAAAGAACGAACTTGGTCACGTATTGAACAACAAATAGCAGTTGATGTTCATGATGAGCAGATGGAAACCGCTGAAACAAATGATACTGACATTGACAATGAAACTATTATGTGAACGAAATGAAAAGCGTATTAAGCTTATTGAGTCTGAAATGGATAAGAAAGTTGCTGAATCGGTTGACCCTTTACAATGGTGGAAACTTAATGAACATCGAAATCCAAAATTGGCATTCCTTGCCAAGAGCATTATGTGTATACCGGCTACCTCAGTTCCATGTGAACGATTGTTCAGCTCTGCTGGTTATATTGTTAATAAAATGCGCTCGTCACTTGAACCAAATACTGTCAACATATTTATTTACTGAAAAAAAAAGTTATCAAAGAATGCTTAGCAAACAGATAATTACATCAAACCTAGTGTGCATATATCCGAAACTCACAAACTAAGCAGCTTAAAAAAGATAGTGAGATTTGTGAATCTGACGTTTGGCTTTCAAGATATCATTAATGTTTGGTTTGGAATTGCTGCATCCAATCAAGAGAATTGCTTTCAAATGTTCATCAGTCAATCTCGTTCGATGAATTGACTTCACATACTTCATTTTTGAAAATGTTTGCTCACAGTCATAATTTGTTCCAGACACTAATGCCATCCCAGCGGAAAATTTCTTCAGTTTCGGAAACTCAACATCAGGTAAGCAGCGGTAAAATTCAAAAAGTTTTCTTTCTCTGTGCTTCTCTTTCAACAAGTCATATGCTTGCAAATCAATGAACTCCAACTGTAGTTCAACTGGCACATCATCAGGGTTACAATCAAACGGATTCTGGAACAGTAGAATGGCACTCTCAATTCTGTTAAGATATAAAAAACTTTCCAAAAATACTTTTTTCAAGTCAAGAATAATTCCCCCCCCCCCCCCCCCCGAAAATCTAGGTTGACATATTCGGCGATTGTAGCGCAAAACTCTTTGAAACAGTGAAAATGATAAAAGTTTTCTCCTTCCAGTTGTGCTTCAAACAATGACAGCTTTCTTCGAAATCCTTTGATGATTATACAGAGAGCACAGGCGAGGTTATCCTTTCTCTGAAGTTTCAAGTTCAGTTCATTCATGTGGGGTGTGATGTCGACCAAACATGACAACTTTGACAGTCAGGCAGGATCAGACAGCTGCGGATCAGTTCTATATTTTTTTTCAGTGAGGAAAACATCTATTTTATTTCGGAGCTTGTAAAAACGAAACAGGACTTTACCGCAGCTGAGTCACCTCACTAATGTGTGATAAGGCAAGTCACATAATTCAGAATCAATTTCTTCAAGAAATGCCTGGAACTGACGGTGACTGAGTGCATGTCCCCGAATGAAGTTCACCACAGAAACGACTGGTTTCAGTACACAATAAATATCTAAGTCTTTCCCACAGAGTGATTGCTGATGTATGATGCAGTGTATGAACAGAGCGCATGGAATTTGCAAATTTTCCAACAGAGTCCTGATCTTCCCCACCAGCCCCTTGCTCACTACAGCCATGTTTTTGCCGCCATCAAATGTAACACCTCGAAGCTGATTCCACTGAAGGTTAAAGTCTTGCAAAATGTTTTGCACTTCCATGAAAATGTCTTTTCCAATTGTTTTTCCATGCATGTTGCACACGGAGGCCAACTCTTCCGTTATCTGAAAGACCAAATTGACACCACGAATGAACACGAGAAGTTGTGACGTACTTGAAAGATCAGTAGACTCATCCAGCGGCAGAAAATACTACAAGAAGTTCCTAGCTTTCTCGCATATCTGTAGCACTTTCTCTTCAAGTTCTTCTGTTCTCTGCACAACTGAACTTGCCAAAAGGCTGATAGTTCCAAACAAATCGGCCTTCTCAGGACACAAATCATTTGCCATCCCTCATACACTCTTTAGTGAAGTAAATGGTTTTCCTTGTTCTGCCATCTTGTGCACTATTTTGTAACTTGTACGAGTGACAGATTCATGTTCAGCAAACTTTCTCGTGAAGAGATTTCTTTGTGTTTCCAAACCACGTCTCGTAGACTCATATTTCTCAGAGTGTAACTTTCCAGAAAACATTGAATATGTTGATAGATGTTTTGTTTCATAGTGACGCCGATGATTATACTCTTTCAAAATGGCAACACTTTCGCTGCATATTATGCAAGTTCTGGTCCTTTGGTTCCACAAAGCAGTACTTTAATCACCATTCTTCACTGAAAACGGGACACCCGGCGTCCATTTTTCTTATCTTAGCAGCCATAATGAAGGGTGAAGTAAACGGGTTCTGAAAATGAAAAAAAAAAAGACATACAATTAGAAACATAATTAAAATCCTATTGAAACATAAGAAAAGTAGAGGACTGAGGGGGGGTCACTGGTGAAGCTACGGCTCACCAAAGGTACATATAAAGTTTATAGGCACCTTTGGTAACAGAATATATCACACAATAAGGTTTGCAAAATATATAAATAGGGCCGGCCTAAATAAGCAGCCTACAGCAGTGTTTTTCAACCGGGGTTTCACGAGTGGCAGCCAGGGGTTCCGCCGAAACAGACTGAAATGACCTAAATGCAACATGTCTGCCCATCAGGTTTATTACACAAAGTAGGACAGACACTTGGATCATCGCACAGAGTTCCTTGAGAAACGTAAACATTTGTGCACGGGTCTGCTCCAGCAGAAAGGTTGAAAAACACAGGCCTAGTGACCAGTTCGATTAACTCCTTGACAGGGGAATTTTTCTGAGCTGTGGATAATGCTTTCGTAATAATACGAGGCTTCTATGGCATTTTTATGCTATGTTTGCTACTTTATTGCCTTTATTCACACTTTTAGTTCACTTACCTATCGCTTACAAACAAATAAATCCTTGTTACATACCTATAAAATGGATGGCAGGCAAAAAGAAGTAAATATTATTGGAGCGTCGGACCTGTGTTTGACAGCCGGGTGCATCTGGGGAGCGGGAATGACGAGTGTTTGTGTGTGTGTTCCCATGGAAACCATGGTAACGCCAGAGTGTAGGCGGAGCTACCACGAGCCGGGGAAGGACTTGGTATGGCGTGAAATAAGCAAACACTACAATAAGCAAGAAAATCTAGATGCAATAATTTAAAATTGAAAATAGTAAATTTAATGCACATAGCAGCCAGGAGGCCCCCGTACGTGTGAAGATCTCCTATATTCTAAACATAATATTTACATTTAAATTGTATCACAACGTCTCATGTTCCATACGTTTTATCAAGAAAATTCGAGAACCGTAAATGGGCCTGATGAACTGACGTCGCGGGCCGTATCCGGCCCGCGGGCCGTAGTTTGGTGACCCCTGACCTAGACCATATCCAACAACCAGTTGTTCACTTGTTAATTGCCTACTTTTGCACTGAAATCTCCGAGTATCACTATACTATTATTTCAGTTTTGTATTAAAGCCACTTCTAACTTGTAATAATAGTAATAAAACAGGGCCATGCCGTGCCATGATACAGAGAGGCAACCGCATCAGGCGGTACCGTAAGGGGGGGGGGGGGGGGCTTCATAAGGGGCCGGCATTTTTAAAGAAAAAAAAACATTTAAGGCAAGGCGTGGCATTTTGAATACTTGCATCCTACTGGGAAAATCTACCGCACGGTCCTAAAACAATAATAATAATAATAATAATAATAATAATAATAATAATAATAATAATAATAATAATAATAATCACTAATTGTATTGTGGGGGTGGGGTGCAGGCATGGCGGCTAGATTGCCTCTGCGGACCCATTGGTTTCGATCTGCATCAGGGCGGCTTCGGATTTGTAACGTTGACGTGGGCCCCCTCAGGTCGACCCAGTCTGAAGTAGTAGTAGACACCTTTCAGTCTTGACAGACTAAAGTATGTGAGTGGAATGTGGCCACTATTCCATCACAATGTCTGGGCAGAGCTTCAGAGAATCATGTGGCGCCCAAACGACATGACCCCTCTCTCGGCCTAGTCTTGTGTATTCCAGAGGAATGGGTAACCAATACGTCTGGCACAAGGTAGGCTGCAGACGCTGGCGGCTCAGCGTCAATCCACCGAGACCTCACCACCACGAGCCGGTGGCGAGTTATGGCCAGACCCTGACACCCAAGGGACCCGGCTTAGAGACGTTCAGCCATGTCCCACAGATGAGGGCCTTGTACGAGCCCGGACCATGAGGGCGCGCACATCTGTCAGTCACAAGTGTCCGGACCTGTGTAAAGCGTGCACTATCGTCAGACTCCCCACCTGACTTATAGCGGTCCCCGCGACCAGCGGGAATAGGTCCGCCATAGCTACCGCAGGAGATATTGCCTGTCTATTTGCAAGCAAATCTCCCATACTTCCACTGTGCGGATCTCGCGACCAGCGAGAATAGGCCCGCCGGAGATTTGCTCGTCTGATGCGAACAAATCTCTACCGAGAGACTGAATAAGTAAAGAAACGATAAAAGTCTGAAGTAGATACCGAGAAATGCCTTGGGGAGTAAAGACAGTCGGCATTAGACTGCCCACATCACCGACCGAGTGATGATTGGTCTATAGAAGGATCCAGAACTGTGTGCGCAACACACCCCAATAAGGTGTGTAACAGGATCCTTTAAAAAAAAAAGAACTTAATATGTATATGGGGTAAACCATATAATAAACGTTTATGAAAATATTATGATAATATAATGAGTGATTTGAAATAGCACAGAAATGGTCCTAATATCAAAATCACTTTTTCTGAAATAATGCACAGACAATGTTACTGGCACTCAGCTGTTATTCCCTCTAATGATGTCATCCGGTGCATTTGAGGTCTCTCCTCCGACTCATTCTCTTTACGCGTGACGCCTTTGCTTTAAAGTTCGACTAACGGACTAACGATGTACATAGAAAATATGTAATTCGGAAAGGGGACACCAGATTTTATGACCTAGTGACTCTGCTTCTAACGTTTCAAGAAGACAGTGGGATAAAATAACAAATAACTACCAAGCCTGTGGCGGCCCATTTACTGTACTTGACGACTCCGCCGGATTGTTCAGCCTATTCTACCAAGAGAGACCCAGCGTTAATGTGTTTTGAGTGCTGTAACGTCGGCTCTGTAAGCATTGACCCCGTTTAGTTGAAATCAGCACGCCACGCTTCGGCTTGGGAGAACCCTGGTCGAAAGAAAAAATATATATCGACTACCCTTAAAATACCGGTGCCCTGGGCAACTGCCTGGTTTGACCTAGTTATGTAGGACAGCATTGCATAAGGCATTCTCACGCGCACGCTGAACACAGGGGTCGCTAACTGGTGATTGACGTGCCAAGGGCAGCAACTAGAATTTTGCTTAACTCCATTTGTCCCAAACAGTTATTATGTTAACTCCTCCAGATCCACACAGTTGCTGCTTACAAATAATAATTAATTAGTACAGAACGATTTCAGAAAAGTATGTAATGCATGAAATAATCAATGCATGCAGATGATTGTTCAATAAAGAACGAGTCACAACAGTAACAAATGCACAGTCTTCGTTTAGTTCACCATGTAATGAGTTGCTTGGTGTCCAACGAGTTAACGCATTAAATAATCAGTGACAGGTTATACACCATAATTTTCAGGCGCCCACCTCTGGGTGAAAATAGGTCAACGCGATCAAGGTGACAAACAGGGGCTTAGTGCATCTTAGATTGGCACGCATCTGTACTTAGAGCGTGGCGTCTACAGTAGACTTTGTTTCTAATTGCTATTGTATGAAATAAGCAGATGAATAAAAGTAATAGGAAATAAAATATACGACACCTATGTTGACTATACAAGATAAACCGCATCCGGTTACAGGTTTTCAGGCGCATTCTGGGACATTGCGCATGCCCAGTTGACAATCGGCCATGATAAATATGAAAAAATGTGAAATTTATAGTAAATGATTTTTAATTGATTTATTTAATACCAAGGAAAGTGTTTAAAAATCCAATTCTTTTGGATATGGATAAGTTATCGAGGAGTTCAGAAGTGCTAATGGATGTTGTAATTGCGACAAGGGTACGTGTTGGTGTGGTTATTGAGAGAATTTTAGGTGTGGTTCCCGTGTGTTGAGTTGTTTACGTGTGTACTGTTAGTTTCTGCCTCCGTCTGGCTGGGCTAGCACCTGTAGCCATCAACCACTTGATGAAGGATCCATTTTCTTTTCCAGCGCGCAGATAGGCAGCTTGAACGGTTGATTAGGTCAATTATTCGGGGCCTTAGTTGACTATCCATGATCATTGCCACAGTTAGAAATCGAATGGCAGAGTCGCTTTGAATTGTAAAATTATGCCGTACCCCATCCTTTCGACTTTCGTACCTGACAACCTGGCATTCATTCAGTGATTCACACTGCTACTGCTACGCTAATCTTTCTCTTAAGTGTTTGGGCAGGATTAGGAAGGCGCTGAGTAGGTGAGCTGGTCAGTCCACCTACTAAAGCTATAATTGAGTGTCTGTAAGCATTTTGCACTTCTAAAGTATCAAAAACGGGATCCACCTTGACACTGTGTTTTACAATTTCAGTTCAGTAAACCTACCAAAAACGAAGCCTGTTGCCGATCTTTAATATTAATTATTAATTAAATATTTATGGAATAGTTGTGTAATTTACATTTTGAAAGACAGAAATGAAATACCAAACACCATATGTATTATAGTTCTTGTCACACTATATCTAGAGATCACAGAGCATTATTATTCATTATGATTATACATGAATAGTAAGAGTAAGAGGCCTTTGAAAAGAATCCCTATGGATTAAGATTAACTTTGATTAAGGATCTGCATTTTAAAGTACAATGTCACATCATCTTCTTCTTCTGCTGCTTCTTTTGTTGCTGCAGTAGTATTATCTCTCAATTTGTCTGAACATTTTGTTAGTTTAGCCCAGCAGTTTTACTCTGAATTATTAAGTTTGTTTTTCTTAACCTTTGACTGTCCTCAACTGACCTGTGGTGTAAGGTTACAGAAGACTTGAAATATAGTTCTGTCTCCTTGGTGACCTGTTTTTCTGTGATTTTGAGCTACTAGTTCCTAAACTCTTTTTTTTTTTTTTTAAATGACATTAGAAACTTGCTGTTCATTCCTGTTTTGAATTAGTATGTGTATTTGGTCATACCTCAAGAAGTTCAGGAGCTTTACCTTATACCTTTGTTATAAGAGGTGATGTATTGCACTACCTTTGGTGAATTTGGGACAGGGAGATGTGACAACTCATTCTCATCTTCACATCTGGCTGTGACAATGTTTGTGACCTGGTAACCAATCACTTAATATGTCAATGAGTGATCAAATTGAACATTTAATTGTGTTCCCACAAGCTTCGTGTATGTTTTAGTAACTGTTTGTGTAGTACTTACTGTTTGAATAGCTGTTTGTGTAGCAATTACACTGACTCAGTGTAGTGTCTTAGCTGTTTGTGTAGTATTTACTATGATTCAGTGTGGTGTGTTAGCTGATTGTAGTCGTTACACTGACTCAAACGTCATGAGTACTTGAGTAGCTGTTTGTGTTGTAATTACACTGACTCAAGTATTGTGTGTATTAAGTAGCTGCTTTTGTAGTAACTACACTGACTCAAATATTTTGTGTGTTAAGTAGCTGTTTGTGTAGTAATTACACTGACTCTGTGTAGTGTCTTAGCTGTTTGTGTAGTAATTACACTGACTCAATGTAGTGTCTTAGCTGTTTGTAGTAATTACACTGACTCAACTGATTTGTGTATTAAGTAGCTGTTTGTGAAGTAATTACACTGACTCAATGTAGTGTCTTAGCTGTTTGTAGTAATTAAACTGACTCAACTGATTTGTGTATTAAGTAGCTGTTTGTGAAGTAATTACACTGACTCAATGTAGTGTCTTAGCTGTTTGTAGTAATTACACTGACTCAACTGATTTGTGTATTAAGTAGCTGTTTGTGTAGTAATTACACTGACTCAATGTAGTGTCTTAGCTGTTTGTAGTAATTAAACTGACTCAACTGATTTGTGTATTAAGTAGCTGTTTGTGTAGTAATTACACTGACTCAATGTAGTGTCTTAGCTGTTTGTAGTAATTAAACTGACTCAACTGATTTGTGTATTAAGTAGCTGTTTGTGTAGTAATTGTAGTAATTACACTGACTCTGTGTAGTGTCTTAGCTGTTTACACTGACTCAACTGATTTGTGTATTAAGTAGCTGTTTGTGTAGTAATTACACTAACTCTGTGTAGCATCTTAGCTGTTTGTAGTAATTACACTGACTCTAATGTTTTGTGTGTTAAGTGGATGTTTGTATAGTAATTATACTGACTCTGTGTAGTGTCTTAGCTGTTTATAATAATTACACTGACTCAAATGGTTTGTACAAATGCATCCATGCTTCAAGAACTGAATACTGAAGAAAGTTGGCTATTAAAGATGATAAAACAAAGAACATTGAAATACTTTGGTCACTTGAAACGTCACATAAGTTTGGAGAGAACAATAATGGAGGGGTATATGCCTGGGAAGAGAGGAAGAGGAAGGCCAAACAGAAGTTGGGATCAGGATGTGGCGATGATCTCCAGATGAGTGTATCGGACGCGGGACATCTTGCTTATGATCGAGAGTTTTTCCAGAAGGTTGTTATGGGAGCGAGGTTCTTCAAATTACATGCTACTGAATGAATGAATCAAATGCTTTGTGTATTAAGTAGCTGTTTGTGTAGTAATTACACTGACTCTATGTAGTGTTTAGCTGTTTGTAGAAATTAATACTGCTGGTCCACATGGCTGAATGGATAAGAACACATGTTCTTAAACATTCGGTGTGCTGATGCTGAGTTAAGCGGTTCAACTCCTAGACCAGACAGCTGGACTAAAATGTTGACCCGTCGTCTTTGACTTAGGGACGTAAATTACAAGTACCTCTGAAGTTGGAGTGGGTTCGCCTGATGGCGAGGGACACTGTTAATAGGGAATGCTAATCCACACGCATAATTCAGTTCAGCACAACTATAAATAGCGTGTATGTACTACGCTTTAGTTCAAATCGAACGAGTGCTAAAAAACAAAAGAAAAATTGTACTGAATCAAAACCTTCTGCTTGTCAGGACTCCTCCATCTCCATAATCAGTTTATGCTCTTTTGTTCTTTCTTCATGTCTGTATCCTCTCTTGCTTCGTTCTCCCAAACCATTTTTACCTACTGTGCATCCATCACCTTGCTTTCCTACTTCAGCATTGAAGTCACCCATTATAATGTTTATTTCTGAATTTTTACATTTCTTCAAAGCATTCTCCATGTCATTATAAAATCCCTCTACACCAGTGGTTCCCAAGCTTTTCAAGCAGAGGGCCATATCTACTATTTTCGGTAGTTAAGCGGGCCACAACGTTATAAAATTATAAAATTTGTGCAATATCATTCTTACCCATCTTAACTTTCGTCAACAAAATTCTAAAACTTTAAAGGCAGTCAGTGTTAGTACTACACTGCGGTCATTATTTGGTTTAAAATCAAAAGTTCATTTAACAATAAATTTATAATCAGTTTCGAAAATCGCTATTAATGTAATTAATTTACAATTGTAACTGTTCTTCATAAGCAGTTACTTAAGTTCAGATGTCAGTTTATCAATGTCTGGGCACAAATCTGTCGTTCCCAAAGTCATAAGTGCAGCTAGGTTACTGTCGGTGAGTCTGGAACGTTGCTTGTTTTTTTTTTTAACGGTCATTGTGGAAAATGACTGCTCGCATCTGTAAGTCGAACAAAAACGACAAATGTAGACCTGGGTGAATGAACGCAAGTGTTAAAATTGTTCGACAGGCAATAGTCGCTAGAATGAAATCATATGATTAGCTGAAGGTGAAGCAGGCAGCTCCAGAAATTTACATCTCAGCAGTGCAACATTGCATTTCAAATCGATTACTTCGTGCTGAAGGTTTTGCTGTAATTTACAGCGCTTGGCATCAGGAAATACGAAGGGGTTTATGAAGAGAGTATATTATATTAAATAACGAGGCCTTGCGTGCCACTTTCTGACAGCTGGCGGGCCGTTGTTTGGGAACCTCTGCTCTACACTATCTTCACTGTTTTCTCCTGTAGGGGCATATATTTGAATGATGTTTTTGTCAAAATGTCTGCCAATGACTTCACCAATAGAACCCTGTCTGACTTTTGTATGTTCACTACCCCGGGAAGGTTAACCCGGTCAACAAATGCCCGCAGAAGTCGGATGTGTTGGCCTAACGGCGCAAGAACGCAGCTCTGCTGTAAACAGGCACAACGCATTCACGTCTGAACAAAAAAGATCCGGATGAACGAAGAAGAAGAAGCATGTTCACTAGTCATATAAAGCTTTTACATGCCTTGAGTTGATTTGGACACATGTGCTAGACCCATTTTTGTAGAGACCAGTCTGCACAACACGGGTCATGTGGTCAGTATCATGCTGGCCTCCTTCACTTCCCAAGACATTTCCTGGTACCCATTTTAGGCTGAGTTGATGCAGAAGCCCAAGTCAATGTTTAAAAAATCAACCTAGATGTGAAGTCAAACCGGGCGGCAATAGTCTGTTTACTTTTGCCTGCCCCAATATAAAATTCCAAATCTCAGTAACCAACTGATGGAAAATGATGAGATTTAGCATATAACCTTATCATTATGTCCACCCAACAAAAAAATTTTTGTTCTGGAGATTGTACAGCAGATTTCAAAGTTTGTTTATATGCGGTATATCATTTATGGGTCAGAGATGAAGTGCACATTATTAAATTTATTATGTCTTCACACGGAAACATTAGCGTTGAATAGTTAATTTTCTCATGGGACATGGGATTGGCCTCATAACAAGAGCCTCGCGTAGTGGAACGGGGCATTACTGAAAAACAAATTTGTTAGCGAGAAATCACTAGTTTTTCACCAAAACAGAAAATAAATGTCGCCGCTTTCCATGATTTAAGTTGCTTTGGACTTATCAAAGACATATTCCTTGGGTGGGGGTAAATATAAGACGGCAGGAAAAATTTCATAACGATGCAACAGACAGTTTTCAAAATAATTGATCGTGAATGAAGGCATTCATTTCTGGACAGACTATAGTATCCAACCACTACACTGCCCCGACTGTCTGTGTTCCCCAGTAGTGATAGTGGAGCTAAATGCCCCTTCTACGTGACTGGAGATGTGTAGGGTATATGATGCTCCAGCCATGTTTCTATAGGCCACCTGACACTCGGTGGCTGAGGTAGTCAGTATCATACCTTTACTTCCCAAGACATTTTCTATACCCATTTCAGGCGGCATCAACCTGGGAGTGCAGATCAATTGTACACATTTTAATCTATCCTTTGTGCTGATTGAACTCATGACTTCCAGGCTGGTAGGTGAATGTCTAGCCACTATGCTACCACAGCCCCTGAACATGTAGCCTGTAGCAATGATGATTGCCACAAATACTGAAGTTGGTACAGGAAATGCGGCACACAACATTTTAATACACAGAATGTTGACATACAATACATTCACAGCATCACGTTACAACAGGATTCTAATACAATACATCAGCTTGGAAACTTTTTAATCTAATGGGCTGAAGAGAAACACATGCTGATGCTTTAAATAGACTCAGCCAACCGGAACAAAGTCTGGAGTTCTGTCTTTCACTTGTGATTAAATACAACTTCCTCTTTCTACACCTGTTTAAGCTTTCCTTCTCAACGTAAACATGGTCCCAGGCATGCCCCATTCATGTCTACATAATGATTTGACATGGTAATAAGCGGGCACATGAATAGACTCATTGATTGGTGTGTGTATGTATGTATGTGCATATATATATATATTGTATATGTATAAAGGTCCATGGGGGGGGGGGCCTGAGTGGTCTCTCTCGAGGTATGGTGACCGCCTCGAGTGCTGGAGGTCCTGGGTTCAGGCCCCGGTGAGGACCGGGATTTATTAAAAAAAATCCACGTGGACTTCCAGTAATAAAATTTCCCCCTGTCTCTGGGTAGTGACATCATACGCCTGTGTGTATTGCTGCACACATAAAAAATCCCTTGGCAGTTGGAAATTGAAAAAGAGTAGCCCAACGGCGCTGCCCGGGCAAAATTTCGAGTTAAAAATCTACCCAAAGTATTTCAGGATCCTCGCCGATGCAACGGAGTTCGTGCATTGAGCTGAGTTTCTCCAGACTCAGGTTTGAGTTAGGAGGAGAACGGAGCACTTATGGGTTAAACCCGTGTGCCGTGATGTTGATCCAACGACTAAACTAAACTAAACTAAACTAGGTCCATAACATGTCTGTCCCCCATTCAAGTACACAAACAGCTATTTCTTGGTATTATGTCTACTGCACATGCGGCTTCTGGCAATCTTCCCCCACTTTGGGAATACCTATTCTGATCAAATTTATGTTATAGAAATCAGTTGTTTTGTTTACTTCTTTCAGGTGTGACATGCTAATCAGAGGGCGGATGAGTAGACGATGCAGTAGGCTCCCAGATCGCCATATATGATGTGTGTAATGGAGGAGCTGGAGCTAGAATGGGCTCTTGTAGGAAGTATTTTCCTTAGAACTAAGTGTATTAGTAGATTGTGTTCACTGTTGTCCCCAACTTAGCTTGGATTTCCTCCGGTGTCAGAAACGGTGTGTAGCTAACAATGAACTATGACACACAACAGTATGCATTTGGTCATGGCCTGGCTACAGTCCCTCAGCTTCATCTTCAACAGCAGCAGTTGCAGCAGCAACAGCAGCTACAGCAACATCAGCTGCACCAACAGCAACAACAGCAGTTTCACCAGCAGCAGCAGCAGCAGATCTTCCAGCACCAGTACAACCAAGCTGTTCCAACCTCCAATGTTTATCGATTCCAGTTTACAGGAGGTGGCAGTGCTGCTAGCAGTATCTTTCCACAGAAGGATCCACATCAGCTGGGCATCTTGGGGGGCATCCAGTCTAGGTTGGCCCCCCAGCACAGTTTGCTTCCACAATCCCTTATTAAACAGGGTGTACCGGTCGGCATTGAGGGCGGTTCAATCCAGTTAGTCGGAGGTCTGGATGGAATGATGTACTCACAGCAGAAGAACAGTGTGAAAATTATTGCAAATACAGATAATAGGATGATGCAGCAGTCAGAGAATGCAGTCAGGATGCAGCAAGCTTTGGTTGGAGTGGATGTGGCTAGGAATTCCAGTTTCCTTGAGCAGAGCTTGAATGCTCAGCAGACCCAGCAAGCAGGCATCAGAGTAGCTGGCCATGGTGGGATGTTTACATACAACAGACAGCATTTTCCTGCTTGGCTGCAGCCTCAGCAGATCAGTATATCAGATGCAGCACAGTGTTCTCCTGGGTGCCAGAGCACACTGCCTTCTTTCAGCCACGTCTGGTCCCAGTTTCAGCACCAGAAGCAACAGCTAGGAGTTCTTCACCAGCAGAACTTAAATCAATATCAGCAGCCACAACAGATACAAACACAGCAGCAGTTCACGGTCCCAAACTTTCAGCCAGCTCAAAGTATTCAGAGAATCAGTATGCACCCACACCAGAACACTCAGCAGATAGCTGTGCCAATATCCTTGCAAGCAGCACCCCACATTGCACAAGAGCTGAACTGCATTTCTCAACCTCCAGGGAATTTGTTATCTCCCAGTTGTACAGATAAGGAAATCCTAAGCACAGAAAGAGAGGCATCATCTGTTGAAAGTGGCATCTCCATGTCATCTCAGTCAAACAGCTCGTCCTGTGTCCAGCCTCCATCATCCTACCTTGAGCATCACCCTACAACTGCTGTCACATACACTGTATCTGGACCTCCAATAGTAACCGTAACTCTGGATTCTTTAACACATAGTGAAGCATTTCCTCCTGGCCAGTTTAAGGGCAGACAGGAAGTGTGCTTTAAACCACATGCCAGAACTGCACATAGTGATAAAAGCAAAACTGTGAAAACCCCAGGTAGTATAACGTCATCTTTATTTGCCGATAATTTCCAGTCCCAGACTCCGCCAGATTGGCAGATTTCACAAAACCAAAGAAACTCTGGCCTCCTTAAGCCCCTTGTACATACTTCCTCCACGGGTAGTTCGCTTGAGAGATCTTCCTCAGAAAGTTCCAGTTTCTCCTCTCCTCCCTACATCTTTACCCCGCCAAGTGGATCAGACTCCATGTTTTCTCCATTGCTCCCCCATTTCCCAAAGGCTGTAGCAGAGAGCTCACCTTCAGGAAGAACTTCTGCGCTGTCTTCTTCATCATCAGCATCATTGTCTTCATCACCAGCTGTGCCGTTATCATCACAGTCCGTGAGCCAGTATGCAACATCAACGGCAACCACAGCGGCATCTGCATCTGTGGTAACCACCGCTTCCTCCGTAGCTTCATCAGTATGTACAGTAACGGCCGCAGGAGTGGTTTTTAGCTGTAGTTCCATGGCCATCACCACAACATCAGTGGTGTCGACCACACCTAGCCCCAAGGAGAGTACTAGTGTGACAATGGTTCGCTCTGGCCCACTTGTGAAGAGCTCCAGCAGTTGTGCCTCAGAAAGCATTAACCAGGCTTGCAGCCCAGCTCATCGTTGTGCGGCATCACAGCCAGAGGAAGACAAAGATAGAACAATTAAAGTACCTTACAGCTGGCAGAGGAAATACGAAAATGGAGTAATTGTGTACTTAAGGTATTTTGTCTCTGTGTAACTGTTGATTTATTGTGAATTTGGGTCAGCAACACTTTCTTTCTCCTTGTTCTGATTAAATACCTTCATCATCATCATGTGCCATGCTGAGAAGCGTGGGTGGTCATGTTTCATCATCTTTCATAACTACCAGAGTCATGGATTAGCTCCGTGTTCTTGTATCATTCAAGCCACGTGGTCAAGGCATCCAGATTTGTGACTGGCTATGTCTAATTTCTCTAATCAAGCCACATGGTCAAGGCATCCAGATATGTGACTGGCTATGTCTAATTTCTCTAATCAAGCCACATGGTCAAGGCATCCAGATATGTGACTGGCTATGTCTAATTTCTCTAATCAATTTTCATCTGCTTCTTGTAAGACACCTTCACAGATTGCTGTTTGTCCATCTCTTGAAATTACCTTCCTACTGTCTGACTCTTATTTGACTGCCGTCAACTTTTCCCTCCAGTGAGTGTATTTTAAAAATTTTTTAAATTAGTATAGAATCTTTTAATTTAGTCAAAATATTTTGTTTGTCTCGTTTGTCATCTATTTTTAATGCTTTACAGGGCAGACGTTTGTCCGTTTTCTTGCCCTGAATGGGCAAGATTTTTGAGGTTCGGTAAAATTTCGGGCTACGTTAGTAAAAACATTACATATAAGGTGTTAGTCAATAGATTTTAGTAAAATAAAAAACAAAATGAAGGAAAAAGCATACAGAATATTTTACTCACATGAATGTTGCCTATAATCCACACATGAACACAAATATTTACAAAATACAACATATTGTTTGTGATTGTCAGTCATTTAATGGCAATTTACAAACACATTTTCAGAATCAGAATCACTTTCTTTAAAGTCCAACTGACGACTGCTAACACTGATCACTAATATCTAGCTCTGATTAATAGTCAACTTTGTGCCCTTCAATGTCACTTAAAATGAACCCAGCGATATCTCCGCTACCACTTGAAGAATTGTCAAAATCCATTTTGAAATACAAAGCGTAAAACTCCCAAAAACTATTTTAAAAATCCATTCATATTCAAAGTTTACGCTTGCAAATGGCGGCCACGTTGTCAAGCTATCAGCAAAACTGAAAGTAGAAAATCGGAAGACTCGGAAAGCTGCGAGATCGCATTTTTACAATGCTTGGCGTTCACAGGCATTTTCGGACGTTTTGCCCGTCCTCAGGTAAAGCCGCGTTCGGCCGCTACACTTGGTAAAGGATTAATCAACTCCTGTTTCATTTCCAGCTTGTTTACCTAATCTTCTGAATATTCAAGTTTCTGGGATCTGTATTTGATATTGTAATTTAATGATTTTATAATAACAATAATAATAATAGAAGAAACCCCCAAACAAGACATCCTGATTGTGCTGGGAGACTTCAATGCAAAAATAGGTAGAGAGCAAACTAATAAAAAAGTGGCCGGTATGGAAAGCCTACATACAACTTCACATGATAATGGATGGAGAGTCATCAACCTGGCAGAAGCCAAAGGACTGCAGGTTAGCAGTACCAGACTACAAAGAAAGGATATACACAAACAAACTTGGAAATCATGTGACAAGAGAACCTATAATCAAATAGATCACATTTTAATTAACAACAGAAATGCATCAAACATACAGCAAGTCAGAAGTTATAGAGGAGCTGAGTGCCACAGTGACCACTTCCTCGTTGGAGCAAAATTTAAAATAAAACTTAAGAGAGCTTTCTATACTAAATTACAAAGATTACACACAACATATAACAGAGAAAAACTGCAAGACATTACAGTCAAAGAGAAATTTACAGATGAAATAAAATGTAAACTTGAAACTCTGCAAAACCCTTTGGAGGAGAGCATTGACCAAACTTGGTTGAACATCAAGAATACAATTCAGTCTACCGCAGAAGAATGTCTCGGTGTGTTAACCACGCATAGAAAGAACAGATGGTTCAATCAAAAATGTGAAGAAGCAGTCATTAGGAAGAAGAATGCCAGACATGTATGGTTAAATGACATCAATAACATCCAAAAGGAAGAGCATTATAGAAATGAATGTAAAGAGGCTACAAAAATAGTCAGACAGCAGAAGCGAGAATATATGAGTAATATAATCAAAGATATGGAAACTAATCACCAGAAAAATGAATCCAGAAAATTTTTTAAAGAACTGAAGTCAATGAAACGAGGGCACCAACAAAACACATATGGTTTAAAAGACAAAAATGGGAATATGATAAATACCAATGAGGAAATGTGCAACACATGGAAAGAATATTTTATTGAATTACTAAATTGTGAAGCTCCAAGTAACATTTTCTCACAGGAAGAGGTTCTAACATGCGAACCACAAATTGAAGAACCTACATTTGAAGAAATCCTATATGTAATCACACGACTTAAAAACAATAAGGCAACTGGGACTGATGGAATTGCTGCTGAATTTATAAAGGCAGGTGGCCATGCATTACATCTAAAGCTATACGAACTAATAATAAAAATCTGGAGGACAGAAGAATTACCCCCATGACTGGAAAGAGTCATTATTGATACCTATCTTTAAGAAAGGAGACAAGTTCCAATGTGGAAATTATAGAGGAATATCACTACTGTCCACAAGCTATAAGATACTATCCGCAGTATTACTAAATAGACTAAAACCATATTCAGAAGACATATTAGGTGACTACCAGGCGGGTTTTAGACAAAACAGATCAACAATAGATCAGATATTTATCTTACGACAAATAGCAGAGAAACATTGGGAATATAAAAGAGATCTCCATAACATTTTTGTGGATTTTAAAAAGGCTTATGATAGTGTCCATAGGAATAGTCTATGGAATGCTATGCAGGAATTTGGAATACCAAGGAAGTTAATCAACATGACCAGACTATGCATGGAAGATACTTATAATATAGTAACATATAAAGGCAGGAAATCAGACCCCTTCCAAATAACATCTGGCTTGAAACAGGGTGATGCACTATCGCCGCTACTCTTCAATCTGGCTCTAGAGAAAGTTGTAAGGAAGGTAAAGGAGGAATGTGATATTGGAGGAACATCCAAGCTGCTTGGTTATGCAGATGATATAGATATTATAGGGCAAAGTGAACAAAAGACATTGGAAATATTGACTCACTTAAAGGAAAAAGCCCAACAGATGGGGCTGGTTATCAACCAAGATAAGACAGAATATATGGTAATTTCAAGAGACGGAATGGCTAGAAACTCTGGCCACATACAAATAGATAATATGACCATTAAAAGAACGGAAACATACAAATACCTGGGTACGATCTTCAACTGCTCCAACATCATAAGGGAAGAAATACAAACTAGAATCAACTCTGGAAATAAGATATACTATGCACTACAACATCTACTAAAATCAAAGGCGCTATCTCGTAACACCAAAATCACAATATACAAAACACTGATCAGACCAGTTGTGCTGTATGGCTCTGAAACCTGGAGTACAACGAAAGGAGACGAAGCCTTGTTACAAACCTTTGAGAACAAAATTTTAAGACGCATCTTTGGACCCATTAGGGATACACAAAGTGGAGAGTGGAAAAGAAGAAGTAACAAAGACATTTATGATCTGTTTAAGTCCCCGCTAATCACTGGTATCATGAAGGCTAATAGACTACAATGGCTGGGACATATAGAAAGAATGGAAGATAATAGGGAAACAAAACTCGCTTACACTCATGAAATAAATGACCGTAGACCCCGAGGTAGACCAAGAAGGCGGTGGAGAGATAATACATGTACAGACCTACAAGCACTTGGAATCAACGACTGGCAAGAGAAGGTCCACCAGAGAGACGAATGGAGATGGATTGTATTTGCAGCAAAGAACCTCAATGGCTCGGAACGCTGAAGAAGAATAATAATAATAATAATAATAATGTCTATAGAAAGTTAAGTTAGTTGCTTATCCTTTACAAGATGTAAGAGTCAACCCCAGAAATTTTTGGCTGTTTGTGATTTCTTGGCAATTTTACCTTCGCCATTGATTTTTGAACCACCGGCACTCATATAATTTTATAAAAACCAACGCAAGGCGGTCTGCTGCCAAATCGCCTACAGCTGTGTATTGAACGCTGTATGCAGGATTACGAATTGCGGCCGTAAGCCCTTCACTGCAGAGCCGGCAATGTCTATGAACAAGGTAATAATCCTCCAGTAAAGTGTAAACTCACCCATATGTTACCGGGGTCAATAAGGGAGGCAAGGAAAAGCAACACTTCAACCTACCACGCATTATGTCCTAAGAGGGGACTGAGGAGGGTTGGTGTGAGACTGACTACCTCATCTTGTGGACAAGTTTAACTGCAAAAATCCAACCAGTCGTGAACTGGTCTACATGTTTTGGTTGAGGGCCTTTGGTCCTCTGGGAGATGAAAGGAAAAAGACGAAGAAAGAAAAGTTTTAACTGGTCCTGCGTGCATGCCACTCGGGCTTATTGGGATATAATGTTGGGCCTACATTTTTGCTGGAGTACATCACACCTGAACAGCTCATAAATGCCTTTGAATATAAATGCTATTGACGGGTTCTAAGAATATCTTGGATACAGAAAAGTACTAATGCATCCATACGACAAGATCTGAATATTGAAGACGGTTGGCTATTCATCATCATCATCTTCCACTTCTGCCGTCAAGCGTTGTGGGGAGGAATAATTTGCGTTCCAGCGCCCGGTGGACGGCACTGGATAGTGTCATTCCGTGTGGTTGTACAATGTCTCTGATGTCGTCAGTCCATTTTCTTCTTGAACGTCCTCGTGGTCTCGTCACAGATGATCTTTGATGTAAGGCCAGTGATGGTAGTTGCTGATGTTGCATTCTAACGACATGGCCAAACCACTTGATGCTAAATTTCGACATACTTCAAATAGAAAGGTTGGCTATTAAAGACCATAAAACAAAGAAACTTGAAATATTTTGGTAACTTGAAATGTCATGAAAGTTTGGAGGAATAATAATGGAGGGGTATATGCCTAGGAAGAAAGGAAGAGGAAGGCCAAAGGGAAGATGGGTGCAGGATGTGGCAGATGAACTCCCGATGGGTGTATCGGATGCTGGACGTCTTGCTTTTGACCAAGAAGTTTTCCAGAAGGTTGTCATGGGAGTGAGGTTCTGCAAAGGACATGCTACTGAATGAATGAATGACATCACACCTAGTTGTGCACCTCAAAGGTCGGTGTGAGGGACTTCAGCAGCATTTGTTTCCTCTAGACAGATTCCATCCACGGTAACGGGCTCTGTCTGCCCGTGGGTAGGATTTTATTTCCTAACAATTTTGCCAGGGTGACACACTTATGGCCTACTCTTTGCGATTTCCAACTTCCATGGAGTTGTTAACATGCACAACTTGCACATGGGACCTCCTGTTTTATTTTTTGGCCTTTTTTTCTAGAAGGCTGGGTATCTGGTCTCACGATCCAAGAGATCAGGTGGATATGTGATGTCGTTACTAATGGTATTAGATACCAGTGGTTCATTAAAAATTTGAATAACGAAGACACAACCAATAGATTGCATGATTTATTGCCTGGCATATTTTGCTGCATCTCGTCAGCTACTTACTGCAGAATTCATACAACATAAAGTAAAATGACTAGATAAATCTTCAAGCTGAAATATACACATGTTCGCACAGTAATGTCACTTGTCTACCACGGTAATTTTAAACTGACTAACATGTCTTTCTGTTTGCACAAGTCTGGCTTATGTAGGTTAATCATTATGGCTAATGCTAACTTTAACAAGCGACTATTTTGTGTGTTGAACAACACACAAAAGGCACTGCCTCTCCCAGTCACATGGCCGCTTTTCAGCACATGTCTCGCGATCGATGAAGCGGGAATGTTCCGGTGTGTCGGCCTGCCTAGGCTCACATTGCCTGTGTGAGGTATCTTGTCAATCCAGTTAGAAATGTGTTCAGCAACCCTGCTGTGTAACTGTCGCTCTGTTCTGCCGATGTAGGTAGACATCATCATCAAAAATTACTAATGGTATACACCAATAAGCCAGACATGGGACAACGGACACTCACGCAAACCTCAGGTCCTGTATGACATCATTCTGATGTTGGACAACAGGATGCCTTCAACCGACATACAGGACTTCACGCTGGAGATCACAGCACGAACGCAAGCAACTAATGGTATTAGATTCCAGTGGTTCATTAAAAATTACTAATGGTATTGGATACCAGTGGTTCATTAAAAATTATTAATGGTGTTAGATACAAGTGGCTCATAAAAGATTACTAATCTTATATATAAATTAGGATGTGCGTATCTCTGTATGTATGTATGTATGTATGTATGTCCTTTATACGCTCGCGAACGGCCCATCCGATTGAGATGAAATTTTCTACACGCCTTCCTTTCATTCCAGAGATGCCAACTGTCGTAGTTTTTTTTTCTTCTTCCTCCTCCTCCCTCCTCCCTCCTCCCCCTCCCAAAATACGTACGTCCAGGAAATGGTCTTCTACATAGACACTTCTCTCTGAGGTCCGCGATAACATATTAACCTGGTGGGATGGCAATCAATCATCCTACTACCTCCTCCCTCCTCTTCCTAATCCCTCTTCCTCCCTCCGCCTCCTCCCTCCTCCCACTCTCTACTCCTCCTTCCTCCTCCCTCCTCCTTCTCCTCCCTCCTTCTCCCTCTTCCTCCTCCCTCTTCCTCCCTCTTCCTGCTCCCTCCGCCTCCTCCCTCCGCCTACTCTCTCCTCCTCCTCCCTCCTCCTCCCTCTCCCTCCTCCTACTCCCTTCTCCTCCTCCTCCTCCTCCTCTCTCCTCCTCCCTCCTTCTCCCTCTTCCTCCTCCTCCCTCCTCCTCCCCCTCCTCCTCCACCCTACTCCTCCCTCCTCTTCCTAATCCCTCCTCCTCCCTCCTATTCCTCCTGTCTCCTCCTCCCTCCTTCTCCCTCCTCCTTCTACCTCTTCCTCCCTCCTCCTTCTCCCTCCACCTCCTCCCTCCTCCTCTCTCCTCCTCCTCCCTCCTCCTCCCTCTCCCTCCTCCCTTCTCATCCTCCCCCACCTACGTTCTCCTCCTCCCTCCTCCTCCTTCTCCCTCCTCCTCCCCCTCCCTCCTCCCCCTCCTCCTCCTCCTTCACTCCTCCTCCTCCTCCTCCTCCTCCTTCACCATCCTCCCTCCTCCTCCTCCCTCCTCCTCATCCTCCCTCCTCCCTCCTCCTCCCTCCTCATCCCTCTTCCTCCTCCTCCTCCCTCCTCCCTCCTCCTTCTCCCCTTTCCCCCCTCTTTCTCTTAATCCCTCCTCCTCCCTTCTCCTCCCTCCTATTCATCCCTACTCCTCCTCCTCCCTCCTCCTCCTCTCTCCGCTTATCTCTTCCTCCCTCCTCCTCCCTCCTCTCTCTTCCTCCTCCCTCCTCTCTCTTCCTCCTCCCTCCTCCTCCCTCTTCCTCCTCCTCCACCCTCCTCCTCCCTCCTGCTCCCTCCTCCTCCTCCCTTCTCCTCCCTTCTCCTCCTCCCCCTCCTACCCCTCCCTCCTCCCCCTCATCCGTCTTCCTCCCTCCTCCTTCTTCCTCCCTCCTCCTCCCCCTCCTCCCCCTCCTCCTCCCTCTCCTCCTCCTCCCTCCTCCTCCCTCTCCCTCCTCCCTCCTCCTCCTCTCTCTACCTCCTCCCTCCTCCTCCCTTCACATTCCTCCTCCTCCCTCTTCCTCCTCATCCCTCCTCCTCCTCTATCCTCCTCCCTCCTCCTCCTCCTCCCTCTACCTCCTCCCTCCTCCTCCCTTCACATTCCTCCTCCTCCCTCTTCCTCCTCCTCCCTCTCATCCTCTTCCCTCCTTCTCCTCCCTCCTCCTTCTCCCTCTTCCTCCTCCCTCTTCCTCCCTCCGCCTCCTCCCTCCTCCCACTCTCTACTCCTCCCTCCTCCTTCTCCTCCCTCCTCCTCCTCCCTCTTCCTCCCTCTTCCTGCTCCCTCCGCCTCCTCCCTCCGCCTACTCTCTCCTCCTCCTCCCTCTCCCTCCTCCTCCTCCCTCTCCTCCTCCTCCTCCTGTGATCTCCTCCTCCCTCCTTCTCCCTCTTCCTCCTCCCTCCTCCTCCCCCTCCTCCTCCCCCTCCTCCTCCACCCTACTCCTCCCTCCTCTTCCTAATCCCTCCTCCTCCCTCCTATTCCTCCTGTCTCCTCCTCCCTCCTCCTCCCTCCTCTTCCCTCCTCCACCTCCCTCTTCCTCCTCCCTCCTCCATTTACCCAAGACAGACAGACATACAGATAGTCGGGAACGGGATCTTATATGACTACTTATATGATTTAAATGAGATGCTCTCCACCATGGGCTGGGCCGGGTCAGACAGACAGACAGACAGACAGATAGATAGACAGACAGACAGACAGACAGTCGGGAACAGGAGCTTATATGACTACTTATATGAATTAAATGAGATGCTCCCCACCAGAGTCTGGGCGAAGCCGGGCCGTGTCAGCTAGTAGTATTATATTAGATACCAGCGGTTCATTAAAAATTACTAATGATATTAGATACCAGTAGTTTATTAAAAATGACTAATGGTATTACAAACCAGTGGTTCATCAAAAATTACTAATGATATTAAATACCAGTGGTTCATTAAAAATTACTAATGATATTAGATACCAGTGGTTCATTAAAAATTACTAATGGTATTAGATGCCAGTGGTTCATTAAAAATTACTAATGGTATTAGATGCTAGTGGTTCATTAAAAATTCCCAGTGCTATACTAACATTGAACCTAGGATCTTCTAACCCTGACACAGAGACTGTAACCTCTCAGCCAAGAATACCACCATGGAGAAAATATTAACATTGAAAATTATGCACAGTACTGAAAGGTGAGAAGATTCAAATGTTAATATATACACAACACTATTGTATGATGAAGTCAGCATGGTCATTCTTAAACATCCGGTGTGCTGATGCCACGGTAGCGGGTTCAACCCCTACACGGGTCAGTTGGACTAACATGTTGACTTCTCATCCTTGACTTGGGGATGTAAATAACAAGTAGCTCAGAAGTCAAAGTGGGTTTGCCTGATGGTGAGGGACACTGGTAAAAGGGAAAGCTAATCCATATGCAAAAATTATTCCAGTGAAATAGAAGTAGTACCATGTGTATGGACTATACTTGAGCTAAAGCAAGTGAACAAAAAAACACACAAAAACTTAACTATTGTGCGATCATTGAGCAGGCAAATAGAAAATCACATATAGCACATAGAAATGAGGTTATGTAGAAGAATACATCTAAACATAGCTATTTCATGTCTGATCATACACCATCAATATCTAGAGCCTGCTGACTGGCATGGACAATCATGCTTCTCCACACATCTTGTGATCTCCAACAGCATGTATGATCATCATACAAGCAATTAGAACATTAAATATAGTCCCTAGAAACGTGCATGTACAATCACATCTGAACATCACAGCTAATTCTTGTATGGTCATACATGTCGTACTTGAATTATCTGTGTTGTGTTCACATGTAGTTTTTCAGCACATTGCCAACTGTTTTGTTTTACTCAGTATGTTCCTGTTTAAAAAAAAAATATATACGTTCGTCCACTTTGAACTCACGAGTAGCCCATACACATGCTATTTTCTAATGCACTGGACTGATTTTTGTGTGTGGAGTAGCTTTTCCATTACTACTGTCCCTCGGCATCGGGCGAACCCACTCCATGTCTCTAAAAGGACCCAAACATTTATGCAGCCACATGTAAACAAAATTTAAGATTGATAAATCAGCCATGTACACATATGGATTGGCGTCCCAGATAGCAGATCATTAACTCCAAGACTGCCCCGAATGCGACATATCAAGGCAAGTCTTTTGGCCCAGAGGAAAAATGATGGAAGCTAACTTCATGGATCACTGTGTAAACTAAAAAAGAAAGAGGAATTTACACAAGAGACAACATTGCAGAAATAGATAATGTATGTAAGTGAATAAAGAAGAAGAAAGGTGGAAATAACCATTGCTATAAGAATCTCGTCACAATTGCTCACCAAAATCATAACCACAGCTAATTATTTGGCAAGAAGATAAATGCTGATAAGACGAAAGTTATGATAGTTGCTAAACAAACCCAGAACTAGCATCTTGGAAAACACCATTGAACACATGCAGAAGTTTACCTGCCAGGGCCTAATCACTACAGAGTGAAGCTGAAAGAAGATCAAGGATTGCAGTAGCAGATAAAGCATTTTGAGTGAAAAAACATTCCTAGCACAAAGTAACATCAATTTTGAGTTACATGAAAAGAACTCAACAAATACCATGAAGCCAGAGGTGCGGAGAATACCCCGGTGCTGGGCAGGGCACACATTGAGAACACCTGAGAATAGTATAGCTAGAAAGTATTTTGTCCGGAATCCACAGGGCAAATGAACTAAAGGGAAACCCAGAAACACATGGAGAAGAGAATTAAAGACATTTAACACGTCCAACCCATAGCACTATACTGCTGAAATATGGACTCTGAAGAAATTAGATTTAAAAAAACAAACAAACTTGGAAGCTTGTGGGATGTGGTGTTATCACAGGATTCAAAGAGTGAGCTGGGCAAAAGGAGATCACATGAACAAATTCTTAAAAATATGGGGAGAAATTAGACAAATATTGAACAACATACAAAAAAAAAGGTTTTGATCAAATAAACACATTCTTAAAGACTGGGGGAAACTGACAATTATTGAAACAACAACAAATTTGTTGCGTATCCTTTATGGGACGTTGCAGTCAACACCAGCATTTTTCAGCTGCTGTTGATGTACTAGGCAAGTGTTACGTTCAGTAGTTTGCCATTGCTTTCTGAACGACAATTATTGAAAACATGCACACAAAAAAAGGTTGTGATCAAATGGACACGTTCGTAAAGGCATAGGCAAAAATAGAAAATTATTGAACAACATGCAAAAAAAGGAAAGTTGTGATATGATCATATGAACACGTTCTTAAAGACATTGTAACAAGTAACTAATGCACATACAGTGAGTGGTTTATTAAGAAAAGTAATTTTAAAGTAATTAATGCACATAAAGTGAATGGCTTGTTAAGAAAAGTAATTTTAAAGTAACTAATGCACATAAAATGAATGGCTTGTTAAGAAAAGTAATTTTAAAGTAACTAATGGCTTGTTAAGAAAAGTAATTTTAAAGTAACTAATGCACATATAGTGAGTCGCTTGTTAAAAAAAGTAATTCTAAAATAACTAATGCACATATGATGAGTGATTTGTTAAAAAAAACGTATTTCTAAAGTACCTAATACACATATGAGGATATATTTGTTAAGAAAAGTATGTGTAAAGTAACTAATACACAAATGAGAACTGATTTATTGAAACAAAAGTATGTATAAAACACATGGTGGGTGGCTTGGTGTATGAAGATTTAAAAAAAAAAGATCATAGGCATTATCATCATGTATCAGGCCCTGTGCAGAACGTCACCTGTCGGAAAGGCACTCAATCAATTTCTAATGTGCCTACTTCATGCATTGTTACTCCAGGGTCCCCTTAATGTCCCAGGTCCACCTTTGTCTTGATCAACTCCTGCCTCTTCTCCCAGGAACTATACCTTCCATGACTGTTCTGTCTCAGCCACTTGATCAACCCCTGCCTCTTTTCCCAGGAGCTATACCTTCCATGACTGTTCTGTCTCAGCCACTTGATCAACTCCTGCCTCTTCTCCCAGGAACTATACCTTCCATGACTGTTCTGTCTCAGCCACTTGATCAACTCCTACCTCTTCTCCCAGCAACTATATCTTCCATGACTGTTCTGTCTCGGCTACTTGATCAACTCCTGCCTCTTCTCCCAGGAACTATACCTTCCATGACTGTTCTGTCTCGGCTACTTGATCAACTCCTGCCTCTTCTCCCAGGAACTATACCTTCCATGACTCTTCTGTCTCGGCTACTTGATCAACTCCTGCCTCTTCTCCCAGGAATTATACCTTCCATGACTCAGCCACTTGATAAACTCCTGCCTCATCTCCCAGGAACTATACCTTCCATGACTGTTCTGTCTCGGCTACTTGATCAACTCCTGCCTCTTCTCCCAGAAACTATATCTTCCATGACTGTTCTGTCTCAGCCACTTGATCAAGTCCTGCCTCTTCTCCCAGGAACTATACCTTCTGTGACTGTTCTGTCTCAGCCACTTGATCAACTCCTGCCTATTCTCCCAGGAACTATACCTTCTGTGACTGTTCTGTCTCAGCCACTTGATCAGCTCCTGTCTCTTCTCCCAGGAACTATACCTTCCATGACTCTTCTGTCTCAGCCATTTGATCAAGTCCTGCCTCTTCTCCCAGGAACTATACCTTCCATGACTGTTCTGTCTCAGCCACTTGATCAACTCCTCATCTTCCAGGAACTATACCTTCCATGACTGTTCTGTCTCGGCTACTTGATCAACTCCAGCCTCTTCTCCCAGCAACTATACCTTCCATGACTGTTCTGTCTCAGTCACTTGATCAACTCCTGCCTCTTCTCCCAGCAACTATATCTTCCATGACTGTTCTGTCTCAGCCACTTGATCAAGTCCTGCCTCTTCTCCCAGGAACTATACCTTCCATGACTGTTTTGTCTCAGCCACTTGATCAACTCCTGCCCCTTCTTCCAGCAACTATACCTTCCATGACTATTCTGTGTCAGCCACTTGATCAACTCCTGCTCATCTTCCAGGAACTATACCTTCCATGACTTTTCTGTCTCAGCCACTTGATCAACTCCTGCCTCTTCTCCCTGGAACTATACTTTCCATGACTGTTCTGTCTCAGCCACTTGATCAACTCCTGCTCATCTTCCAGGAACTATACCTTCCATGACTGTTCTGTCTCAGCCACTTGATCAACTCCTGCCCCTTCTCCCAGGAACTATACTTTCCATGACTGTTCTGTCTCAGCCACTTGATTAACTCCTGCCTCTTTTCCCAGGAACTATACCTTCTGTGACTGTTCTGTCTCAGCCACTTGATCAAGTCCTGCCTCTTCTCCCAGGAACTATACCTTCCATGACTGTTCTGTCTCAGCCAGATTTCATTTCTGAGACTTGATGCAGTTTATGACCCAGTTGTCTTCCTTGTTCAGATCTGATAGAATATCAGTGTTTTTTTGTTTTGTTTATTGATGTGTTTTCTGAATCCACTGTATTCTGAGGGTGTTTCTGTAACATTTCAGCTGTTTTCTTCAGTGTTTTGGGAAATGGTCCATGATTAACATCAATATGTTGCCACAGGAAAGATGCATGTTTTCAAAATTTTGACTTTAAATTGCTCTGCTGGTATTGTGCCTTAGACTTGTAATAATCAAAAGAAATCACCATATTAAATTGTCTTTTTGTTTTTTCCCAACCGTGTTTAGTCCCAGTGGTGTGGCATTGCAGTCCCTGGACCAGATTTGCCATTATCTTCTGAGTGACAGCACCTGTAAATGTGGACTTGAGTGTCCTATACAGTTGGAGAAGTTCTTCAGCTTTGATCCAGATGTTGAAAACCAGCCTTGGAGTGCCAGCTCTAGCGGAGAAAGTTTAGGAAATCTCTGCAACCACAGGCGGGAGATCCTAGCTTTGGCAGCATTTCACAGTTCCCAGTCGGAGGCAGCAGTCAAGCCAACAGGTTCTGTTTGTTTGTCGTCTGAGAAATGTTCAGTGGTTGTATGGCAGAGGCCCATAAAACCAGCAGGGTGTTATGTTAAGATGCTGATTGCCTTCCACAATGG
This sequence comes from Cepaea hortensis, assembly GCA_963921405.1. Lineage (NCBI taxonomy): Eukaryota > Metazoa > Mollusca > Gastropoda > Stylommatophora > Helicidae > Cepaea > Cepaea hortensis. Next base: position 110,142,908 of record OY992883.1, on the reverse strand, counting down.
GTGGTTTGGTGTGGACTTAATATCAGTGGTTGTAAAACTATCCTGGGCTGCCATCTCTTGACCACTTAGGCAACTTCTCTAGAGCTATCACACAAACATGTTACTCTATGTTTGTAATATATCTGCTCCATCTTCATAATCTCTCCACCTTCTGAATCTTCGTGGTGTTGCATCCACTTTGAGAATCACTAGTTTAGGTGAACAGGTTTTCTTGAATAATTAATTTCAAAAGTAAATTGTATAAGACAGTAAAGATTTTGGAATTCCTTGACAGATGATCTTTAGATCTTTCAGACATCTTTAATACTGCCCAGTTTAGAAACTGTCCGGTCTCCCTGGCCTAGCGGTTAGCGACTTTCTCCGTAATCCCGTTTATCCACGTGACAAACGCAGCTGCGTGAGAATCGGTAGCGGTTCTCGCTGCGCCTGTTACTTACGGAATGTGTGAGCCGGCCGCTCATAAAGCAATGGCAAACTACTAAGCGTAATCTTTGCCAAGAAATCAACAACAGTGGTAAAATGCTGGTGTTGACAGCGATGTCCTGCAATAGGATATGCACACACAAAAAGTTTAGACAAGAGATTGGGGAACATTTTTTGAAGGGTTACACTTGATGTTTAGTTGGGCGTCTGTTGTTGAGTCAGCTGGTGTGGATGTCAGGAGTTTGATACCTTGTTAGTTGTCTGGCTATTCTTGGTTTAGCAGATACAGACTGCCTGTATAATTGACACTGGTCTTGACAGACAATAGTTTGTTGTGCTTTAAAAAAAAAGACATAATAACTACAACCCATGGCAGGGACCAGGGATGACATTATAACTCTTTATAGCACACAGCCTAGGCTGAATTGTAGTAGAGACCATGTGTTGCCCATGCAGCATGATCCCTCTCTTGGCCTGCCTAGTTTACTACAGAGGAAAGATAACACCAATACATTTGGAACAAGACAAGCTGCAGAAGCTGTCGGAGCTTTGATCCTAGACCAGGTGCTACCCAAGGCTTAGGACCTCGTCTGACCTGCCATGAGATTTAGTCTTTAGGTTGCATTTCCTCGCACTAGGATAAGGCTTCTACCCTCCTAATTGCTCTCCTCCGACCAAAGCTGTTGGCACAATGTGAGATGTTGGGTTTGGAGAGCACTGCCCAACATTCAGCTCTAACAGAAAGCAGGTAGTACGGTCTACTGTCATATGGTAGCTCGGTCATATCTGACTAAGAGCTGCATAATTATGCTTAGATCATTGAGGTACTTCTTTAACCCAGGATAGAAGAGGAAAGACAAAATATTATATTTGAGGTACTTCTACACTTCAATGTAGCAAAGGGCAGGTTTTGAATTAGTCAGAGGTTTTGGTAGTTCTGTCACAGGTTTTGGTAGTTCTATCAGAGGTTTTGGTAGTTCTATCCAAGGTTTTGGTCATTTTATCAAAGGTTTTGGTCATTCTATCTAAGGTGTTGGTTGTTTTATCAAAGGTTTTGGTCGTTTTATCAAAGGTTTTGGTCATTCTATCAAAGATTTTGGTTGTTCTATCAAAGGTTTTGGTTTTTGGTTGTTCTATCAAAGGTTTTGGTAGTTCTATCAAAGGTTTCGGTAGTTCTATCAAAGGTTTTGGTCGTTCTATCAAAGGTTTTGGTTTTGGTTGTTGTTGTTGTTGTTGTTGTTGTTGTTGTTGTTGTTGTTGTTCTTCTTCTTCTTCTTCTTCTTCTTCTTCTTCTTCTTCTTCTTCTTCTTCTTCTTCTTCTTCTTCTTCTTCTTCTTCTTCGTCTGTGTTCATCCGGAGAATTTATTTGCTCTGTTAGGCCAACACATCCGACTTCTGCAGGAATTTGTTGACAGGGTTAACCTTCCCGGGTTGGTCGTTTTATCAAAGGCTGTGGAAATGTGGTTTCTGAGGAGAATGCAAAGATTATCATGGACAGACAGAAAAACCAATGAACAAGTCCTCCAAGAAACAAATTGAAAATCGTACACTAATTAGAGAAATTAGACAGACAGTCAAAATTTTGTGGACATGTTATGAGAAGAAATAAATTATAGAACTTGGTGACAACTGGCAAGATCGAGGGAAAGAGAACAAGGGGAAGACATAGAAGTAAACACCTGGATGGCTTGGCCACGTGGCATGGTCGAGACAGGAACACAGAGCTGATCCATGACTCTGGTGATCGAGTGAAATGGCGAAGCATGACCGCCCACACTTACCAGCATGGTGCATGATGGATCAAAGGTTTTGGTGGTTATATCTTCGGGTGTGTGTTGATTTATTGTGGACAGGGAATTCCATCATGATACATGAAGCCTGACATTCTGGGCAAACTTTTTAATATTTAGACTACTGCACAAATCATGATTATCATCATCATCAAGTGCCCTGCCAGCTGGCGTAGGCGTTCATGTCTCTCGACAGGTCTCAGTCTTTGGTGTTCTGGATCAACTCTGCTGATGATATTCTTCCATGCCACCATCTCAATCCATCCGGCATTATTTCTCTTGGTCTGCCTCTCCCTCTCTTCCCCTTGATCTTTCCAGTTGTCACGATGTTCTCCAATGCCTCTCTTCTCATAACATGACCAAAGTAAGCTGTTTGTCTCTGTCTTATTGTTGTATATAGTGTTCTAGTTTCATTAGCCTCTTTCAGGCAGTTGTTGTTAGTTACTCTGGCAGTTCAAGGAATTTGCAACATTCGTCTCAGCAACCACATCTCTGTTGCTTCTAATTTCTTCATTCACATTCCAAGATTCACTGCCATACAGCAAAACTGGTTCTCCATAGCATTTCAGCATTCTCTTCCTTACAATCTGTGATAATGACTTATTGCATAAGATACTCTTCATTTTCTGAAATGCGGCTTTTGCTTGCCATTTTCTGCTCTTAATCTGTTGTACATTTTCCATCTGATGTTATAAATGTCCTTAGGTATTTACAATTATCCACTTAGTTAAGAATTTTCCCTTCTATTTCTATGCCACATTTTGGTGTCACCATTTTCTTTAATATCCCAATGTTACTGTTTTTTTTTTTTTAAATATTCAATGAGAATCCTTTCTTTGACAAAGCCTGACACTCTGGACAGACTTTTTAGTGCTTAGTCTACCCCATAGAACCTGACACTGGACAGACTTGTTAGTGCTTAGTCTACCCCATAGAACCTGACACTGGACAGACTTGTTAGTGCTTAGTCTACCCCATAAAACCTGACACTGGACAGACTTGTTAGTGCTTAGTCTACCCCATAGAACCTGACACTGGACAGACTTGTTAGTGCTTAGTCTACCCCATAGAACCTGACACTGGACAGACTTGTTAGTGCTTAGTCTACCCCATAGAACCTGACACTGGACAGACTTGTTAGTGCTTAGTCTACCCCATAGAACCTAACACTCTGGACAGACTTGTTAGTGCTTAGTCTACCCCATAGAACCTGACACTCTGGACAGACTTGTTAGTGCTTAGTCTACCCCATAGAACCTGACACTGGACAGACTTGTTAGTGCTTAGTCTACCCCATAGAACCTAACACTCTGGACAGACTTGTTAGTGCTTAGTCTACCCCATAGAACCTGACACTGGACAGACTTGTTAGTGCTTAGTCTACCCCATAGAACCTGACACTCTGGACAGACTTGTTAGTGCTTAGTCTACCCCATAGAACCTGACACTCTGGACAGACTTGTTAGTGCTTAGTCTACCCCATAGAACCTGACACTGGACAGACTTGTTAGTGCTTAGTCTACCCCATAGAACCTAACACTCTGGACAGACTTGTTAGTGCTTAGTCTACCCCATAGAACCTGACACTCTGGACAGACTTGTTAGTGCTTAGTCTACCCCATAGAACCTGACACTCTGGACAGACTTGTTAGTGCTTAGTCTACCCCATAGAACCTGACACTCTGGACAGACTTGTTAGTGCTTAGTCTACCCCATAGAACCTGACACTGGACAGACTTGTTAGTGCTTAGTCTACCCCATAGAACCTGACACTATGGACAGACTTGTTAGTGCTTAGTCTACCCCATAGAACCTGACACTGGACAGACTTGTTAGTGCTTAGTCTACCCCATAGAACCTGACACTATGGACAGACTTGTTAGTGCTTAGTCTACCCCATAGAACCTGACACTGGACAGACTTGTTAGTGCTTAGTCTACCCCATAGAACCTGACACTGGACAGACTTGTTAGTGCTTAGTCTACCCCATAGAACCTGACACTGGACAGACTTGTTAGTGCTTAGTCTACCCATGAATCCTGATACTCTTGGAAATCTTGGTGGTGTTTGCACTTTACCAGGGAGGCTGATACTTTGGAAAAACTTTCTTAGTCATTATAGAGATGGTGGATGTCCGTATGGAGATGATGGGTGTCCATATGCAGGTGGTTGATGTCTTATGGAGATGATGGGTGTCCGTATAGAGATGATGGGTGTCGTATGGAGATGATGGGTGTCCGTATAGAGATGATGGGTGTCCGTATAGAGATGATGGGTGTCCGTATAGAGATGATGGGTGTCCATATGGAGGTGGTGGATGTCTTATGGAGATGATGGGTGTCCGTATGGAGATGATGGGTGTCCGTATGGAGATGATGGGTGTCCGTATAGAGATGATGGGTGTCCATATGGAGGTGGTGGGTGTCATGGAGATGATGGGTGTCCGTATGGAGATGATGGGTGTCTTATGGAGATGATGGGTGTCCGTATGGAGATGATGGGTGTCCTAAGGAGATGATGGGTGTCCTATGGAGGTGATGGGTGTCCTATGGAGGTGATGGGTGTCCGTATGGAGATGATGGGTGTCCTGTGGAGATGATGGGTGTCCATATGGAGGTGATGGGTGTTGTCATGGAGATGGTAGGTGTCCTATGGAGGCAATAGGTGTCATCATGGAGATGATGGATGTCCTATGGAGATGATGGGTGTCCGTATGGAGGTGGTGAGTGTCGTCTTGGAGATGATGGATGTCCTATGGAGATGATGGGTGTCCTATGGGTAAATTCTAGTCAGTATATATCAATTGAAGTCAGTACCTATTAGTTGATTCGTAATTTCTCTTTGTTTTGTCTTACCTTTTGTTTTGTCCATGTCTATTTCCAGATCATGTTTTGTGGCTGGGAAGGAAACGAGAGCGGAAGAAATCGACCAGCACAGGAGAAAGGTTGAGAGTTGCTCCACTGAAACGACTGAAGACCAGCATCACAAACGCTGTCAACAAACACGTGCTGTCAATGGGCAGTGGTGCGCCCTACACTCCACCAACTGTAGATGACAAGTCACAGTTATTAGATGCGGACATATCTCTACACTGTCCCAACCACGCAACACCCATGTCATCTCCAGGTTCTTTAAAAACTCCAGGGAGCTGCAACAATTCCGGTGACTTTTCCAATCAGCCAAGTCCTGTAGACAGTGTCTTATCTAGGAGGTCTGACTTCCAGAAGGCATCAAGTGCTGTCGGTGGAAGTGACAAACTGTTATCTGACTCTGTACATATGCAAAAAACCAGTGATCAAGCCAGAAACAAACACGACCTTCACCTCCACCATCATCATCTGGACAGACCGGTGGCACAGCAGGAAAACGTGTCCCAAGCTTTCTTGTCATTGGGAGATAATCATGCATTTCATCATGGAAACGGGAGAGAGTTAGGTATGAGTGTGCAGAATAAGTACCCAGTGAATGTTGGAACCTGTAACAGTGAGCATTCAATGCAGTACCTTCAGCATCACCACCACCATCAGCAGTCTGCAAATCCTGGTGTCTTCTTCCCCCAGAATCACATGTTTGCAAACAACCCTCATGTATCTCAGCAACGGGCTCCGGGATTTCATTCTCCAGCATCTTGGCAGGGTGGGTTTCCTGAAGGATCAGCTTCCATTCCTCATTCACATCACCACACCAGCAGGCCGTACATGTCTGACATTAACTTCCAACACTCAGACTGCAATATTCCTCAGTCCAACATTTCTAACAAGCCAGCAGTAGGAAACCAGGCACAGGTTGACTGCATGAAGGTTAAATCTAAACGACCTAAAAGTAAAAAAGATAAGCAGAAACAGATAAACAGCATTGTTGATCGCAGCTCTCCATGTCCAAAGGTCTTCACCAAAGCTGTCAAAGCTGCTGTATTACCGTCCACAGCTGCTTCCTTTTTTGGAAATCCTATAGTGTTTGTTGAGCAGCAAGCAGCCATAATAAAAGGCTCTATTGCCTCGTGTCATATACTGTGCTCTTCCCCGTCCCCTCTCCAGTGTGAAATGTCAGAAGCAACTGTTTCTTTCCCATCACTTAAAGACTGTGAATGTGCTGTGACATCTTCAGACATGAAGTGTGAACTTGTTAAAAGTGGAAATCTAGGAGTTGTGAGTCAGAGTAAAATTGCAGACAAAGAGGAGGATGAGGATCAGAAGATGGGAACTGATTTAGATAGTAATAAAAGTTTCTCAGATACAACCGAGAATAATGACTCAGCTTATTTGAGCCAGACAGGAAGTGATCAGGAGAGGTCTGATGTGTTAGATGGATTAGATTCTTGCTTGGGTAAGAAGCCAAGACCTGCAGAGGATTACAGTTTTCATTCTTTGGAAGAACATGATAGGAAGCCGGTTCCTGACATTGCCAATGGTGGTATTGTGTCCAGAAATGTGAACCCAGTTGTCAGGTCATCAAAGTCTAGTCCTGCAGTTGTAACAAAGCCACAGCAGACACTCACGAGTGGGACAACTAAGATTGTTAGCACAGTTAGCAAATATCAGGAAAACAAGAAGGTATCCAAAGCCAAACCTAAAGTGAAAGCAGCCACAATCAGAAAGGATGCCATGGTGCAGGATGTTGATTTGTTGAAGAAGAGCTTGTCTGCAGGGCTCAATGGAAACCTGACTCAGCAGTTGGCCTCCAGCAATTGGAGCATCCCAGCCCTGCAGCAAGTGCTGGCTCAGTATAGTGGGGGAGGGTCTGACCAGCTGACTGCTGCCTTACAGCAGATTCAGTTTCACGCAAACACAGGAGTTGATTTTCCCGCCAGCAGTTTGCTTTCTGCTGCAGCCCGCGCTCAGCACAACCAGAAACAGAGGGAGCAGGTAACAATAAAGCTTCCGAGCGGGAAAACTCCTGCGGCACAGAAGGTGAAGGTTGACGCCACACCTGCACCAGTTATAGGTAGTATTTCGGTAAGTGATGTGAAAGCAGCTGCGGTGTCTGCAGCTGTTTGTGGCCCTGTTGTCAACTCTGTGGTGTCCCAGCATCATCATCAGCAGCAGCAACCACAGCCATCTTTCCAGCAGATGGGTGCTCACACAAATCTCATTGGGAACATGATGCAGTTTCAGCAGCTGCCATCGGGAGGTTTTGCCATGAATATGTTGCTTCCGGCCAACGGACACGGGCATATGTATACCACAGATAGTCTTCATTCAGGAACTCCTGGAGCATTTAGTCTGGAAACTGATATTAAAAATGGTCGAGGGGCAGTAAATTCCATCATGGCACAAGGGATATTAGCAACAGTATCTCAGACAGCAGATATTAACTCTCAGATTAAGTTGTCAGTAGCTTCAGTGATCCCTTCCAGTCTAGGACCACATGCAGGTCAGTGTGCTGCTGATAACAGCACTGTCCTGTTGAATGGCTTTGGACAGGGCGTGATCATGAGTGCCCCCAATCCAGCAGTGTCAGTGTCTGTGATGACAAATGCCACCAAGTCTCTTGCTCAAGTGGTGCCAGCTCTTGGCATTAATCAGACAGTGTTTGGCACGCAGCAGCTCATGGGCTCACACCCGAGTGGTGCACAGATCATTAACGCTGGAGTGGCTGCACCTGGACATCAGATGATCAGCACTTCACCCCACGGGGCCCAGCTAATCAGCACAGCTCAGGGGGCTCAGTTTATTAATCCGGCGGCTTCGAACACACACCTGCTCAGCAGTACACCTCAGACGGCTCATATCATGAACACACTATCAGTTCAAGGGTTAAATAACCAGTTATTGATTACTAACCCAGTCCAGCAAGTGTCACCCTCCAATTCCTTATCCCAGTTATCCCCTGCAATGGCAGCACAATTTCTAGCCCAGGGACACACTCAGTTGCCTCAGATGTCACCATCTTACCTGCAGAAGCCAGCCCAGAGCTCAATGATCAACAGTCAGGGTCTCTTTGCCAGTGTATCATTCCCAGCTCTGACCATCACTTCAGACAGCGCCGATGTCATTGCAGGCTCAATGGCTCAGGCTGGTATTGTGAACAGTAACATGCAGAAGAACTCTGCAGTATGTGATGGTCTGGATAAACTAGATATCTCCAGCAGTATGTCCCAGATGACAGATCATGCTTCCATGGCCACTTCGGCAGTATATGCAGCTGCTAGCCAACCTGTTTTTGTGATACCACAGCCAAATGCTAATCCTGTGATGTCAGTGCTTGGATCAGCCCAGTCACTGAGTGCAACATCTGGTCTTTCAACCGATTTAAACATTCAACAAGCTAACTTATCCCACATGTTTGGACAGTCAGCAACTGTTGATCAGTCTGTGATTCAGAATCTTTTGGCTGCAGGGTTTAGTCCTTTGGCAATACAGCAGATGATGAATATGGTCAGTTTAAGTGGTGTTCAGCAGCAGCAGCAGCAGCAACAACAGCAGCAGCAGCAACAATTTCAAATGCTGCAGTTACAGCAGTTGATGCTTCAACAACTTCAGAACCATAGTCAGAACATACAAGGAATATCACTTCCGCTGAACCAGGGCACCAACCGGAACCAAACCACAGCAATAGGAGCCCCAGCCATCATGAGCGCCGTGATGCCACCGACAGGCTTACAGCTGAACTCTGTGATGGACATGACCTCCTTAAACCCCAGCCTGTCTCCAGTAGCTCAAGGCTATCAGAGCCAGATCTCGCCCGCAGCAGCACCCTTGCAGCACATCTCTCCTGCCCTGGCAGTCCACCCAGTGACGCCGATCAACTCCTGTGGGACACTGAGTGTGGTGCAGACTGGCAGCGTGCAGAACCTGATGCAGATTCCAGCTAAGCATTTGCACCCTCTACAGTCGCAGCAGCTGTCTTCTGATCAGGTAATCCATACTAACCAAAATCCTGCACTAAATCCCCCAGGTACATCATCATCATCATCAGCACATGAATCTGCCACACCACAGGTTTCACAGCTAGTTCCAGACAGTTTAAAATCTGCGGTCACTGCTAGCCCCACTGCTAAGCCACCTCAGCCGAGTAAACCCAAGCCTAAATCAAAATCCAAAAAATCAGAAAACAAAAAGTTGGTGGACTCTGAAGCAGAAAGAAATGAAGAAGACATTGCTGCAACAGTGCAACAAATTTTGGCCCAGGCAGTTCAGCAACAAAGGGAATTAAACTTAGCTGCTAAGAATCAGCCACCGCCACGCCCCAAAAGCAAAAATAAAAAATCCCATTACCGAACAAAAGCAAGCCAAGCAACAAAAGACCATGATCTCGGCAGGTTAGCCAGCATATCTGACGATATAGGAAAGCCAGAAGGCATAGCACTAAGGGATATGAAATTATTTGAAGCTTCGAAACATCATCCAGTGGTTTTGGAACCGGCCCGTTTATCCACTATAGTGGGAAAGCCAGGTTATGGAGAGGCTCGGCAGTCAGTTGTCACATCACCACCTAACCTTACCACTCTCACCACCCGTCCAGCAATCATAACCAGTAATGGCCTACACCCCATCAATGTCTTAGACTCAGATAACCAGTTCATCAAACACTTTGCTGAACAGACCTTGACCGAAACATCACACTTAGCTAACACTAGTGTTAACAAGTCCTCCGCCACTCTCAAAGGTCAGTTGTCAACGGTTATCTCCAAAGATTGTAGTAAGAAATGTCCAGTCGGGTCTGTTCCGAGACAAGTTAGGACTGAGGCAGTTCAGCAGACGCTAGTGGGCAGTATCGGATCTCCACGTCTGCCAAACACACAGAAAAATACTGTAAAATAATGCCTGCTAAAGTTCAAGATCATTAAATATCTGCCTGCTTTGATATGTAACACACAAGGTGAAGTTTCTGTCAGGAGTTGTGAATTTTCATCATCATCATCACCATTTATGCCACCTCAGGAGGGTCATCACTGCTGTTGGTTTCCCCTCAGAAAGTCAGTACCACTTCAGCTGCTTCTGCAGTAGCAGTTCCTTAGCATTTTGTTTCCCCAAATGCATTTACAGGAGACATCATTGGTGACCATTTTATGAAGCTGAGTCAAGTCCCGGGCCAGATTAGGTCAGAAAAAGTCATCTCAGCTGGAAATGAACTCTGAACTATTATACTGAAAAGCCAGTGTGATATCGACTTAACTGTCATGGCAAAATGTGCTTCTTTTTTCATTCCAAGTAGAGGCAGTATGAAAAACCATCCTCCTCCAACCATCAAAACAGGGTAGATTGAACTGGTTCATCACTGGCTTTCTTAAAGGAATCCAACGGAAGCAATATGACCCCCCTGAAGGATCCTCCAGGGTAATAACTATCTCCATGCTCTGGCTTTGATGAAGTTATAATTGTATGAATGTTTCCTTGTTAGGCATTGTGTTGATGATGTTTTCATGGATATGTATTTGTTTACTCATACAATGTAGGGATCATGCATATTAATGAGGTTAATGGGGGTCATTCAAACAGGCTAGTAATTGTATCTTTGGTGGTAGCTATATAAAGATATAGTCAGATGTGGTGGAAGCATTCACAGACAAGTTGGGGTAGTAGTAAAATAAAGGGCTCTTTTCTATGCCTTGAGAATATTAGGTATATCATCCTCACCCCTTATTTGTATAGAGCAATCAGCACTAGATGAGTGATGTAATGACTTTCACACCGGCTATTTTTAATAGAGAGCATTTCCTGGTGCTGCACATTTTCAGCTGAGTCCGTTTAAAAAAAACAATCTTCCAGCTTGGAGATGTGAACGCAGGACCGTGGAGCTGGCAAGGCAAGCTTGCTAGCCACTGCAGCACTGTGGCCATACTCCAAGTACCAAGTGTTATAAATAGCTGTCAGCTGTTGTCATAAAGAAGTATGTACGTGTCAGGGACACCAGGCAGTAGTAGTAGTATCTACTGCTGTAATTATAAAAAGAAACTCATTACTTACTAGAGTACCTTGCAGTGTCTTGAGTCTGAGGAATTAAGGCCGCTGGCTAGTGCAGTCACCGCAGACTGTGCAGGTTAAGGTTTTTTCCCCCCTGACACAAAAATTTACCTTACCGAGGATTCAAACCCGAGTCTTCTGAATGGGAGCACAATGTTCTAGCCACACAGCCAGATGCTCTTCACTGTAAATGTAAATTGTAATAAAATATTAGCCAATCCATAGACGGGCAAATGCCTAGTGTTAGAAGTAGTTTAGGTTGTTTATAGGCGAGTTTGTAAAAGTTGTATCTGGGCCCTATGGCTGCTTTAGTAAGTTGTAGTAAAAGATGGATGCGATTCATAGACAGGCTAGATCCAGTGACTGTTTATATTGTAGTAAAACATGGGTGCAATCCATAGAGCGGGGATAAGACCAAGTTATCATTGATGAAATTGTAAGAAAACATGAAAATTACCTATTAGTCGCAGTTCCAACTTCACGGCTACGGGTAGTCCCCCAATGCTCCATTCCTGTGCCAGTGAGTACCACTCGAAAAGCTCCTCACTGCCTTATGTGAAAAGTGGACAGGAGTCTCAACAAGCCAACAGTCCGCACAGATGCACTATGCATAATGCCGCCATCAGAATGCCAACACAAATGTCCTCCACGGAAAATACAGTTCATCATCGATAGAAGCGGCAGCCACTAGAAAACCAGCAGCCACACATTACTGCATTAAAAGTTGAGAGGATCAACTTCATTGCCCCTGGGATTTATCCCACATGGCTCGGTCCCTTTTGGCAGGGCGGCCCGCTGAAAGCATCGCACAATGCACGAACACCGTAGCTCCAGCGACGACCCCCCAGGAGTCTCCGAGAAAAATGCACTCCTGAACCGAAAAGGCAATCCAGTCAATTCCAAGTGACAGGCCAACCGTCATCGTTCCAAACATGCAGTTCATGCCTGAAAATTACCTTCTTCAGGGCTAATAAGTGTAAAGGTAACAGCATAGCAGATATTGCCTGTGGGGTGTGAAGCTTGAGGCCGTCATATATTCTAAGCCCTGATATATGGCTGAGGTGGTCAGTACTCTCCCTTGCCACCTGTCCTCAGAAAATTGTCTGGTGTCCATCTTTATGAGGCTGGGTCGGCCGCAGTGTAGTAAAATATCAGCATGTGGCATGTCAGGAGGTGATCAGGCTCCTCTATGAGCATCTCCTATAATCTGTGATCTTTGTAAGGTCAGCACCTAAAAATGATACTCTCCCACCCCATCCAGTATTGTGTTCCCTTGTCATCTTCTGTTCACAACACCCTCAGTCATCCCAGTTGTCACAAATCTATTTGCCCTATCATCCCATCCAGCATTGTGTTCCCTTGTCATCTTCTGTTCACAGCACCCTCAAACATCCCAGTTGTCAATGATCTCCAGACCCTTTCATCCCACAAAATAACCAGAAAAAGGCGGTTGTCTTGTCCTGCTGTGGGTAATCAATTGCCTTTGTGAATGTGTCTCTTGCAGCACATGATAGTTGGTATTGTTAGCTGTCTCTGCAGTCTCTGATTCTAATTCTCTTATTTAATGTTTGTCTCCCTGTATTTCTTGTGCTGTCTGGGTTACAGATTAAGGTCACTATTAACAGGTTTTCTCAGTGTTTGTCCTGTCTGGGTTACAGATTAAGGACACTATTAACAGGTTTTCTCAGTGTTTGTCCTGTCTGGGTTACAGATTAAGGACACTATTAACAGGTTTTCTCAGTGTGTGTCCTGTCTGGGTTACAGATTAAGGACACTATTAACAGGTTTTCTCAGTGTGTGTCCTGTCTGGGTTACAGATTAAGGACACTATTAACAGGTTTTCTCAGTGTGTGTCCTGTCTGGGTTACAGATTAAGGACACTATTAACAGGTTTTCTCAGTGTTTGTCCTGTCTGGGTTACAGATTAAGGACACTATTAACAGGTTTTCTCAGTGTGTGTCCTGTCCAGTGCCAATGTCTTTTCCTCACTTCTTGTTTCACTGGGATTTGTTTAGTTCTGTTCATGAGCCTGGCATTAGTGGTTGGCTGAGTTGTTTTTCTTTGGACTTGTTCATAGTTGCTTGAATTTTGCTGCTAAAGGTTTTTTATAGAAAGGGGTTAGCGATTCTCTGACATCGTGAACATGTACTAGCTCGTTATCCAACCATACAATGGTCAGTAAAACATGGATGTATATTAGCTCGTTATCAACATAATTTTCAATAACACATAAATGTATACTAGCTTTTAATCAACATTATTGTCAATAAAATATCAGCAGTTTCTAGATTTTATGCCACATAATTGTCGGTAAAACATGAATGCATACTAGCTTGTAATCAAGCCACATAGTTGTCAGTAAAATATGAACGTAAACTAGCTCATAATCAACATAATTGTTGGTAAAACAATGAATGCATACTAGCTCATAATCAAGCCACGTAATTGCTACCTGCAGTAAAACATAACTTGATATTAACCCTTCTTCTGTTTTAGTTTCCGTACGGATCGTATGAGACTTCACAGCTACAGTATCAACAGATGATTGGTAGCAGGCCACATTGACTGCTGCTGGCTGACTGGCTGGCTGACTGGCTGGCTGACTGGCTGGCTGTGCCCTGCTGGTCCCACGTCACAAAGCACACTTGTTACATATATTATATTTACAACTTTCTAGGAGCAATGCTGTTTTTGTGTATATGGGAAATTCTGGCTTATCCATTCACAGTATACATGGTGTTTCAAAAAGAATGCCAGTGTTTTGGTAGTGTTTTGATTTGGTGATTGCAAACCTTAAAATTTTTAGCTTGCACCAAAAGATGTCCAAGTTTGCGCAGTTACCAAATAAAAACTATTGTTGTTATTTGAGCCGTCAGATGGCACAAGAATTGAAAATGGCAAACAGGAAAGGAATTATAGATGTAGGAAGAATTGAATTATCATTAAGACATAAGCCATATATTAGCCAATCAGTCTCTCTTGCAGAGGTTTGGTATGGGGCAGCTACAATCCAGAGCTGTCCTCGCCTGTGATCATTTCAGTCAGTTTCGTAGTTGATTCCTCATTTTAATTGCTGCATTGGAAAAGATTCAGCAAGAGATGTGTGACCTTGCAGCAAGCTGTCATTATATTGCTGTGTAAAAAAAAGCAGCAAATCAGGAGGCTTGGTCATGTAACAAGACTGTTGAGCAAGGAGCCCTGACACATAGACACTACAGGAACAGAACAAGAGGTGACCATTCAGCAGATGATGGATTGATGGGATATCTGAGGCTGCGAATACTAATTTGTATCAAGTACAAACCAGAGCTCTCTCCAGGTGTGGTTTCTTAGTCTGGTGCTGAAAAGCAGCATGAGAGTGAAGGAGAAAATAGTGGACAGGAATAGTATATGGTGGAAGCTATCGTGAACTTGGAAAAATATCAGAGGCGTTGTAAACACTCGTGGCCTTGGAAAAAATAGGGTTTATGAATGAAATTATATACTTTGTAAACAATTGATAGGTATTGAAACAGGGTTTATGAATGAAAATATATGCAGTGTAAACAATTTATAGGCAATGACAAATAGGATTTATTAAAGGAATCATATATGGTATACTATAAACAATCTGTCATCTGTCATCTACTGCCTGTAGTACCTTGCAGTGTAGTGCAGGGGGATCTTGAGCCTGAGGAATTATGGTCGCCTGGCTAGTGCAGTCGCCATGAACTGTGCAGATTAGGATTTTCTTTTTGCCCTCGACAGAAGAAAAAAATCCACACCTTACAGAGGATTCGAACCAGGGTCTCCCGGAGGAGAAGCCAGAGTTCTTAGTCATTCGGCCAGCCACTACGGTATACAGTATAAGCAATCAATCTGGTCAAAATACCATTTATGATTGGGAATCATATATAGCATAAACAATCATGTTGTAATTTGATATTGTGAAGCCTGCATGTTCTATTCCTGGATACAGCAATGCAGGTCATTGAAATGCTGTATATATCATGTATCATGTATCATGAAGGTATAGCTGCATTGTGAATGGATAGACTAGAATTTCCAACATACACAAATGCAACATTGACATAGTGCTTGTAATATTGCTACTCATATTATATACAATATCACTGCTTTTGCTAAGTATACCCACAGGAATATCGCCTTGTTATTGTTTCAGTTACTCATGTGAAGAAGACAGTTTGGGTATTAGCAATATCATGGTTCATACAGAAAGTATCTAACTTCACTTTGATTCCCGACCTCATAAAACTAACCTAGAATATGTGAAGTCCCTGAATTTCACATTTTATTGGCAGTATCATTCGTAGCAGTATTTTTACAGTTTTTGTGTGCAGACTTTGCAGTATTACAGGTCCAAATGTTCGCTGTATGTAAGTGAACTTTGAACTACTAGATTTTGACAAGGGCACTTTATATAGCACAAGTGTATGTTGAAAATTGTTGAACTTGTTTAAAGTTTAATGTGAAGCTCAACAGTTGACCCACACAGATTATAGAACATGCAGTTTAAGTTAGTTGTACTATACGTTGCAAGCAGCCCCAGCGTTTATTGGCTGTTTGTGGTTGACTTGATAATTTTACGTTCTGTAGTTTGCCACTGCGGTGGGCGGGTTAGTGAAGTTAACAGCGAGCTGCACTGGCAGTGTCATAAGTACAGTCAGATGCTGGTTCAATGCCTGGGCTCATCACTTGTAAAAGTGAGGGGAAGACTGACTACCTCTTCCATTTACTGCCAATATAGTACCTTGTGGTGTATGGCAGAGGGGTCTTTGAGCCTGAGGAATTAAGGCCGTCTGGCTAGTGCAGTCACCGCGAACTGTGTAGGTTAGGATTTTCTTTTTGCCCCTGACAGAAAAAAAATCCCACACCTTACCGAGGGATCGAACCCGGGTCTCCCGAATGAGAGTCTTGCGCTCTAGCCACTCGGTCAGCCGCTCCTCTCTTTGTTCTCAGGCCTACAAAATGTGAAAGAAATTGCTTTCGGGAAATTTTATTATTATTAATTTGCCATTGTATTCTGAATAGCCAAAGTCCCATAGTATATAAATAATCGAAAAGTGAACTGCTTCCAAATTGCCCGCGACTGACCTGGACCCCTAGGTCAAAAGATACCTGTCATTATACGACTAGGCTTGTGTTCCCTTGGGACAGAGAACTATCCCGTTGATGGTTTTGAATATTAGGCTGTCATTTTGTTAAAAAATCTGACATGTTCAGTCACATGTAGTTGCAGTGTTGCATGCAACTTGTTCATTGTTGTTAATTCAGATAATTGATAATTAACATATTCATTTAAATGTTTATGAGCATGACTGCTTCAAGTTTTCGGTAATAGATATGTCAGTTAAATTATTAATGAGTTGTAAACATCATTATTTTAGGTGTTGAGTAATAGATACACTAGTTTGGTTAATGAGTTGAGAACATAATTCAGGCCTTGGTCGTTAAATATGTAGTAGTTTAGTTAATGAGTTCAGTTATTTCTACGATTTTACAGGACGTTGCAATGAACCCCCAGCATTCATTGGCCTGTTTGTGATTTGCTAGACGGTGTTAGTTCAGTAGTTCACCGTTGCTATCTGATTGGCTAACGTTTCACACCGTCAAAATCAATGTGAAGCGGTCTGCTTCCAAATTAGCCGCTGCTGATTTTGTACCCTCTATTCTGGAAATTGTGAAATGCAGTTATATCACCTAAACCACACCGCCGGTTATTTATTTATTAGGTAGTAACGAACATTAGTTAAGTTAATGATTAATGAGTGTAATTAGTTTGTGTGTCAGTAATAGTTCAGTTATTGAATAGTGAACATGTTAGTTCATTTAAATATGTATGAGCAGTTAGTTCAGGTATTCATGTGAAGCCACATGGTGTAGTGGTTAGTACTCTTGCCTGCGAAAACATGGTCAGGGTTCAATCCCTAGCAGGGGCCGCATTATTGTTCTGACCAGCACAGATCTGGGGTTCACCTTGCATTACATAAAATGGGTACCTGATAATTCTCAGGGAAGGAAAGGCACCCCACCTTGTGTCCTAAGAATATGTGAAGGCTTAACATTCACACCCCAGCTTGTGCCTAGAATATGTGAAGACTTAACATTCACATCTCACCTTGTGGCCTAGATTATGTGAAGGCTTAACATTCACATCCCAGCTTGTGCCTAGAATATGTGAAGGCTTAACATTCACACCCCAGCTTGTGCCTAGAATATGTGAAGGTGCAACGTTCACACCCCAACAATGCCATCAACTCTAGGATTACCTTTACCGTTAATAGATACACAAGTTGCGTTCATGAGCAGTGAACATAATTAGTTCTGTCATTTATCTGCTAGCTTAGTTACTGGGTGGCTGGTCATCTCATCTCATCATGTCCCTCTTTTGCCTTGCGGTGTCGAGGTAAAGTATAAACAGCGGTAGAGTGCCCACTTATGGGCTTCATGTATCGATATTCCCATGGACTCTGCTATTCCCTGTGTCCATCGTTTACGTGGTCGGCCTCTTCCTCTGTTTCCCTCTGGTCTGTACATCATTGCTTGTTGTGGTATACTGTTAGTTGGTAACCTACTTGCATAGCCAAACCATTTGACTTGCTGCCTTCTAATAAAATCATAAGTCCTGATTTCTTCATTTCTGACCTTATCTCTCCTTGATACATTGAGTATTCTTCTCAGGAATCTCATTTCTGTTGTTGTGATGTTTCTTTTCTCTGTTTCTGTCATTGTTGGGTGGCTGGTATTTTAACAGTAGTAAAGGTGCCTTACACAGGACTTGAGGCTTACTGAGCACCTGGTGTTAGACTCATGTTTTGTAGGCCACGTGTGGGTGATGTGGTCGATATCACGCAGGAAGCCTTCATTTCCAAAAAACATTTCTAGGGACCCATTTTAGGCCCATATCAGGCCACGTGGCATGGTCGAGACAGAAACACGGAGCTGATCCACGACTCCGGTGATGAGTGAGATGGCAAAACATGACCGCCCACGCTTATCGGCATGGCACTTGATGGATGGATGGATTTTAGGCTGGGCCGGCCTGGGAGTCCAGGTCTGTTTTTAAAATTGGAATCCACACCAGTGAGGATTGAACCCTGGGTCTCTGGAACAGCAGGCGAGTGTCTAGTCACTACTTTGGCAAATAATGTCAGCGTTAGTTGGTTAAAAGGCAGCGGAAATATTAATTCCCGCAATACTGGATTGACTTTGATTATTAACATTTTGCTTCCATTAGTTAGTAACAGTTAAGTTAGTAACAATTAAATAGTTCACTTAATAGATATTGCTTGACTTTAATTAGTAATTAAAATTAGTTGGTAAAAATAATAATTAATTTAATTAATGAGTAATACTGATATTTAGTTTAATAGAGTAATAATGATAATTAGTTCAATTAAGTAGTAATAATAAGAAATAGTTTATTTAATAGGTGATACTGAAAATTGATTCAGTTTAAGAGTAATGATAGTTAGTTTAATTGCTGAGTAATGGTAATAATTATTTCTATTAATCATGACAGTTGGTAGTTGTGTTAATGAGCCATGATAATCATTGGGTCTGTTAACAGGTAATGGCCATCGTTATCTCTGGTAATTAGCAATGAACATAGTTTGTGGTTAATGAATAATTTGGATATTGTTTTATAATTTAAGGATCAGACGAGAAAGCATTTGTATCATATTTGGTCCATCGCGATACTCTTGACGTACATTTTAGAAATCTCTGTAAATGTGTATCAATATACGTGTATGACATTACTGTCTGGAATCTCTGACTGTTTGTGTCTATGTATATGTGTAACTATATACATATGTAACATTACTGTCGGATATCGCCAATTAATTATTGGCTGATTCGGCTCTTGACCCAGTTTTTAGCCTACCCACTCAGAAAGCACATGTACCATTAGTGTCGATATGTACAATAGCTACGCAAATTCGATACTGTTTTCATTACAATTTGTGATTATTGTATAATTGCATAATAATAATAATCAATGTGGTTAAACCGTAATATTTTCATCACTGGTTATTGTTCGTTTTTTTCTCTTTAAGACTCTATTGTATTGCATTTAGGCAAAGAATAGTCAGCTAATGTGTTATCATTATTATTATTATTATATGCATATTTATGAAAACTAATAATTGTTACATACTGTGTATATGTGTGATATTGTAAGACAAGCAAGTTTCTTATATTATCCGTATGTGTGTTATGGTAAGGACGGATAGTTAATTACGTAGTACATATGTATGTTATTAAACCAGACTGTTATATTCTGTGTGTGCCATTGTAAAGAATTTATTATATTCTCTGCATGTTATTGCTGGGACACTTTGTTATATTCTATGTGATTTTATTTTATTTTTTATTTTTTTGCAAGTGGAAGTGAATTGTTATATGCCAACTTAATTATCATAAACATGTACATCTGTTTCCACTTGTAGTTTTTTCTTTTTCTCTCTCTCTCTAAAGGACACTGTATTTAAAAAGAGAGAAAACTGCTTATGTAGTGAAGATGGTATATTAATCTTATTCTAATACCACACAACTAGAAATTGGATGCTGAACAGAAATTGGCATGTGCAAATAGTTTTGGTAATTTGTCAACATCATTATCATAAAGCAGATCCTCGACAGAATGTCGCTCATGGCATCATGGCCAGCCCAAAAGCTTTCCGATCTTCTATAACATGCGTGGTCATGTTCAAGGCCTGTGTAAAGCCCTGTCTCCTGTATCATGCGCCATCATGTTCAAGGCCTGTGTAAAGCCCTGTCTCCTGTATCATGCGCCATCATGTTCAAGGCCTGTGTAAAGCCCTGTCTCCTGTATCATGCGTGGTCATGTTCAAGGCCTGTGTAAAGCCCTGTCTCCTGTATCATGCGCCATCATGTTCAAGGCCTGTGTAAAGCCCTGTCTCCTGTATCATGCGCCATCATGTTCAAGGCCTGTGTAAAGCCCTGTGTCCACTTTCATGCTGGTTGATCCCCTGCCACTTCTTCCAGAAACCGTACCTCCCATCACTGTTCTGTCCCAGCCTCTTTGTTGTTTAATATGGCCAGGTTATTTCAGTTTCCCAGACATGGCGCTATATTTGAGCCAGATTTCTTCAATGGTCAGATCTTGTGGAATGCCACTATTGTCAGTGATTAGATATGTAAAATTGACCGGACAAGTACAAGCCATGAAATCTGATGTAGAGCTAGGATAGTTCAAGGTACAGTCAGTGTTCCCATTGTAATGTGCAGTTTGTGCTGGCCCACATGTTTTTCTCCCCTAGGGCACATATTTTTGCCTAAACAGGGAAGTATGAGTGACATGAACTTTGGCATAGAACTAAGACAATCCCTAGACATAGTAAATGTTCACTCTACACCGTGGCCCAAACATTTTTATCTCCTAGTGCACATATTTTTTCCTCAACATACGAGTGACATGAACTTTGGCATAGAACTAAGACAATCCCCAGACATAGTAAATGTTCTCTCTACACTGTGGCCCAAACATGTTTTTCTCCTGGTGCACATAATTTTTGCCTGAACACACAGGTCTATATAACTGTATTTTACGTGATAGTGAAATATAAGCGTGCCATCAACTTTATTGCTAGTAGCTTACAAAGTTACATTTTTGCTGGCAGTGCACCGTGGCTAAGAGGAAGCATCGGCATGTGACAAGGTGTACACATAATTAATTTATTTGGTGTACACCAAGACAATTTCACATGAAGACGTCTTGAGACAA
The DNA here is from genome assembly GCA_963921405.1 of Cepaea hortensis. Lineage (NCBI taxonomy): Eukaryota > Metazoa > Mollusca > Gastropoda > Stylommatophora > Helicidae > Cepaea > Cepaea hortensis. Next base: position 110,122,041 of record OY992883.1, on the reverse strand, counting down.
ATTAGCAGGTCTTTGAAGTTTGATTTATTGTTTTGTCTGCTATAAAATGTGCATACCTTTTGCTGCCAGATTTTGTGAGGATGTGATCCAAGTGAAATTTTGTTTTTGAGTTGACTGAAGTGACAATGTCTGTGGGAGAGTTCATTTCTTGGAGTTGTTGGTTGTTGGATAACATGTACATTTTCAGATTAGCAATCTGTGTTTGATAAAAATAGACTTTGATAGCTAATTTAGCATACAGATCTTTCTAGTTTTGAGTTAAAGTAGATTTTGTAAATGTAATAGTTTATAGTGACATGTTTAAGCAGATTATACTTTGTGAATATATATTTCGGTTAAAGTAGATTTTATAAAAATAATTTCCGAAGAGACTTAGCTGATGTAAATGTTTTATAACACGTGTAACTTATATTTTCTAGGTTAAAGTAGATTTTTTAAACATCAGATTTAGAATATACTTTGTTGTATCTTAGGTAAGTAGATGTTTGATAAAAATTATACATTGCTTTGTCTAATTTTAGACATGTTTATGTAATAATGTTTCATAGCCATTGTGTTGTTAATGGAGATTTCATTAGTCAGAACATTTTAAATGATGATTTATAGTGAGACCTTATAAATGGCCACCTAGAGAAAATAAATGTTAAAGATTGTACTTACAAAATGTTGTCCTATGGTTCAAATCTGACTGTCTCTAGGTAATACATGTAAGAAAGAATGAAAATGACATGCAGAATGTGAGACAGCATACAAATGTTAAGGAGTTAATTAATAGAATTACTGGTGACAATTTCATTGGTAGGAATGCTGGTGAGAAGGCACTGGGAAGAGTAATTTGTGGAAAGGTAGTGGGTAGAGTAATTGCTGATGAGAAGGTAGTGGGTAGAGTAATTCTTTGGAAAGCAGTGGGAAGAGTGATTGGTGAGAGGTAGTGGGTAGAGTAATTGCTGAGAAGGTAGTGGGTAGAGTAATTGGTGGGAAGGTAGTGTGTAGAGTAATTGGTGGGAAGGTTCTGGGTAGAGTAATTGCTGAGAAGGTAGTGTGTAGAGTAATTGGTGGGAAGGTTGTGGGTAGAGTAATTGCTGAGAAGGTAGTGGGTAGAGTAATTGCTGAGAAGGTAGTGGGTAGAGTAATTGCTGAGAAGGTAGTGGGTAGAGTAATTGCTGAGAAGGTAGTGTGTAGAGTAATTGGTGGGAAGGTTCTGGGTAGAGTAATTGCTGAGAAGGTAGTGGGTAGAGTAATTGGTAAGAAGGTAGTGGGTAGAGTAATTGCTGAGAAGGTAGTGGGTAGAGTAATTGCTGAGAAGGTAATGGGTAGAGTAATTGGTGAGAAGGTAGTGGGTAGAGTAATTGCTGAGAAGGTAGTGTGTAGAGTAATTGCTGAGATGGTAGTGGGTAGAGTAATTGCTGAGAAGGTAGTGGGTAGAGTAATTGCTGAGATGGTAGTGGGTAGAGTAATTGCTTAGAAGGTAGTGGGTAGAGTAATTGGTGAGAAGGTAGTGGGTAGAGTAATTGGTGAGAAGATAGTGGGCAGAGTAATTGGTGAGAAGGTAGTGGGTAGAGTAATTGGTGAGAAGGTAGTGGGCAGAGTAATTGGTGGGAAGGTAGTGGGTAGAGTAATTGGTGGGAAGGTAGTGGGTAGAGTAATTGCTGAGAAGGTAGTGTGTAGAGTAATTGCTGAGAAGGTAGTGGGTAGAGTAATTGCTGAGAAGGTCGTGGGTAGAGAAATTGGCGAGAAGGTCGTGGGTAGAGTGATTGGTAAGAAGGGCGTGGGTAGAGTAATTGGTGAGAAATTGAGTCAAGACTTGACATCACTGCACTCTGGACATTCCCATATATGCTCCGTCCTCCTTTTCAACAAACAGCGAAGAGTTCCAATATTAATTGTACCATTTGCACTCTGATTATGTGCCCATCAGGCCTTTCCTAGAAGCCCTGAGTGTCGGGTCAGATTCTCTGGTCTCTCCCTGCCACATCATTCTCTCCTGGCCATGATTGATCTGTTCTTCCACATTTTATACATGATTCCCAAATGACCCTGACCACGTCTGCCTGATCGTGCACCAATACCCCACCCAGAGGTGCAGACCCAGCCAATCTGTCCGTCTGCTCGTTCCCCACCACTCCAGAATGTCCTGGGGAAAGGATCCAACAAATGCTCCCTATCTTTGATGTTTAAATAGAAGTCTGCCATTCTGCACGAAGCATGCCTGTCTTCACCCTTCCCAGCATGCTCGCTGAGTCCGTTACAATCACGACACGTGTGTGCTGTTTGTCCGCCAGCCCCAGCATAAGACCGCAGTAACTGCCTTCACCTCCATTCTTCGACTAGCTTTCGTGGTCTCATATACCAGGCTCTCCTGCCCTAAACACCTTCGTTGTGAACCCCCAGGAGGAAGGAGCATGTATGGGAATGTCCTGAGTGTTTTGGTATCGGTTCTTGACACAACTCCAGTCAGCTCAACTCCTTGTGCAGGTAGAGTGATAGCTTTGTGAAGGTCACTGAATAGTTACGTGAAGCAGTGTGGTTATTGTGAGACCATAATTAACAGTTGAGTCGTGGCTAAGGGGTTATGGACGCGATTCGTAATCCTGGATACCCGGGTTCGAAACACAGCAGTGCTGATTTTTTTAAAAAAGGTATAGGAGCCGGTCGTTCAGAAAGCAATGGCAAACTACTGAACATAAAACTTGCCCAGGAATCACGAACAGCCAAAATGCTGGGGTTGACTGCTACGTCCTGTGAAGGACATGCAACTAAATTAAATTAAAAGATATTGTAATAACCATCTGAATGCAGTGTGATAGTTGCATGAAGGCAATGTAGCAACCATGTGATAGTGTTGTCATAATTGCAGTGTGCCATTTGTGTGGAGGTAATTTTGTTACAATGTAATGGTGATGTCATAATTGCAGTGTGCTAATTGTGTGGAGGTAATTTTGTTACAATGTAATGGTGATGTCATAATTGCAGTGTGCTAATTGTGTGGAGGTAATTTTGTTACAATGTAATGGTGATGTCATAATTGCAGTGTGCTAATTGTGTGGAGGTAATTTTGTTACAATGTAATGGTGATGTCATAATTGCAGTGTGCTAATTGTGTGGAGGTAATTTTGTGACACTGTAATGGTGATGTCATAATTGCAGTGTGCTAATTGTGTGGAGGTAATTTTGTTACAATGTAATGGTGATGTCATAATTGCAGTGTGCTAATTGTGTGGAGGTAATTTTGTGACACTGTAATGGTGATGTCATAATTGCAGTGTGCTAATTGTGTGGAGGTAATTTTGTGACACTGTAATGGTGATGTCATAATTGCAGTGTGCCAATTGTGTGGAAGTAATTTTGTAACAATATAATGGTGATGTCATAATTGCAGTGTGCTAATTGTGTGGAGGTAATTTTGTGACACTGTAATGGTGATGTCATAATTGAAGTGTGCTAATTGTGTGGAGGTAATTTTGTTACAATGTAATGGTGATGTCATAACTGCGGTGTGCTAATTGTGTGGAGGTAATTTTGTGACACTGTAATGGTGATGTCATAATTGCAGTGTGCTAATTGTGTGGAGGTAATTTTGTGACACTGTAATGGTGATGTCATAACTGCGGTGTGCTAATTGTGTGGAGGTAATTTTGTTACAATGTAATGGTGATGTCATAATTGCAGCGTGCTAATTGTGTGGAGGTAATTTTGTGACACTGTAATGGTGATGTCATAATTGCAGTGTGCTAATTGTGTGGAGATAATTTTGTGACACTGTAATGGTGATGTCATAATTGCAGTGTGCTAATTGTGTGGAGGTAATTTTGCAACAATGTGATGTCATAATTCTGTTGAGGTAATGCAATGTGCATATAAATATAAAACTAATGTAATAATTATGTGAATGTGGTGTAATAGTCATGTTAAGATAATGTAATAGCCGGTGAAGCTGACTGACTTCACTTCAGATTTGGAAGAAGAAAAAAACCAAGTAACTTATTTTTGGTGACTGAACTTTTGCTAACTTGATATGCTGCCTTTTGCTCAGTAAAAACTTCTTATCTACCTTATGTTAATTTATCTTCTTGGCTCTTGATTGTTGGTCCTCTTATCCATTTGTATGATTCCAAGTATTAATTGAACAAATGACACCTTGGTGGTTGGTAGTGTATTTCTTAGCTCTATGTTAAATGTCTATGATTCTATCAAAGTCCTGTCTCCGCGGGGTTGTGTTACAGAGCTTTCCTGTTGCCCTCCAAGCAACAAGGTGTATAAGGCGGTACTGGAACTTCTTATCTGTGGAAATGCATTGTGGTCCTAGTGATGTTGGTCCAGCCAGAAACCCACTCTTTGGATTGGCTGAATCTCATGGCCTTGGCCTTTGTGAAGGTGGGAACTGGTCTTGTGAACCCAGCAGCCCGCTTCTCTATAGATCCTAGCAGAGGGATATGGTAGGATGCAAACCGGTCAGGGTTCAGCAACACAGGTGAACTGCCTGAGATTAGTTTGGTCATACCTCCTAAGCAGAGTTATTGCATTGTCAGCAAATGGCAGCCCAGTGGGATCAACTGATCAGTTTTGAGAGAAAGATGACAACAGACAAATTTTGGCTAAAATGATAGCCACAAACACAGTGTGAAGTTGGATGGTCTAGTTCATATGAGCCTCCGTGACCTTACTTGACTGTCTAATTTCTCAAATCACATAACAGTTTTTGTTGTTTATTGCAGGACTTTCTCATTTGTTTCTGTGAATTGACAATGCGTGATTTTCTAGGCATTTGTAAAGAAGGTAGTCTGCTATTGCTATCCTTCTTGGCAGTGACCTTACTGGTCAGTAGCCACAGCCATTACCTTCTGCCTCTGCCACGACCTTAAGTTGAAAACCAACAACTGTCTGTGGGCTACTCTCAAGCTCAATCCACCACCTACTATCTGGTTTCACTTTACTCTTGTTGGAGGGCTAACAGGTACTTTACCTTGTCCAAGGGTTTCCTGTAGACAAGCGGAGGGAAAGAGTTAAATTACTTCTCCTTTGATATAGTATGCCCTTGCCTCCCCACCCTGTATTAGTAGAGACATGAATTTTATTTGCTTGTTGACAAGTTAATTGAACTTGGTTGTTATAACAAATTGTGTTGGTGATTAATTATTTTTATTTGGTTGTTGATTTCTCTGATCGAAGAACATTTTCAATGAAGCTTTCACGAAACAGTTTACTGGTTGTAGACAGGTGAAATATATTTGGTTGTTGACAAACGAACTATTTGGTTGTTGACAAATGAACTATATTTGATTGTTGGCAAGTTAACTATATTTGGTTTTTGAAGGACTAACTATTTGTTGTTGTTGACGGATTAGCTTATTTTGTTGTTGACGGATTAACTATATGTGGTTAATGACGAACTATATTTGGTTTATGATGGATTAGCTATATTTGGTTAAAGATGGATGAACTATATTTGGTTGTTGATTACTCTGATTCGAGAACATTGTAAAATAAAGTTACACAAAACAGCCTACTGGTTGTAGACAGGTGAACTATAATTGGTTGTTGACAGATTAACTATATTTGGTTGTTGGTGAACTATATTTCCTTGTTGACAGATTAACAATATTTGGTTGTTGACAGTTGAACTGTATTTGCTTGTCAACAGATTATATGTGATTGTAGGCAGGTTAATTAAGTTTGGCTGTTGATGGATTAACAACTTGTATTTTTGGCTGTTTACAGCTTATTAAGTTGTTGACAGATTAACAATGTGCAGTTGTTTACAGATTATTTGGTTATTGATAGTTTAACCAGTGCTGACAGTTGACAGATTGTCATTAGAATACAGATGCAGTTTCATCTGGTTGTCAGCAGATTATCAGTTTTTGTGGTTGTTAGAGAAAGCAAACAGGTAAGTTTGTAATGAAACTTACATACAGTTATCACAGGTGCTGACAGATTCACTGCTGGTTGGTAATTTACACGATCAAAAACTGAACAAATCTTCAGGCATTTGGAAAGTTGGGCATTCGTTTGCCAATCTGAGTGCCAGACATTTGGAAAGTTGGGCATTTGTTTGCTGATCTGAGCACCAGACATTTGGAAAGTTGGATGTTTCTTTGCTGATCTGAGCACCAGACATTTGGAAAGTTGGATGTTTGTTTGCTGATCTGAGCACCAGACATTTGGAAAGTTGGATGTTTGTTTGCTTAACTCAGCATAGGAGATCATTGTGCCTATTTGATTTATAAGCCCTCTACACATAATTTAGTTATCACCATTAATAGTCAGCACTGTAGACATGACACTGTACTGGGGATATGGCATCCATTAGATTACATTGTTCTGTAGATAATGGCATTGTAGACAAGTACATGCTGTAACGGGAGTGTGATACTGTGTCAGATATTTGATGGAAGCTTGGGTAATCTAGTGAAACGCTGATCATGGTGCAGTTGTTGACTCTCCCAACTAGTCTTCAGTTGTCTAAGCCGGTTCAGGTAGCATACAGTACTACCGAAAACAAACCAGAACCCACCTAGGGATGGAAAAGAGGGAGTAGTAGAGAGAACATATTTGTTAAGTCAATGTATTCTGAGATATACCCAGTGTGTCTCTTCATCTGCCTGTCATCTCCCAACGTGGTATAGTCCCTCAGCCCACTGATGTCAAGTCCCTTTGTAGGCTTGTTCATGATTGGTTGGATTTTTCAACTAAAGTTTTGACTTTTAAGCGACTTTCTGCAGAATGAGGTAGCCAATCTCGCCCCAACCCTCCTTAGTTGCCTGTTATGACATGCATGGTAGGTTGTAGTGTTACTGTTCTTTGCTTCCCTTGGTAACACACGAGCGATCCAGTATAAATTAGTATAAATGTGTGTAGTTTTCCAATCCATGCTCGGACATTTGTTTAAATAAATGAGCATGATGAAGTCAAATTATAGTCTGCAGGCAAGACTGTATAACTCCTCAGAATAAGTATGGATATTGACTGTGTAGGAAATACAATATTATCAAAAGGCCAATCAGAAGACAAGATAGAGAATACATATAATAAGCCAACCAACTCGGTGGACAAATGGCAACAATACAAAAGAACAAACATGTATCAGTTGATGCTAAAAAAAAGCACCCTTTGGCACAATCTTCCTGCCAACTCTATGCCACCAGTGCCAAACCTGGACAATGATAGAAAAAAAAAAGAAAGAAAAGAAAATAAGATTAGTGAGAAGAATCTTCAGAGTATCAAGGAGAGAGAAAATAATAAATAATAAAATCAGGACTAAAGTGGGGGTTTTAGCAGCGCTGGATTTAATTAGAAAACAGCTGGTGAAATAGTTCAGCCGCATAACTAGGCTACCAACTGACAGTATACCACAACAAGCAGTGGTGCACAAACCAAGTGGAATCAGAAGATAAGACCGACCATGTAAACGATGGATAGCAGGAATAGCAGAGCCCATGGGAATCTTGAAATGTGAAGCCCATAAATGGACACTCTCCCACTGTTTATGCTTCACCTCGACACCGCAAGGATGAGATGAGATTGACTGTGTATAGTGTTAGGAAAAACCTAGTGCTGTGTAGCAAACGTGTAGGCCTGTGTAATGTGAAAGTTAGCGGACGTGTTAGCACAGTTGATAAGGAACTGCACTGGTAATGTCATGAGCACAATCAGGCGAGGGTTCGATCCCAGGGTTCATCTCCTGCTAAGTGAGGGAAAGATTGACCACTTACACGTCCATGCATGTAGGCTACAACATGTGTCACAACCCCATAGCAGGAAAGTGCTTCGGGATAGTTTAGTCAACGGATCAACATCACGGCACACGGGTGTAATCCATAAGTGCTCCATTCTACTCATAACTCAAGCCTGAGTCCGTAGAATCTCAGCTCAGCGCACAAACTCTGTAGCACCGGCGAGGATCCTGAAATGCTTTGGGTATATTTTTTAACTCGAAATTTTGCCCGAGCAGCGCCGTTAGGCTACTCTTTTTCGATTTACAACTACCAAGGGATTATTTACGTGCGCAACATTACACGCGGGCGTCCGATCTCACTACCCAGAAAGCAGGGGCAATTTTATTACTAGAAGCAGGGGCAATTTTGTTACTAGAAGTCCACGTGAATAAATCCCAGCCCTCACCGGGGCTTGAACCCGGGACCTCCAGCACTCAAGGCGGACACCATACCTCGAGACCAGTTAAATGAATGTGAAAGCTGAGACAGGTTAGTGGATATTGCATTCCTGCCTCTGATACTTTAAGTCAATACTTCGATTATTTGTGATGACTAGTTGCACAACCCACAGGCGGGGTATTACTTGTATTTTGTTGCTTTAGTTAGCCTTTTTCTATCAGTGATTTGGATAAAATTGACCTGTGGTATGCAAATGCCAGAAACTGTAGTCATATCACAAAGTATATCATATACTTTCAGTGGCCTGGAGTATCAAGAGAAGTGTTAGTTTTGATAAGGTGCTTCCTACACTTAGGTGGTCAGGTGGCACAGTGTTAGTGAATTTGCTTGTCAACAGAGTCATCCATAGTTTAATCTTCCGTAGTAGCAGGGTTAACCAGTGAATCAAGAAGTGAAGAAAAGACTGAGAACACCTGATACTAGTCTCATCTCATCTCATTCCTCTTGTACCTTGCAGTGTCGAGGTGAAGTATAATCAGCGGGAGAGTGCCCACTTATGGGCTTCATGTATCGATATTCCCATGGACTGTTATTCCCTCCGTCCATCGTTTTGTGGTCGGCCTCTTCTTCTGCTTCCATCGGGTTTGTACATCATTGCTTGTTGTGGTATAGTGTTAGTTGGTAACCTACTTGCATGGCCAAACCATTTGACTTTGACTTGCTGCCTTCTAATAAAATCTAGCACAGCTTAACCCCAACTTTAGTCCTGATTTCTTCATTTCTGATCTTATATCTTCTTGATACATAGAGTATTCTTCTCATGAATCTCATTTCTGTTGTGATTTTTCTTTTCTCTTTTTCTATTTTTCTGATACTAATATAACTAGAAAATCAGTTGTCTGGAACTCACACAGTGAAATAGAGGTAGACCTAACAACACACAGAGAAGAGAATTAGAGTCAGAGATGTATAATATGGGGAAGCATAGAGGGAGCTGAAAGAGGTAGCAAAAGAGAGGACGGCTTGATGCATGTTGATTGACATCCTGTGCTGCAATGGAGGGTACAGGCAGAAGAAGTTGTGGGCTTCTGGTTGATCCTGATGTTGGTCCAGCCTCGGAACATGAGTTCCGGGGATTTTTCCGGGCTGGAAAGGGGAGGTCAAGCGAGCTGGTTATCTTGCCTGATAAGGATGTCACCATGTTTTTTTGTGAGGGCCTCACACTAGTAATGATATCATTATGTTTTGTTTTTGAAGTCCTCACACTGGTAATGATGTCACCTTGTTTATGTGAGGGTCCCACACCGGTAATGTTAACCATTTTTATGTGACGGCCTCACATTCGTAATGTCTCCATGTTTATGTGAGGGCCTGATACTGTCGCCTTATTTATTTGAGGGCTTCACACTTACTGCCTGGCAGTATCTGCCCTAGTGTTCCCTGTTAGTTTGCTTTCACCTGTAGCCGATATATCTCCAGAGCTTTTTCTCACAACAAAAGAGCATGACCAGGACATACAACTGTATTAAAGGCAACTATTACCTTGTGTGACATTCGCATAGCTTTATTGGAAGTTGTTTTCATTTTGAAAAAGAAAAAAAAAACAGATATGGCTGCAGATTGCAAAAAAGTTGTGTCTGCGTTGTCTTCAGAGAGTTCTCCAAGGCATGATTCTAGTATTGCTTCGTCTAGCAGTAAATGGCATTTTGATTTACGTTGGTACATTTTGTGATTCATGCTGTTGCTTGTTTAATATATTATTATTGTTAATATTATTATATATATAAGTATAAGTGACTGTATATAAACATTTGTGATCACTTGTTTTTTTAATGGTGTTATTATATAAACCTCACATCCCCCCTGGCCCCTTCCATATATTATTTTGTTTTGTTGAATGGTGTGCGTTGCTTCTGTTCAACCATTGTATTGTCTTGTTTTTTATTACTCACATAAAAAGACAAAAAAATTCCATTGGTTTGTACAGCTGTACCCTTGAGTTACCCTGTCGTAGGCACACACCAGAGCTACGCCAGGTTGGGGGGATACATCTAGGCAGAATGTGATTAAACTTTATTTGGTTTGAAAAGATATTTTCTTTGGCTTGTTTTTGTGTGTGCTAGAAAACATGGACATTTGTTGTGTTATTACAGTGGTTAGTAAAGGAGAGCTTGGCATATGATACCTCGACCTCAAGTCTGAGAGTGGAAGGGGTAACTGCAACTTTCCACTGGTTGGAGAACAAATTGTATACACATGTGATTGTGACTGATTCACAAAGCATGTTGACTAAGGTGAAGACTGACATGCCACATGCTGAATGGCATGCATCAATTCAGAGGTCGCTGGTTGTGAGCATTCGATGGATCTTTTCTCCAGGACACTCTAGTGTGGTTGGAAATGAACAGGCAGACAGACTGGCTGGTGCTGCATCATTGAAGGGTGATTTGATGCATGATAAGGCAAATGTGGTGAAGGCCCTCTGGGAGTGCATGAATAATACAGAAGAACAGATGGACTATCAAGGTCTAGTGAGAATCCGGCAGCAGGGGGTGGTCAGAGGCTCTGGTAGACAGTCGTCACTCAGAGATAATGCAAGATGGACACATAATCAGATTGCATTGGGCACCTTTAGTGTTGGAACTCTACAATGGCTGTTGAAGGTGAGGACTGAATGCTTATGGGAATGCCCAGAGTGCAATAATGTTGGTTCTTGACTCAACTCTGTGGAGCTAATGTGTTTTACCAGACCATAAAGGTGGCAAAGAATAGTAACACTGTAACATAGATGCATGTTGTCAAACACGACTATGGAGAGTTAGTCTAAGACTGGCTAACTCTTCCTGTGGGACTTTAGCTGTGAAATCCAGTTGAGTTGACAAGAACCGACATCACAACACTCTGGGCATTTCCATACATGCTCCATTCTCATCTTCAACAGCCAGTGAAGTCTCAATACAAATGGTACGGTAGCAGTCTGATTATGTGTCCATGTGAAACCCAACCAACTATGGACAAGTCTACAAAGGGCTGGATGTGAATTGGTTGAGGACCTGTCCTCCACTGGGAGGTGAAAGGCAGCAGCAGAAGAGTGCTGGCCATAGGGGAACATGTAGAAGCCCTAGACGAGCTGGCAATGAAAAGCGATCTGTATGAAAGAATCAAAAACCGACTAGTCAACTATATATATATATCCCAAAATCTTGGTAGGAAACTGGCATAGGACGGAAGCTCTGACAGGACCGTTAGAGCATTGTTTTGTTGATCTGCAGCTTATGCAGCTTGTCTTGCTACAGATGTATTAGTGTTACCTATCCTCTGGAGTAGACTAGGCATTCTCATCCCATTCTTATGCCTTAATATAGTCAGTGGAGGGTCTTCTCTGTGATTATATGTTGTGTTTATGGGTCAGCATAGCCAAATAGATAAGAAAGCATGTTCTTAAACATCCGATGTGCTGATATCGAGTTCAACCCTAACACTGGACAGTTGGACTAAAATATAGTCCTTGACTTGGGGACGTTAAATTACAAGTACCTCTGAAGACGGAATGGGTTTGCCTGATGGCGAGGAACGCTGTTAATCCATCCATCATGTGCCATGACGATAAGCGTGGGCGGTCATGTTCTGCCATCTCACTCGATCAGCAGAGTCGTGGATCAGCTCAGTGTTCCTGTCTTGACCATGCCATGTGGCCAAGCCATCGAGGTATTTACTTCTTGGTCTTCCCCTTGGTCTCTTCCCTTCGATCTTGCCAGTTGTCACCAAGTTCTTCAAGTCATTTCTTCTCATAACATGCCCAAAAAATTTAGATTGTCTACATCTAATGACTCTAATCAGTTTACGATCTTCATTTGTTTCTTGAAGGACTTGTTCATTGGTTTTTCTGTCTGTCCATGGTATTCTTTGCATTCTCCTCAGAAACCACATTTCCACGGCCATCAGCTGTTTTTCAGCTTGACTGCTTATTGTCCACGCTTCACATCCATACAAAAGTATAGGTTCTATGTAGCACTTCAACACTCTTTTTCTCGTTTCAATTGATATCTTTTTATTGGTCAGTATGCTTTTCATCTTGCAAAAGGCTACCTTCGCAAAGGCAATTCTTGTTCTAACCTCTTCAAGGCATCTCCCATCAGATGTTATGACTGTGCCGAGATAACTGTATTGATTCACTTGCTTAAGACTATGCCCATTTACTTGTATATCACATTGTGGAATTTCCTTCTTCCCAGTGACGACCATAATCTGTGTCTTCTTAATATTCAATTCTAACCCTTGTTGTTCACTGTGTGCAACAACTGCATCTACTAAATTTTTGTAGGTCCTGTTCATTGTCTGTAATCAAGACAGTATCATGTGCATATCTAATGTTATTGATGTATCGTCCCCCAATGTTGATTCCTTCCATATCCTCTATATTTCTGAAAATATTTTCACTGTACAGAGAAAAAAGATCTGGAGACATCACACATCCCTGTCTCACACCTCTCTTAATAGGCTGATATTGACCTACTTCATTATCAACTGTTAATAGGAAAAGCTAATCCACACACAAAATTCAGCCCAGCACTACTAGAAAAAGTGTGTATGGACTACGCTTGAATTCAAAGCATGTGAGTGAAAAATGTTTTGTGTATGTATTTGTTTGCTGATGAAGGCTAGTCGCCGCAACATCCTGTGTTTTTCGTAATTCTGTTCTATAAAGCTGCATTACTTTGTGTTATGTTATATTGTTTTGATGTAGGGTGAATGCTGGTAGTTGATGGTGATGCATTCTAATGAGATGACCAAACCATTTGATCTTCTGTCTTTCATTATATGGAGCACAAGACGTTGATCCTACTGTCTGTCTGATAACATTTTTTCTTATTCGGTCTCGGAAAGTTCAGCTCTCCTCAAGCATTGCATCTCACGGGTGTTGATTTTGCTTGTGTGATGTGGATAATGTCCAAGTTTGACACTGGTAGCATTGATTTATGTAAAACTCTAATTATGACACAGTATATATCTCTGATGCCGGACTCCCTGGTCGAGGAGTTAGCAGCTTTCTCCGTAACCATGAATACTCTCGTGGTTGACGTGAGCGCATGAGAATTGGAAGCGGTTCGAGTCGCGCCAGTGACTTATGACAGTATGGAGCTTGTCGCTCAGAAAGCAATGGCAAACTACTGAGCGTAATCTTGCCAAGAAATCAACAATCAGCTGAAAGATGCTGATGTTGACAGCGATGTCCTGTAAAGGATATGAAAAAACAAAAATATATCTCTGGTGCCGCCGAAGATGATGCTCATTTATTAATTCGGTGAGGGCGGCCATGGTGTATTCAATGACTAAGAAAGCCAGTGTTTGGTGTAGAAAAACCAGCAGAGGTAGATCAATGCTGGCAGACACAAGATCTTCTTGAGCTTTCATTCAGACACACCCAATATATTCTTGAATATATTATATTCTGCTGTCAAATGATACTGTAGTGAAGGGATTCCAAGCAGAATTCGTAATCCCGTATGAGTGCCAGCCGTTCAGAAAGCAATGGGAAACTACTAAACGTAAACTTCCCAAGGAATAACAAACAGCTAAAAATGCTGGGTTGAATTGTAACGTCCTTTAAGGATATGTAACTAACTTTAACAAATGTTAACCAGAGTTTTTCTTTTAATGGAGTTGGTTATGAAAACCTCATCTCTGTAGCCACACAACAGAGGTATCTAATTAAATCGAGTGTATTTTTAATACATTGTTTTGAATTTGTATTTTTAATGACTGGAGTTATTGAAAATATTGCCGTTCCAAGTTTTGTATTTACCTTTTGTTGTTTGTCCATCAAGAATGATGATGATGACCATTCATTTCATCCAGTGGGGTTGAAAGTATGGAGCCGTGAGTTCTAAGATGGCTGATAAGGTCTATTTTGGCTCGAAATGTTCTTTGACAATGTGGACAAAGAATGCTTGACGTTTCTGGAGGAGGATTTTCTGCAGTGGTTTTTCTGTTCTGTCTTTTCTTCACAGCTCTTGCAGTCCTGGTTGCCTCACAAGTGACTGCACCCTTGCGTAATGATGTACGCCACGAATTTCGGTCTCTGGCTGCAGTCTCCCAGGTGTCATGATGAATTCCAAAAGCATTCAGTAAGATTTTCAGAGTGTCTTTAAAGCGTTTCCTCTGGCCACCTTGGGGGCGTTTACCATAACGCAACTCGCCGTAAAAAATTCGTTTAGGGAGCCTGTGATCTGGCATGCGAATCAAGTGACCAGCCCAGCGAATCTGATTCTTCATTAGTAGAGTGTGGATACTGGGCATGGACGCTCTTTCTAGGACTTCAGTGTCTGGGATCTTGTCTTGCCATTTAATCTTCAGTAACTTCCTAAGGCAGACTGTGTGGAAGTGGTTTAATTTCCTAGCGTGTCGCTGATAAACAGTCCAGGTTTCACAAGCATATAGCAGTGTTGATAATACAACTGCTTTGTAGACTTTCAGCTTTGTTTGCAGGCTTATTCCATTTCTGTCCCATACATTCTTGTACAGTCTGCCAAAGGCCGCGCTGGCCTTGGAGATTCTTGCATTCACTTCATCATCAATTGTGGCAGCTTGTGACACAGTGCTGCCAAGATAGGTGAATTTGTCCACAACACTTAGACTATGACCATTCACTTTGATATTCGACACAGTGTGAATATTCCCTGGAGCTGGCTGGTACATAACTACAGTTTTCTCCAAATTGATATTGAGCCCAAAGTTGGCACAGGCATGTGAGAAAGCTGAAACATTTTGTTGCATGTCCGCCTCTGAGTTGGCGTATAGAGCGCAATCATCAGCAAACAGGAGCTCTCTGATGGTGTTGCTGTCAATTTTGGTTTTAGCTTTCAGCCTTCTGAGATTGAATAACTTTCCATCCATGCGGTAGTTGATGTCTATTCCAATGTCGTTGTTCTCGAAGGCATTCGTCAACATAGCTGAAAACATGAGGCTGAACAGTGTTGGTGCCAGGACACATCCTTGCTTCACTCCATTGGTGACAGGAAAGGGCTCAGACAGTTCACCATTTTCCTGTACTCTTGCCTGCATGTCATCATGAAATAGCCGCACTATTTGGACAAACTTTCGTGGACAGCCATATTTTGCCATAATCTTCCACAGTCCTTCTCTGCTGACTGTATCAAAAGCCTTGGTAAGGTCAATGAAAGTGGAGAACATTTCGCAGTTCTGTTCCTGACATTTCTCCCCCGATGGTGTTTCCACCTTGTCGTGGTGGGGGAGCTTGAGTTTCTCAATGACCCTGAGAGCTATGCCGGCGGTAGCGTAGCTACCAGCAGGGCCTCCCAAGCCGGACAGGTCAAAGGGTAGAGAACAGACAAAGAGAAACACCCTGGTCCTCCAGGTTGGGGGTTGAAGCGTGGGGTTAACATCCCCACCTTTGTAAAAACCTTTCTTTGTTACGAAACAAATACATGAGCCTCGATATCGGACTGACTTATCTGGACAACGACCTTGGAACGTTAAAGGACTTTTGAGATTTGGAACATGGAATGTACGGACACTATATCGAGCTGGAGCGGCCGAAGAACTAACCCGGGAGCTGATTGAATATCAAATGGATATAACAGCAATTCAAGAAATAAGGTGGCCAGGAGAGGGTACTTTAGAGCAAAATGGAATGATTATAATATATGGAGGAAACACTCAAAATAAACATGAATTAGGAACAGGATTTGTCATCAAAAAAGAGTTATGGGGGAACGTTTTAAACTTTAAAGCTTTTAATGACAGGATTAGTAAATTACGAATAAAAGGTAAATGGAAAAATATAACGATGATTAATGTACATGCACCTACTGAAGAGAAAGAAGATGATATTAAAGAAGACTTTTATAATGATCTGGAAGATGTCATAGAAGAAACCCCCAAACAGGACATCCTGATTGTGCTGGGAGACTTCAATGCAAAAATAGGTAGAGAGCAAACTAATAAAAAAGTGGCCGGTATGGAAAGCCTACATACAACTTCAAATGATAATGGATGGAGAGTCGTCAACCTGGCAGAAGCCAAAGGACTGCAGATTAGCAGTGCCAGACTACAAAGAAAGGATATACACAAACAAACTTGGAAATCATGTGACAAGAGAACCTATAATCAAATAGATCACATTTTAATTAACAACAGAAATGCATCAAACATACAGCAAGTCAGAAGTTATAGAGGAGCTGAGTGCCACAGTGACCACTTCCTCGTTGGAGCAAAATTTAAAATAAAACTTAAGAGAGCTTTCTATACTAAATTACAAAGATTACACCCAACATATAACAGAGAAAAACTGCAAGACATTACAGTCAAAGAGAAATTTACAGATGAAATAAAATGTAAACTTGAAACTCTGCAATACCCTTTGGAGGAAAGCATTGACCAAACTTGGTTGAACATCAAGAATACAATTCAGTCTACCGCAGAAGAATGTCTCGGTGTGTTAACCACACATAGAAAGAACAGATGGTTCAATCAAAAATGTGAAGAAGCAGTATTAGGAAGAAGAATGCCAGACATGTATGGTTAAATGACATCAATAACATCCAAAAGGAAGAGCATTATAGAAATGAATGTAAAGAGGCTACAAAAATAGTCAGACAGCAGAAGCGAGAATATATGAGTAATATAATCAAAGATATGGAAACTAATCACCAGAAAAATGAATCCAGAAAATTTTTTAAAGAACTGAAGTCAATTAAACGAGGGCACCAACAAAACACATATGGTTTAAAAGACAAAAATGGGAATGTGATAAATACCAATGAGGAAATGTGCAACACATGGAAAGAATATTTTATTGAATTACTAAATTGTGAAGCTCCAAGTAACATTTTCTCACAGGAAGAGGTTCTAACATGCGAACCACAAATTGAAGAACCTACATTTGAAGAAATCCTATATGTAATCACACGACTTAAAAACAATAAGGCAACTGGGACTGATGGAATTGCTGCTGAATTTATAAAGGCAGGTGGCCATGCAGTACATCTAAAGCTATACGAACTAATAATAAAAATCTGGAGGACAGAAGAATTACCCCATGACTGGAAAGAGTCATTATTGATACCTATCTTTAAGAAAGGAGACAAGTTCCAATGTGGAAATTATAGAGGAATATCACTACTGTCCACAAGCTATAAGATACTATCCGCAGTATTACTAAATAGACTAAAACCATATTCAGAAGACATATTAGGTGACTACCAGGCGGGTTTTAGACAAAACAGATCAACAATAGATCAGATATTTATCTTACGACAAATAGCCGAGAAACATTGGGAATATAAAAGAGATCTCCATAACATTTTTGTGGATTTTAAAAAGGCTTATGATAGTGTCCATAGGAATAGTCTATGGAATGCTATGCAGGAATTTGGGATACCAAGGAAGTTAATCAACATGACCAGACTATGCATGGAAGATACTTATAATATAGTAACATATAAAGGCAGGAAATCAGACCCCTTCCAAATAACATCTGGCTTGAAACAGGGTGATGCACTATCGCCGCTACTCTTCAATCTGGCTCTAGAGAAAGTTGTAAGGAAGGTAAAGGAGGAATGTGATATTGGAGGAACATCCAAGCTGCTTGGTTATGCAGATGATATATATATTATAGGGCAAAGTGAACAAAAGACATTGGAAATATTGACTCACTTAAAGGAAAAAGCCCAACAGATGGGGCTGGTTATCAACCAAGATAAGACAGAATATATGGTAATTTCAAGAGACGGAATGGCTAGAAACTCTGGCCACATACAAATAGATAATATGACCATTAAAAGAACGGAAACATACAAATACCTGGGTACGATCTTCAACTGCTCCAACATCATAAGGGAAGAAATACAAACTAGAATCAACTCTGGAAATAAGATATACTATGCACTACAACATCTACTAAAATCAAAGGCGCTATCTCGTAACACCAAAATCACAATATACAAAACACTGATCAGACCAGTTGTGCTGTATGGCTCTGAAACCTGGAGTACAACGAAAGGAGACGAAGCCTTGTTACAAACCTTTGAGAACAAAATTTTAAGACGCATCTTTGGACCCATTAGGGATACACAAAGTGGAGAGTGGAAAAGAAGAAGTAACAAAGACATTTATGATCTGTTTAAGTCCCCGCTAATCACTGGTATCATGAAGGCTAATAGACTACAATGGCTGGGACATATAGAAAGAATGGAAGATAATAGGGAAACAAAACTCGCTTACACTCATGAAATAAATGACCGTAGACCCCGAGGTAGACCAAGAAGGCGGTGGAGAGATAATACATGTACAGACCTACAAGCACTTGGAATCAACGACTGGCAAGAGAAGGTCCACCAGAGAGACGAATGGAGATGGATTGTATTTGCAGCAAAGAACCTCAATGGCTCGGAACGCTGAAGAAGAAGTTCCTGACATTTCTCTTGCAGCGAAAATCATGTCAACAGTTCCATGTTCTTTTCTGAAGCCACACTGACTCTCAGGAAGAAGACCTTGATCGAGATTGGCTGTGAGGCGATTGAGAAGAATTCTGGCGAGTATCTTCCCTGCAATTGAAAGCAAGGAGATGCCTCGGTGGTTGTCACAGGACTGGCGGTTTCCTTTACGTTTGTAAAGGTGGACTATTGACGCATCCTTGAAATCTTGTGGCATGGTCTCGTTCACCCATATGTTTGTAAAGACTTGGTGAAGCTGCTCTGTTAGGACCGGCCCACCTGCCTTGTATATCTCTGCCGGGATGGAGTCCGGACCAGGTGCCTTGCCGCTGGAGAGTTGCTGGATGGCTTTGTTTACTTTCACTATGGTTGGCAGGTGGGCATCAAGTGTATCATTGATGGGAACTTGAGGAAGGCAGTTGATGGTTTCATCATCGAAGAAGGAGGTTGCATTTAAGATGTTGTTGAAATGTTCTGCCCAGCGCTGAAGGATGTCTTTCTTATCGGTGACCAATGTTACCCCATCTGCACTGAGGAGGGGAGCTGTGCCTGGTGATGTAGGACCATAGTCCGCTTTCAGTGAGTCATAGAAGTATTTCATATCATGTCTGTCAGCAAAGCCTTGAATTTCATCAGCTTTGCTGCTCAGCCAGGAGTCCCGCATGTGCCAAAGTTTCTGCTGCACTAC
This sequence comes from Cepaea hortensis, assembly GCA_963921405.1. NCBI lineage: Eukaryota > Metazoa > Mollusca > Gastropoda > Stylommatophora > Helicidae > Cepaea > Cepaea hortensis. The sequence continues at coordinate 110,102,782 of OY992883.1, read as the reverse complement.
TCTCTGAATGTTCTTGAAGACATCTTGTTTTGATGTTGACTTCGGGTCATTCAAATGTGCCTTGAGGAGAAGATGTTTCTCGGCCAGCAATTGGTTGATGTCTTCGGAATTTTCATCAAATCAGTCTTCATGCTTTCGGGGGGTTGGACCCAGGATTTCCATAGCAGTGTTGTAAATTATGTCCTTTAGGGCTCTCCACTCTGTTTCTGTATCCTGTTTAGCTGCAGCATTGGGCTTGAGGCGGTCTTCCAGCATATTTTCAAACGACAGCTGTATTTTGATATATGACGTTGGATGAAGAATGACTTGCGCGATGACTTGGATTAAAGTGAGGAAGAGTTGCGCAATTCGTCGACCTCACTCTCTCGCCTGAGTCCATGTGAATCCAGTGGCAGGACAAGTCAAGACGACTGGAGACGAATACAAGTGCAGTGGATGACCAGGGCGCTCTACGTGCCTTGCCGTGCTCATTACGTTCCATAACGCTTTGCAGGTAAACGCCGTCTTGCCCGTTGAATCAGGAATGATTTCTTCCGCGCAGTCTGCCGGATCCTGTCTTCACATGCTGGGTAGGCATATCCTACATTACCGCTTGGTTTGACACCAAATCGGCTAGCCGCGCCTGGTTTAGCCAGCCTCTCACAGCTGTTGCCCGGGGGGTGGCCGCTGTCGCATGCTGACAGCTACTAGGAGCCACAGGCGTGAGCTGGGTGTCAGGCTTGGACCAGTGGGGGATGGGTCCTGAAAAGGACATGAGAGTCATCCTTACCAAAGGTGCTACCAATACCTGACACCCCGCACCCCTCGACAGTTATATTTACCTTTTATGTTGCATGAGTTCACATAGGGTGAATACAAAACTCGGAACGGCAATATTTTCAAAAACCCCATAGTCATTAAAAATACACCCTATAGTATCCGCCAGAGCAATGTAACGGCTGAATAGTTCGCGAGTCCAGTAGTTCCTTCTCCACAGCTCCCGTTAGCCTTACAACAGAGGTGCTGGCTGTGACAATGGGATCGCGTTGGTTGGCAAAGCAGGAGTACACATGTACATGCATACTGAATACAGTTGACATGGCCGTAAGAATAATAGAGCTCTAGCTCTTAAACTTCCAGTATGCCGATGGCAGGGGAGGGGTTATTCCTCTGGACCGGTCACTTGGACTTAACGTCAACTTCTCGTTCAGAGAGCAGCGCTAACGACTGAACATAAATTGACTTTAAAAGTCATCATACGATTGATCGTGACGTCCAGCAAAGAACATGCAATTTTTTTAATAGCATACTGAATGAGGGGTTCTACGGCTCTTTCTATTAGTGCTAATCAATACTTGCGTGTTTTATTTATGTTCTACCAGCTTAACCTTGTTTCTCTCTGATTCTTTCGACATATTTTCATGTAGTTGTTATTTAAGAATATATTGGGTGTGTCTGAATGGAAGCTCAAGAAGATCTGGTGTCTGCCAGCTGAGTATTGAAGAAGGTTGTCTATTAAAGACGATAAAACAAAGAAAAGAACATTGAAATATTTTGGTCACTTGAAACGTCACGAAAGTTTGGAAAGAACAATAATGGAGGGGTATATGCCCGGGAAGAGAGGAAGAGGAAGGCCAAAGAGAAGATGGGTGCAAGATGTGGCGGATGATCTCCAGATGGGTGTATCGGACGCGGGACATCTTGCTTGTGATCGAGAGGTTTTCCCGGAAGGTTGTTATGGGAGCGAGGTTCTGCAAAGGACATGCTACTGGATGAATGAATGAACTATCTTCTGATCAATTACTCTACCCACTAGTCTCGAGGTATGGTGTCCGCCTTGAGAGCTGGAGGTCCTGGATTCAAGCCCCGGTGAGGACCGGGATTTTGTTTTCACGTGGACTTCTAGTAACAAAATTTCCCCTGGTCTCTGTTTAGTGAGATCGGACGCCCGTGTGTTATCAGTTATCAGTTATCAGTTATCAGTTGGGGTATCTTCATTGCACTCCGGACATGTCCATAGGTGCTCAGATCCTCCCCCCCCCCAGCATATGCATCAGCGTCCGGTGGCTAATAGTGCCAGTTCTGTGTTGGTTGACGAGGCGCTTTGTTTTCCCGATGTACCTCTCGCGTCTGGCTGTGCCGATTCTTACTCCCAGGTCTTTCATCCCGGACAGCGATGTGGAATCACTGACGACAAAGTCCTCTGTTCTCGCCATATCTTTAAGGAAGTTAATAACATCGGCACGATACATGGGCTGGCCATCTACAGGGGGTGCAGAGCCAGCCAGTTTGTCAGCTCGTTCATTTCCCTCGACTCCCGCATGTCCCGGGACGAAGATGAAGGTGACTTTACGGACAACAGACTTCCGCAGCGATTCAGTCCACTGTCTACGTACAGATCCAGCTTCGACCTTCTGAATCATGCTCATTGAATCACTTAGTACACACACGTTGGTATAATGCTGTGATTCCAGCCATATGAAGGCCTGTGTAACTGCCATCACCTCCATCGTCATGTTGCTCGTGGTCATAGAGTGGGCACCACTGGATTCTTGAACGGTTCGGCCCGCTGAACGGGCTGTAAATGCCTACGCACTTCTCTGCTGCTTTACAACAGATCCATCTGTATAGATGAGCACTTCGGGGCTATCTGAGTGTTCATAGATGAGCGCGTTAACCTCTGCATTGACAGCGGCAGGGTTCTGCTCTCTGCACCGTCTGTCGAGTGTGATAATGCAGGAGAAAGTGCACTTAAAAGCTGGAGGCAACGGCACCAATTCCTTGCTGGGGTTGATACTGGTAAGACTGCAGACCTGTCTGACGATATTGTTGCGCACATAAAAAATCCCTTGACAGTTGGAAATCGAAAAAGAGTAGCCTAACGGCGCTGCTCGGGCAAAATTTCGAGTTAAAAAATATACCCAGAGTATTTCAGGATCCTCGCCGTGGCTACGAAGTTCGTGCACTTAGCTGAGCTTCCCCGGACTCAGGTTTGAGTTAGGAGTAGAACAGAGCACTATAGGTTACACCCGTGTGCCGTGATGTGAATCCGTCGACTAAACTAACCTAAAACTAAACTGAACTGAATGGATGAATTTTAGTGGTCTATGTGTGTGTGTGTGTTTTTAAATGTTGACGAAGGCTTTAACCGCAACGTTCATTTTGTTATTTGTGATTTGCTTACCCTTTGAAGAAGGTTGGCTATTAAAGACGATAAAACAAAGAAAAGAGCATTGTCTCAAAAGGGATTCAATGCACTTAAAACTATAGCTGCAATGGACACAGAGCAGAGAATGCTCTTCACACTATATCAGCACTCGATCCTCTCAGTAATTGATTATGGACTAGGACTGCTCACTGTCTCAAAGAGTCAGCTGGTGAAATTAGAGCGCATACAGAACGAAGCTATGCAGGTCATTCTGGGATGCACTAGAGACACCCCAGTAGTGTGTATGCGTTACATCCTTGGTCTGCCTACTGTTGCTGGTAGGCACAAGATGATGCAGGCGTAGGCAAACCTCAGAGTAGCTGCAGACACAGATCACCCGTTGCATGAGGCGCTGGACGTAGTTAAGGGTCAGCGACTGATAAGAGGGAAATCATCGATGGCTCAGGCGGAGGATACGGTCAGACAGGTGTGCCCCTTGGAGAACATCAGGCGAGGAGAGGAGTGGGTCAGAGTGCCAGCGGAGCAGGCAGACTTGTGCAGAGTTATAATCACATTAAGCCGGGAGTGCAGGGAGTAGCCAGCAGGGGCCACGGAAGTGGAAACCCAGCAACTAATTCAGGATAATATTCGCCCGGGTGATGTGATTATCTACACAGATGGTTCGGCGTTGAGAGGTAGGAGAAGTGCCTGGGGATTCTTAGCAAAAGCTAATGGTCGCCGTTTGGTGCAGGAGAGCCTGGCGTATGATGAAACAGCATCTAGCTTAAGAATGGAGGTGGAGGCTGTCAGTGCAGCTTTCCGCTGGACGGAGAACACGATACATACACACATTGTGATTGTAACTGACTCAGAAAGCATGCCGAGGAGGGCGAGGACAGGCAGGCTTCGTGCAGAGTGGCTTGCTTCGCTTCGGAGGTCACGGGTAGCAAGTATACCTGAATCTTTTCTCCGGGGCATGCCGGTGTTCTGGGAAATGAACAGGCGGAACATTAAGCCGGGAGTGCAGGGAATGGCCAGCAGGGGCCACGGAAGTGGAAATCCAGCAACTAATTCAAGACAATGCTCACTCGAGTGATGTGATTATCTATACAGATGGTTCGGTGTCAAGAGGTGAGAGAAGTGGCTGGGAGTTCATAGCCAAAGCTAATGGTCGATGTTTGGAGCAGGAGAGCCTGGCATATGATACCACAACATCCAGCTTAAGAATGGAAGTGGAGGCAGTCACTGCGGCTCTCCGCTGGATGGAGAATACGACACACACACACATCGTGATTGTAACTGACTCAGAAAGCATGCTGACGAGAGTGAGGACGAGCAGACTTCGTGCGGAGTGGCTTGCTTCGCTTCGGAGGTCACGGGTGACAAGCATCGCCTGGATCTTTTCTCCGGGGCATGCCGGTGTGCTGGGAAATGAACAGGCGGACAGATTGGCTGGCTCTGCAGAACTCGGTGGAGTATTGATACATGACAAGGCAGACGTGGTTGCGGCCTTGTGGGAGCAGGTGTACACCTCGGAGGAGCAAATGGATTACCATGGTCTGGCAAGAATGAGACAACGAGGAGTGACGAAGGGATCTGGCCGACGCTCAACGCTCAAAGGAAAGGCGAGACGGACTTATAAACAGAGTGCTACTGGTACTATTAGTGTTGGAACTCTTCGCTGGCTGCTGAGGATGGGGACGGAGCACTTATGGAAATGCCCCGAATGTTGTGATGTCGATTCCTAAATCAATCAATCAATCAATCATGAACAGGCGGACAGATTGGCTGGCTCGGCAAAACTTGGTTTAGTTTTGATGCATGACAAGGCAGACGTGGTTGCGGCCTTGTGGGAGCACGTGTACACCTCGGAGGAGCAAATGGATCACCATAGTCTGATAAGAATTAGGCAGCGAGGTGTGACGAGGGGATCTGGCCGACGCTCGACGCTCAGAGGAAAGGCGAGACGGACATATAATCAGATTGCTACTGGAACTATTAGTGTTGGAACTCTTCGCTGGCTGCTGAGGATGGGGACGGAGCGCTTATGAGAATGCCCCGAATGCTGTGATGTCGGTTCCTAAATCAATCAATCAATCAATTCTCGTTTTTTTAAAATTGACTCACTTATTTCGAAAGACCAGAGAACCTCGTCTGCGAATGACAATATCATTCTTTGGTTGTCTCGGGGATAGAATCTGGCACAAGATGGCAGACAGCAGACAGAAAATATATAAACAAACCCGAGGCAGATTTTATCTGATTACTTATCCAGCCTCTCCGTGTCTTGTGCATGTTTATATCTCCCAGTGAACTCTGTCAACCAGAAGGAAGCTACATTTTTAATCAAATTAATTCCAAAACCTTATCCGCTGTAGCGTATTCAATTTAAGCAAACAGATCAGCAGAATATTCCGAATGAATATATACTCACTGACTGAACAAAACAATGTTACAAAAAGTAAAAGTTTAAAACACTGACCAAATAATCAATAGAACGCATATTTCAAACGTGAATATAGAATGATGTGACGTTGTTCTGGATTCTTTATACGATACAGGCATATCCATATTTATAATTAATCAAGACTTATTCAAGTGTAAGTATAGTCTCTCTCTCCCCTCTCTCTCCCAATTCTCTCTGAACCCTTTTCTCCCCCTTGTCTTCCCCCTCTGTCTTGTTTAAATTTAAATAAAAACAGGACGTTGCAGTAACAAGTCTTTATTAGTAAACAACCACCCCAAAATATTCACAACAAAATAAAAACGGAAATGACACTAAAATATGCATTGACTTTGCCAGCTCCATACAGTGATACTTTGACTCTTTATGTCTTATACCAGTATTACTTTAAACTAACATGCATGCCAGTTCCGTGGCAAAGGAGTTATGGACGCAGTTCGTAATCCCGCATACTCGTATTCAAAACACAGCTGTGGGCAGACCATCTTATGTTGGTATTTTATGAAATGGTATGAGTTCCGGTCATTCAGAAACGAATGGCAAACTATTGAATGTAAACTTGCCAAGAGATCACAACAGAAAAAATGCTGGTGTTGACTGCGAGATCCTGTAAAGGATATGCAACTAACTTAACTTTAAAACATGTGCTTAAATCTAGTGGAGTTAAAATAATAATATTGTGAGACAGAAATGGCTGAAGGTACAATTGGGATAGAGTGGGGTTATATAGCAACTGGACAGACCATTAGGAGTTATACTTTATCATGCCCATTAATAAGGTAATACCATAGCAGATACAGCCATTTGGGTGATATTCACTGGCACAGGAATAGAGCTTTATGGGATGACCCTTTGCCTTGAAGTTGGAACCACGACTAACTAACTGTTAGGCCTCCACATATTCTAGATCAACAGATATGAAATGGTTTGGCCAAATTCCTTTCTCGCTACCTTCCCTTCCCAGGCATTTTCAATAATCAGTGCATTGTTGACTTATTTGGTGTATACTGATGAGACACTGACTCTAGCCCGACTGCATGAACTGGGAGTAAAGCTTGGTCAAGCATGTCAATGTTGCCTTCGTGGGAAAGAGAGGAGATAACATAACCAACTTCTCTTGGGAAGTGTGAGCAGAAACACTTTGAGCTGGCTGCTGTAACAGAGGACTGAGCTTGCATGGGAATGCCAAATGTGCAGCAGTGTTGTTATCATAACAGAACATAACGTAACATCTCGCTACACTTTATATATAGGTCAAATTTGAAAAATGAGGTACATGATGTCATCAAAACATGTGCTAAAACATTAATTAAATTAGTTACTGTAGTCACTGCTATGGTCTAACACAGTTTTGGGGAAGCTGGAAAATACCAATGAAGTATTAATTATAACAGATGTTGGAAATGTCCACCACGGGCTTCAAGACATGACTGTACATGCCTCTTCATATTGTCAAATACCTTCTGCAACGTGTCTGTTGTTATTTCCGTGTGTATCCACCGCCATTTCAAAACACTTGTTCAACCCAAAAAATTCTTTCTTCCGTTAACACCATTCTGTTTGGAGTGCAAAGAATTACTCCAGCAGACGACAGCCATTTTCTGCATATTGCTTCACAATAGACTGGAGCACACATTTTGACGACGTCATGTACTTCATGTTTCCATACAAAGTGTAGTGAGACTTTACAAACACCCTGTATAAAAATATGGGACTAGCAACACCAGTGTGCCTAAACAGCATGTGTAAACAGGTTCCTATAATATAACAACAAAACGTATTCTTGTATTTCCCAGACCAAGAGGTTCCTGTAGTATGGCCACCACATCGACCTCCCCTGTACCTGACCACATGCAGACTTCCACATCTGTTCCCATGCAGAAGAAAATTCTACAGGATGTCTTGGGTAGGTGCTTGTATCTGACCCTGTACACAGTTCTCTTGGTTTGCATTCATGCACTCGTTTTCAACCATGATGTTGTGGTACCTTGTGATCTTAGTTTTTTAAAAGATTTCCCCACATCTAGTCTTGATTGAGAGCCATGGTAATATAGTAACTAACGCACTTGCCTGTAAGGCCTAGTTTTCATGGGTTTGAATTCATATCAAGACTGATGTTTAAAATTGGATTGGCTTCCAGGTTGCCCCAGCCTAAAATAGTTACCAGGAAATGACTTGGGATGTAAAGGGGTCCTGCATGATGAGGTTATTTCTCATATAGTGCTGATTGAACTAAAATATGGGGGATAGCAACATATGCCAATACAGCTGCAGGTGTGTCAAGAAAGTGTCCTTGACTTTGTTACAGTTTTGATTTGCACAACCAAGGCCAGTCCTTTTTTCTTCTTTGATTTCTCTTGTAAAGTTAGCAGCATGCCTTCAGCTTATCCTATATATATATAATCTTCCTCTTAGCTGGGTTGAGTAGGACAGTGTTGCTGCTCAGTTCCTGCTGTTATTGGATTAGCTTTTTGAAGAACAGGTTCTGCTGTTTATTTGTCCTCTCCATCTTGGAACCCCCAGCAATCAATGCATGATGTCAGTAACACACTGGCTGCCTTTACTTCCCAGAATATTTCCTGGTGCCTTTTTTAGGCTGGGTCGACCTGGAGGTCAAGGCCAATAATAAATAAAATCTCCACCTCAAGGATGGTTCGAACACATGACCACCAGGGCGGCATGCTAGCCATTTCCCTACTACAGCTTCCGATAGAAACATGAATACAGAAAGTATTCAGTGCAAGGTAGTGAGCATTTACAGACAACCTCTTGCTGACTTTGTTCCTGTCTGGACGTGTAAATGGGATTTTGCCAAGAAGAGTATATGTACCAATGTCTGACATGTAAATGGGATTTTGCCAAGAAGAGAGTATATGTACCAATGTCTGATGTGTAAATGGGAGATTGCCAAGAAGAGAGTATATGTATCAATGTCTGGACGTGTAAATGGGATTTTGCCAAGAAGAGAGTATATGTACCAATGTCTGATGTGTAAATGGGAGATTGCCAAGAAGAGAGTATATGTATCAATGTCTGACGTGTAAATGGGAGATTGCCAAGAAGAGAGTATATGTATCAATGTCTGACGTGTAAATGGGAGATTGCCAAGAAGAGAGTATATGTACCAATGTCTGCAAGTAACCAGAGTGACGGTATATAGAATACATCAAATTGAAGTTTTATCGGAAAAGTATTTTTGTGTGCAACAGATTCTGTCATTGAATCAGTCTTCAACAGCGAAACTGATCATGAAATGTCTCTTGGAATCAATGACCGAAGACAACTGCACAACCAAATTTTTGTGGCTTACATCGTTTGAAAAGAATAAGGTCAAGAGCATGTCATGGATCTTATTCAGCCCAGGGCCTGCAGGTGTGCAAAGAAATGAACAGGCTGTATGCCGCTCCTTTGGTTGGCAAGCTAGATTATGACAAGGATGATGCGATCAAGGCTGTCTGGGATTGGCCGGAAACTGCAATAAAACAAAAGTCTCATATCTGGAAAGGTGGATCAACAAGGAATGAGCAGAGTGTGTGGACAACACTCAACAAATAGAAGAAAATACTGGGCTCTGGTACCATCAGCCTCCGACCCTTCATAGGCTACAGAAGAATCAAGACTGAGTATGTTGGGAATAACCCTAGTGCAGCTATGTTGGTTTTTGATTTCATATTTCATATTACTTATTATTTCAATAATATGCCACTGATTATTTGTCTCCAAATTTATAGAATGCGTGATTCAGCTGAAGTCTGATTTCTTTGAGAACCATCAACCAATCACAGACGATAATGTTGTGCTACAGAGATTCTGTGCCAAGTTTGAACATCTACTTCAGATAGGGATGAAAGGTGAGCAGCGTTTTATGTTGTGTAATCATTGTCACATGGCCAGGATATTGTCATATCGCATCTTATTATTGTCTCACTGCTAGAATAGTGTCATATAGTGTCTTATCATTGTCTCATTCATTCAGTAGCATCTCCTTTGCAGAACTTCGCTCCCATAACAACCTTCCTGAAAACCTCTCAATCATAAGCAAGATGTCCCGCGGCCGATACACCTATCTGGAGATCATCTGCCACATCCTGCACCCATCTTCTCTTTGGCCTTCCTCAACCTCTCTTCCCAGGTATATACCCCTCCATGATTGTTCTCTCCAAACTTTCGTGACGTTTCAAGTGACCAAGATATTTCAATTTTCTTTGTTTTATCGTCTTTAATAGCCAACCTCCTTCAATATTCAGCTCTTGAAGTATGGATGCATTTGTTCTTTTCTTTACCCAAGATATTCTTAGAACTCGACTATAACATTTATATTCAAATGCATTTATGCGCTGTTCATCGTATCGTGGCCAGGATATTGCCATATAGTGTCTTATCCTTTTTTCATAGCCAGAATATTGCCATATATTGTCTTATTATTGTTTCACAGTCAGAATATTGTCATATAGTGTCTTATCATTGTCTCATGGCTAGGATATTGTCATATACTGTATTATCATGGTCTCACAGAGAGGATATTGTCAAATAATGTATTATCATTATCTAGTAATCAGAATATTGTCATATACTGTATTATCATGGTCTCACAGAGAGGATATTATCAAATAATGCATTATCATTGTCTAGTAATCAGAATATTGTCATATACTGTATTATCATGGTCTCACAGAGAGGATATTGTCAAATAATGTATTATCATTATCTAGTAATCAGAATATTGTCATATACTGTATTATCATGGTCTCACAGAGAGGATATTATCAAATAATGCATTATCATTGTCTAGTAATCAGAATATTGTCATATAGTGTCTTATCATTGCCCTAAAAGTTAGTTGCATATTCTTTACAGGACGTCATAGTCAATTCCAGCATTGTTTGGCTGTTTGTGATTTCTTGGCAAGTTTACGTTCAGTAGTTAACATTGTCTTAAAGCCAGGATATTGCCATATAGTGTCTTATCATTGTCTAGTAACCAGGATCATGTCATATGTCTTATCATTGCCTCATGGACAGTTTGTTATCATAATCATCATGTAGCAGATTATTTGTAGAAAGGCACCTCATCACAGCCTGCCAGAAATTCACCCTCATCACAGCCTGCCAGAAAATGACCCTCCTCATAGCCTGCCAAAAATTCACCCTCATCACAGCCTGCCAGAAAGTCACCCTCATCACAGCCTGCCAGAAAGTCACCCTCCTCATGGTCTAGTAGAAATTCACCCTCATCACAGCCTGCCAGAAAGTCACCCTCATCACAGCCTGCCAGAAAGTCACCCTCATCACGGCCTGCCAGAAAGTCACCTCCATCACAGCCTGCCAGAAAGTCACCCTCATTCACAGCCTGCCGAGAGTTTCACCATCCGTTACTATCTCCATCCGTTGCTAATTCTTCTGCCTCAGGCATGTCTATGCTCAAGGTGTCTGAAATGTCCTGTGTCCCGTGTCCCGTTTCATGCTGCTCAACCCCTGCCTCATTTTCCAGGAATCATGGCTTCCATCACTGTTCTTTTCCTAACCACTGTGATGTTTATTATGGACAAAGCGTTTCAGTTTCTGAGACATAATGGATGGCTTGAGGAGGTGGCATGGGGGAATATCAGCAACAGAGTTGATAAAGAGCATCAAAGACCGAGATCTGTGGGGAGATATGAACGCCTACACCAGCTGGCATGGCACATGATGATGATGATGAATGCTGTTTATGAGCCAGTATTTTTCCATGCGCCAATCTCATGGAATGTCAGTATTTGTCTATTTAGTGGTCAGCAGACTCTTGAGAACTTTCCTGTAACTTTTCAGTTCAAAAGCTCTGATTTTCTTCCTCAGTGATTGCGAAATGGTCAGTGACTCATATCTGTATGTTGCCACACTAAAGATGTATGTTTTAAAATGTTGCTTTAATTTGCTTCCTGTACCGTATACAAATGTATGAAGTTGTAAGAAGAAGCAAACATCATATTGGAGTTTATACATTTATTTCCTCTTAACATACGACCTGTAGTCACTGCAATGATATGTTTGTTTGATCTATTCAGAAAAGACGTCTTTGCTCGGGCGCAAGAAAGATTACTGGGACTATTTTTGTGAGTGTTTAGCATCTGCCAAAGGGTCAAATGATGGATTCAAGTATGTGAAAAGTCTGGCAGAGGTACGTCAGTTTTGATACTTATTTTTAAATGCTAAATTATATCAGAGTTTTCCAGTATTAGAGAAAGGACTGTTTCATGTAGAAATGCTAGCCTCTCTTCAGAGGTCACAGATTGTGAGAATTGTATTGATTTCCTGCACCGGTCATACAGGAGTGCAGGAGAATGAATAGGCTGACAAGAAATGCACCTCTCGGTGGTAGATTACCCATGGACAAAGGAGAGGTGGTCAGGCGCCTGTGGGACCAGGTGGAGAAAGCAGAGGAACAGACTGAGCACCCGTATGTGGAGAGAATGATATGGTAGGGGACCGGCAGGGGCTCTGGACAAATCTCAGAACTGAGTGGGAAGACCAGGAGAACTTTCAATCAGATGGCAGTTGGAACCATCAGCAGGATGACTCTTTGTAGGCTGTTGAATGAGCACATATGGGAATGCGTTTAGTGCAGTGATGTCGTTTCTTAGCTCAACTCTACTCTTCTTTCCAGTATTGGGTGCAAGATTTGTATCTGTCTTTAAGTTCCCATGGTGGTTGCACTGGTGTAATGGCTAGGACATTACACTCACAGTGGCAAGAGCATGGTTAGAGGAGGGTTTGATGCCAGCACTCGTTGTTTGCTACACGAGGGAAAGACTGGTCACCTGTTCCCCCGGGCACACAAAAATGTGGTGATGCTAGCTAGCACTTCACACATCCACAGAAGATCCCTGCTTTAGGTCTTGTTTTCTATCTTCTTCAGTTCTCATGTGTAAGCTTTTGGAAAACACAAAGTGTAGGTTAGCATTACATAGTTACAATTACAACAACCAAAGACATTCAGCAATCATCTTTCATCAACAAAAAACAACAAGTAACAAACCATAACAACATACAAAACAAGGAAATAACACTTAAAAAAAAAAAAAAGTCCAGAAGCAGGATGTGTTGGAACCATCGTGCGTTGTAGGCCTGAATGTACGGAGGAATAAGTTGTCAGTTATTTCCTCTCTTAGTGGACAACTAACACAGACATCGAACCCTCACCCAACAGCGCTTAGAATAACATGAAAGTAACTATATTAAGGATTAAGGTATAATATAAAACCATGTGAAATAAAAATAAGCAAGAAGAATGAAATAAAATATGTGGTACTTAATTTAGAGGCTGCAAATACAGAAAGGGGTAAATCCTGTTCGAGACCATGATTTATAGCAGACAGGGTGGCTGGTCTCAAGGTTGTGGGCAGATCTTTCGTGCCTGAGAAGCAGAGAGGCATGACTGTGGTTCAGTGAGAAGGTTGTAAAGAGAGTGGAGAGGAGTTGCTTGTGGCATATCAAGCCTGTGCCAGCTTTAAGACATGTGTTGACTGCAGTTTCCAGTTGTCCCATAAATACTCCACAATGTGTGCCTACCCAGCAGCCATCCGGAACTGCCCTGCCCTGGTCATTATGCCATTTCGGGAAGGAGGTCAGCATGGCTGAATGAATCAGAGTGCTTGTAAACTCCCGGTGTGCTGATGCTAAGGTAGCAGGTTCAACTGCTACACTGGTCAGTTGAATTAAAATGTTGACTTCTCGTCCTTGATTTGGGGATGTAAATTACAAGTATCTCAGAAGTTGAAGTGGGTTCGCCTGACGGCGAGGGACACTGGTAATAGGGAAAGCTAATCCACACACAAAAAAACAGTCCAGTGCACTAGAAGTAGTAGCATGTATATGGACTACGCTTGAGTTCAAAGTGAGCGATGCAAAAGAAAGAAAAGAAAGATCATCTTGGAAAGCAGATTTTTATTTATTCATATTGATTGTGTCATTATAACATTCATATTAATTTGGGAACCAGTTGAGGCCACTTAATCAGTTACATAATAAACACATATAGTATTGTTTGTCGCTCACAGAAGGAGAAGAAAGAAGTAGAAACTAGAGGACGCACTAAACAACATACAATTTTAAAGCTATAGTTACTGACCAGGATTTGAACCTGTCACCTCCAAATGGCGACAGCGCCTCACTGCACGAACGAGTGTAATTTGACCTAGTTGGTCATGCATCGAAGTACACTTGTTCCTGCAGTGAGGCGCTATTGCCATTTGGAGGTGACAGGTTCGAATCCCGGTCGGTAACTATAGCTTTCAAATTTTATGTTGTCTAGTGCGTCCTCTAGTCTCTACTTCTTTCTTCTCCTTCTGTAAGCGACAAACAATACTACGTGTGTTTATTTATGTAACTGAAATTTATATCATACTTCCAATATTTATCATAATGATATTATTCTTGTTATATTTTCCTTATTCCTAATATGTGGTATAATTTTGAGTGTTTTGTAAACAGCCGTTTAAAGTCAAACATATTGTTTCATTGTTTTAGAATAAAACATCACTGGGAAGAGGCAGAGCTTTCATCAGATTCTGTCTGGTCCATCAGAGGTTAGCAGACACTCTACAACAGTGTGTCTCTCATAACAAAACTATGTGAGTACTGGAGTGTCTCTCTCATAACAAAACGATGTTAGTACTGGTGTGTCTCTCATAACAAAACTATGTGAGTACTGGTGTGTGGATCATAACATAGCATGGTAGTATTAGTATGTTTCTCATAACAAAACTGTGATTATTGGTGTGTCGCTGATTATTAAATTATGAGAGAATTTGTCTGTGGCTCATGAAAAAAAATATGTAAGTATTAGCATGCAGTTCATTATTATACTATGGGAGAATTTGACTGGAGCTGAAACATCACTGTCAGCGAATGTGGCTTAGTGAATACAGTTTCACAATTCCCTGATACGTGAGGTTGAGAGTTCAAAGTTAGCCACAAGAGATTTGACAGCAGACCACTTTGCGCTGATTTCGGTGGTGTGAGCGTCAGCCATTCAGAAAGCAGTGGCAAACTGTAAAATTGCCTACTCAATCACAAATAGCTGGGGTTGATTGCGATGTCCACTAAAGGACATACAATAGTGCAATCACGTGAGTATTGTTGTGTTGCTTGGAATAAGACTACCGGAGAATGTGTCTGTGACGAAGAAGAGAGGAGGAAGTAGAAGAGGAAGAAGAACACAGCCATATTAACACTGGAGTATGGCTCAAATAAAATGATTTGAATATTGATGCATAACTCATGATTAAAATTTGAGTATTTGTCTGTGGCTCAATAAAATCATGTGAGTATTGGTTTAGAAAACCAAGGGGTTTACTACTGTGGAGCTGTTACCGAGGTCCGACTAAACCACAAATATGACTGAGAAGCTCGACGGATGGGAAAACACACAGAGATGCAGGTTAATATTTTGACAGAAGTCTTTATCAATGAAAAAAAACAACAAAATGAAACAATAACAAATGAAACAATAAAAAAAATGAATCAATAAAAACTAAACTAATACAAAAGTGAAACAATAAAAACTGAAACAGTAAAAACTGAAACAGTAAATAAAAAATGAAACAATAAAAAAACAGACAACACAAAGGATTACTTCCCTGAAGGGAGTCCAGTCTTTCCTAATTTAAGATGCACATTCAGTTTCCGGGATTGGAGTTCGTCAAGTGGCATTTGGTTTAACATTATGGACCTAACACTACATGCCCTGTATGTGACATATCGCATGGATGTTGAGTCTTTAATTGAGTATATTTCTGATGCTTCCTCCCTCAGTGACTGGTTTACACCCACCAGCGTGTTGTTGGATCAGAAGGACTGCCAGTGTCTTATCAACTCTTTGTATGACCTGAATTCTCTGCACTTTGACCTCTCACCCCGAGGTTATGATTTGGATATGTCCTGGCCTTCATTTTCAAAGTGAGGAAAGAGTTGAGAGAGAGAGAGAGAGAGAGAGAGAGAGAGAGAGAGAGAGAGAGAGAGAGAGAGAGAGAGAGAGAGAGCATGGGAGAAAAAATTATGTTTGTATTTGTGATTTTAGTTGCACGTTTTAGTTTCTGTTTCATTCTTCTTCTGTATGCCTCTCTGCTTTTTTCTTTGTCTGTCTCTCTGCTTTTTTCTCTGTCTGTCTCTTTGCTTTTTTTTCTCTGTCCGTCCGCCCGTCCGTTCGTCCATCTGTCTGGCCCCTTACCCTTCTACTTCTTCCTTTCCTTCTTTTTCTTCAGTCTGTTATCTCCCAGTGGAGCATAGGCCATTAACCAGCTCATGTCAAGTCCTCCTATTCTTGGCTGTTTCTTACAGTTCCCAGATGTTACATTACCACTCTATCCTAGATGTTACATTACCCACTCTATACCAGTTGTTACATTACCACTCTGTCCCAGATGTTGCATTAGCCACTCTATCCCAGATGTTACATTACCACTCTATCCCAGATGTTACATTACCCACTCTATCCCAGTTGTTACATTACCACTCTATCCCAGATGTTACATTACCACTCTGTCCCAGATGTTGCATTACCCACTCTATCCCAGATGTTACATTACCATTCTATCCCAGATGTTACATTACCCACTATATCCCAGTTGTTACATTACCACTCTATCCCAGTTGTTACATTAACCACTCTTTCCCAGTTGTTACATTATCCACTCTTTCCCAGTTGTTACATTATCCACTCTATAATAGTTGTTGCATTAACTGCCCTTATTTTTTATGTTGCATATCCTTTACAGGACGTTGCAGTCAACACCAGCATCTTTCAGCTGCTGTTCATGTACTAGACAAGTTTTTACGTTCAGTAGTTTGCCATTGCTTTCTGAATGACTGGCTCACATACCAGCGCGGTGCGATCCGCTGCCGATTCTCGTGCAGCTGTTTTCCCCACATGAATATATGGGATTACGAACAATGTCCTTAACCCCTTGGCCGGGGAGACGTGGACAGAGTTAATTATAATTTATTACCTGGCCACTTGCTAATGAAATATTATTTTTAATCCTAGTCGCAAACTGGGGCCAGTTGGCACTTGGAATATCCCAATCAGTCGAAGATCAAGTGTAACAAGCATGGTGAGTGAAGAAATCAAATCTAATTACAACTAAATTTTTTTGCACCACTTTATCCTAACTGGCCTTATGAGTAGGCATTTTCATAAAATGTGTATCATTTTGCAAACATCATGACAGAACACTGTTATTTAAGATTGAAACATACAGCAAGTCCTGTTTAGGACTAACTCGAAAGAGAGCAAAGAAAGGAAAGACAATTAAAATCTGTATATACCGCAGACCTTAATTATAACCGAAACTGTAGAAGCAGGTTGAATGAGGATTTTTTTTCTAAAGAGAGAGAGAGAGAGAGAGAGAGAGAGAGAGAGAGAGAGAGAGAGAGAGAGAGAGAGAGAGTAAATTTATAAAAAATTATATAAACTTCCATTTACATCAATACAAAAATAGCCCACCTAATGAGTCAACATTATTGTTAGAATGCAGGATTTTGGATTGAAGAGTGGATTAACCAGAAAACAACAGCACAACCTGGCATGCTTGGACTTGTCAGTCAGCACGAAACTGGTACAGTTTGTCACTGTATAGTGAAGAATTCAGGAATAGATACTCACCTGCCCCACCGATGGTCTTGGGTTCTATCCACACCAGGGTGGTTTCAAATTTAAAAACAAACACCTGGCTCCTGGGTCAGCTCAGTCTAAAATGGGTACCTGGAGAAACCTTGGGAAGTAAAGACGCTGATCACATGACCCACTTAGTGCCATGTGGTCTATAAGAATATGGGTCTAGTAACATGTGCCAATGGGCTTAGGTGTGTACAATGAACCTTTACTCTTGACTTTCCAGACTAACTAAGAGAGTGTGGGAGAACAATAGACTAACAGAGCGTACAAAAGTATATAAAGCATGTGTTGTTAGTACACTACTCCTGGACATTGTACTCACGACAGGGAAGAAAACTGAATTCCTTCCACATGAGATGTTTGAGGCATATCATGGGCATATCATGGAAAGACCACATAACAAACAAACATGTGCTTGAAAGAGCGGATATTACCACAGTGCATCCCCTCCTCAAGCAGAGACGCCAATTTTGGCTGGACTACGTATCTAGAATGGAGGATGAACGTATTCCCAAATATCTCCTATACGGAGAGCTAGCCACCGGGAAGAGGCCAGCCGGAAGACCCCACATGCAATATAAGGATGTGTGTAAACAAGATATGAAAACCCTTGGCATAGATCCTGACACGTGGGAAAGAGTTGCAGCAGACAGGTGTTCCTGGAGAAGAGATGTACGAAACGGACTGGTGCTCTTTGAGCACAATCTGATCCAACAAACTGAGGATAAGAGGCACAAGTATAACATGCAGCCACTTACTGCGGGGCCAGCCTCGTCTTACAGATGTGGAAATTGTTACAGAGATTGTCACTCCCACATTGGACTATACAGTCACCAGCGGTGCTGCCAGGTACCTCCCCAGCGGCACAACTCTATAGTCCTTCAGGACTGAAAGAGGCCTACTACTACTCTTTACTTTATGCATAATCTACTTCACGTTTTTTAGTAATTCATTTCATTGACACTATGCATAGACTTGTCTGGAGTCCAGTAATGATTATCCACACTGAACTAAACTTAATTAAATGTTTATTTAGCTGTCTAGACAATAGATTGTGACAACAGGGAAGATTTCTGGACAAAGCCATAGAGGAAGACAGTGTGAGAAGATTCTTGGCAGTTTTTTGTTATGAAAAGTGTTTCAGCATATGAATTGATACATGCAGTTGGAAATCGCAAGATATGGAGATGCATGATTACACATGCCAGTCATCAAGGCACTTGATGTTGATAATGATGATACGATCAATCACATTATGTTTTTTTTTTCTCAACTCTAGATTTTGTCAGATTCTTCTTAGGCATAGTTTTTGTGTGTATTCTAATTAGACATTATTGATGCTGATTTTTGTGATGCTTGTGTGCGTTGTTCTGTAATCTGTCGTCATCTTCTTTGTCTTCTTCTTCTTCTTCTTCTCCTCTTCAGTGTTGTTATACACTGGAATGTAGGAAAAAGGTCGCCCAAACAGAAGAAATAGTAGTTCAGGTTTTTATTAAACTTGTTAGTTTATTTGTTTATTTTTGTGTAACTGGTTCATTTTTTTGTTATATATTTTGTTTTTTTTCTGTTTTAAAGTTATGTTATTTTTATATTTGCTCTTGTTAAAAACATGTCTGCATTGATACTTCTGCGAAGAAATTTATTATACATATAAAGTTAATTGCGTATCTTTCTCAGGATGTGGCAATCAACTCCAGCATTTTTTTTTAGCTGTTTGTGATTTCTTGGCAACTTTATGTTCAGTAGTTTGCCATTGTTTTTGAACGACCGGCACTCATACTATTGAATGAAAACCAGCACAAAACGATCTGTTTCAAAATCTCCCACAGCTGTGTTTCAAACGTGGTATGTGGGATTACGAATTGCGCTCATAACTCCTTTGACATAGCCTCGGGCTACTAGTCATAACGGAAGCCTAACATAAATAGCAGTAAATTTTCTTGGAAGTAAAGTCAATACCACACCTCCCGTCAAGTGCAGATTGGTCTATACAAACATGGGGCAAACATCATTTACTCACTACACCCATCATCATCATCATCATCATCATCATCATCATCATCATCATCATCATCATCATCCATCATCCATCATCCATCATCATCCATCAATCATCCATCAATCATCCATCAATCATCCATCAATCATCCATCAATCATCATCATCATCATGGCGTAGGCGTTCATGTCTCTCCACAGATCTCAGGCTTTAGTATTCTAGTCCAATTCTGTTGATGATATTCCTCCATGCCACCATCTCAGTCCATCCAGTATAATTTCTCTTGGTCTGCCTCTGCCTCTTTCCCATTGATTTTCAGTTGTCACAATGTTCTACATACCTCACTTCTCTTCACATGACCAAAGAAAGCTGTTTGTCTCTCTTTTTGTAATGTTGCATATAATGTTCTAGTTTCATTAGCCTCTTTCAGGCAATCATTGTTAATTACTCTGGCAGTCCAAGGAATTCGCAACATTCATCTCAGGAACCACATCTCTGTTGCTTTTAATTTCTTATTAATTTGTTCATTCACAGTCCATGATTGACTGCCATACAGAAAACCAAGGTCTAGCAATATTTCAGCACTCTCTTTCTTACATTCATGACACCTCGAGGAAGGAAATGGTCCTTTACTTTTACTTAACTTAGGCATAGGCAAACAGGTTGTGTTCATCATTGTCATTGAGGTCAGTTTGAAGGGAGAAGCTGGGGGAAAGAGATGGGGGAGAGGGAGAGAGGGGAAGATAGAGAAAGAGGAGAGAGAGAGGAAGTGGAGGGGGGGGGTGAGATTTGGATATAGAGTGGAAAAGAACCTCAGAAGTCGGAGTGGGATAGCCTGATGGCGAGGGGCACTGGTAATAAGGAAAGCTAATCCACACACAAAAATATTCTAGTGCACTAGAAGTAATAGTTTATGTATGGGCTACACTTGAGTTTAAAGCAAGAAAAAAAAAGAGATGAAGAGAGAGCAAGGGGGAGAGATGAGAAGAGAGAGCAGTAGGGGAGAGATAAGAAGAGAGAGAGGGCGGAGAGAGGGAGAGAGAGGAGGTGGAAGAGAGAGACACACACACATGCATTCACACATGGATCAGACATGCATACAAATGGACAGATTTAAGTGCATATCTACATACATATATACACACCTGCATATGTGTATGTTCCTCAACTGTCACACCATAACTGGTAATTTTTGTGAAATATTAATTTTATTGTTATTCAAAATATTTTGGACATATTTTATTGTTACTCTCTTAGTGAATTTAAATAGAGAAGACATAAACAATAGCTTGCACAATGTGTTGCCTGTCATATATAGCTGCCTATTGCCAGGTGTATACTGGAGAGTTATAGATCATATGAAGTGAATAGATGATTCACATTTCAGTTTAAATAACACAAATAACCACTTCTTCTTCTTTTGTTCGCTTGAAATTTGTCAATAACTGCACACATAATCATGGTAATGTTTGAATGTGGAGCATTTGTTATCCCCATGGTAATAGCAGGTTCACAATAAAGTCAATCTGTCTGCACAAGATAGGTTGGAAACACCTAATTGCTTAATCCTCAGAACATTTGAGCATTGTTTATTGTATGTCCAGTACAGTATATGAAATGTCTTTACCTTGTTAACTTTATTGCCACAAGTTTTACATTGTTTTTGTTACTTTGGTTCAACAAGGACACAGTCAGCCAGATTAGCATATCTGTAGACAACGCAGAAGTTGACAGACTTGCCAAGGACTTGGAGCATGCACAGAATGCAAAGAGCGAGCTGATTGGTCGGGTTGAGGCCTTGCAGCAGGAGAAGGAGCAAGTCCGCCAATCAGCTTGGGCGACTCATGGAGAGTTGCAGGCTTTGCAGCAGCAATTAACACAGCTACAATCTCAGCATAATTCGTTGCAAGAGAGATACAAAGAGCTTGATATCAGGTAAGTTTATGAAAGGTTACATTAAAATAGACACTAACCAGTTTAAATTGTTCTCACCTGTATGAAATAGCAATGGTCACATTAATGCAGTCGCTAAGCGGCTACACAGCACAAATGGGAGGGTATAAACCTTATACTAGTTTGAGGAAATGCAAACTAAAGACTAAATATCATGGCAGGGCATACTAGGTCCTAAGCCTTGGTTGGCAACTTGTCTAGGATCAAAACTCCAACAGGCCGACAATTAGAGCATTGCTTTGCTGATCCGGCAGCTTCTGCAGCTTGTCTTGTTCCAGATGTATTGGTATTTTTCTCTGGAGTAAACAAAGCAGGCCGAGAGATGGATCTGCATGGGCAACACTTGGTCTTTACAATGTAGCCCGGGCTTAGTGTTATAGAGAGGTACAACTCCATCCCTGGTGTAGTTATTATGCCTTTTTAAAAAAAAAAAAGCGCAATGTAACAAATATCGTTTGTCAAGAAGGCCAGGTGCCAATGTAGTGTAGGAGGCAACGCTGATGTCATGAGCATGGTCGTCATCCACTAAAGAGAGGAAAGGACTAGCAACCTGTTCCTCAGTATATCCAGCCCTACAAAATGTGATATTCCTAGCACATCACAGACCTTTTACAGGTTCCTGTTTGGGGATTGAACAAAAAGAATATGAAATAACATAATGTAACATATAAGTAAATGGGAACATTTTTAAACAGATGAATCGCTACAATTATCTTGGAAAAGTCATAATATCTTACCACATGTATACAAAGTTTAAGATTGGTGAATTAGCCATGTGCACAAGTGGATTGGTGCCCCAGACAGCAGAGCACATACTTCAAGACTGCCCAGAATACGACATATCTAGGCCGGGATATTTTTCAGTGACTTGGGCTGCCAGGTTGGCTAAGCCTATAATGGGTCACAGGAAATCTCCTGGAAAGTAAAGGCGACTGCTGTGACATTGACCCCGTCACCCCTTGAGTGCCAACAGTCTAGAAATATGGGGCTAGCACCATATACCCTATTGGCTTAATAGTGTTGTTATTCTGTTCACTCACTTTGAACCCAGGCATAGTCCACACACTTGCTACTACTTCTAGTGCCCTGGACTGACTTTTGCATGTGGATTAGCTTTCCCTGTTACCTGTGTCCCTTGCCATCAGTCAAACCCACTCCGACTTCTGGGGTACTTGTAATTTACCTCTCTTAAGTCAAGTGTTAAGGACACAACTTCGCCACCCTAATGTGGCCCAGTTGTTGTAACGAGGGTGTGCAAGGCAATTCTATGAGGCCGGCTTGGGTCGTATGTGAGTGAGGCTTCCTGCCATGATGTAAGACTTCTAATGTGCCGCGGCACTTTGATCAAATGAAAATCAATTAGAAGCACGTAATCCAATAAACTTGCATATAGACATCAAGATCTGTTGTCAAGTTTTTTTGGTTTTTATTAAAGTATTTGATTTCTTCCCAGGAGATGGTTCGTAAATTTGTCGATACAAAAATATGCAGAATTGCGCCTCAAGTTGTAGCAAAAAAGACAAGTTACCAAATGCATGTTTGATTTCAGGTCTCTGAAGTTTCCCTCTCAATCCATCAAATTACATATTTCAAAATTCCCCCCAAAAATTGCCCTGCTGGCCAATTACTTCATATTATGTTTTAAATCAATATTCGGAGCAATATTTCCTTTCTTCTTCTTGTATAAGATTTTGAAACAGATGGATAGCCTTCTTTCTCTTTGATGACAATTAACTAACTTCTCGGGTAGAATCTAACAACAAATAAAATCATCTGCTTCTCTGATGGCATCCAGAACGTAATTTCTCCGCTTCTTGTGGTTACCACAAAAAGTATTTCTCAGTTTTCTTTATGTCAGGGTGGTGACCATTTGGTGCGTTTTAGCTGGCATTCCTTTTACGGGAAATCTTATTTAATAACATGCTTTCTTTAATCAGCCTCAACCTTCTGACACCAGACATATCGCCTTGTAACAGTCATACTATTACTCAAGGATGAGAAGCCAATATTTTAGTCCAACTGACCGGTGTAAGGGTTGAATCCGTTACCTCGATATCAACATACCGGAAGTTAAAGAGCATGCGCTCTTATTCATTCAGCCATGCTGACCTCTTTGATAGTGTGATAGGGGTCCTCTGTTTATTTAACTTGCATGCGAAACATCAGTTCTGCTATGTATACATTTGTGCTGTGCTATCTTTTTTTCTGGAATGAGCATAAAAATGAGGTAATTATTTTCTGAGCAATTTCATATTTGTCTGCTTTCTTTGTCTGATTTCAGCCACATGAAACTCAAGCTGGAGAAGGAGCATGCAGAAAAATATCTGAGAGACGAGATTAAAATCCTGAGTGAGAAGTTCAAGGAAGAAGAGTCTAAACGTGTTTCTCAATTGAAGGCAGAGGAGGAGATCTGGAAGAAGGAGGTCAGAGAGGAGGGCGAGCGAAAGAAGAGAGAGGTTGTCAGGCTACAGAAGGAACTGGAGTTGGCTGTGGAAGAAGCTGAGAAACAGAAGGACAAGGCTGCTGTACAGGAACAAGCGTTGAATAATCTCAAGGCAGAACTGGGTGTAAGTATATTTTGGCATAATATTGACCATATTAAAAAGTGTCTTTGTCATCCTTCTTGTCTTTCTTTCTTCCTGCATGTCTGTTTGTCCGTCCACCTAGCTGTTCATCTGTCTTTATGTGTATCTGTCTGTCTTGTCTATCTGTCTGTATTTATGTCTATCAGCCTGCCAGCCTTCTGATTCTCTTCCGTCAAACATATTACACAATAAGTGTACCATACTATAAAAAGAGTTATTGTACTTCATAATTCTGTTTCCTCCGAAGTTGGAGAGTGTCTGCCTGCACAGCGAGGAACCACCAGTCTGCACACCAATAAGTCAGACATGGGACAACGGATACTCATGCAAACCTCAGTCCTGAATAAAATCACACTGATGTTGGACAACAGGATGTCTTCATCCAACATACAGGACTTCACGCTGGAGTTCATAGCCAGCGAATACAAGCAAGCAAGCATAATTCTGTTTACATGGTTTTATTATATAATTGATACAAAGTAAAGAACCTCATGGAAGCTATACTTCATCCAGATCTAAGGTTGTGATTTAGATGCCTAAATGCCTAACTTTCTTAAATAGGGTCCGAAAAATAAAAGGTAGCTTCTACATTAAACATTTTTTAGTATTTAGAAATCATAAATAGTAGACTGTTATTCACCACTGCCATGGCAAACACAAGCAGAAATGAGAAACGCTAGCAAGAATGGAATATTTGTAGCATGTTTATGTTATGTTTGTGGACAATCACAAAGATAAATGTATGATGCAGTGAAATGTTCATAACCTTTGGATTGAATACCTGAACGTGACGTATTTGTAACTGAACCTGTTGATGTGAACATGTAGGTGAAGTCTGACGAAGGATTTGGAGACTCTCTGATCACAGTAACACAGCACATCCAAGGATTGCAGCAGGAGCTGTCCAGTGTCAAGCTGGACAAAAGTGATCTTCAGGTATGTTCTTTGTTGGAGAGTTCTTCTTCGGGTGTCTTGTCTAGAGCAGACGCTGGGGATCATGGCTCCCCACTGGAGGTCATCATGGCTGAATGGATTAAAGCACTCGTTTTTAAACATTTGATGTGCTGATGCCAAGGTAGCAGATTCAACACCTACACTGCTTAGTTGGGCTAAAATGTAGACATCTTGTCCTTGACTCGGGGACATAAATTATAAGTACCTCTGAAGTTGGAGTGGGTTTCCCTGATAGCCAGGGACAATGGTAATAGGGAAAGCTAATCCACATGCAAAAGTCAGTCCAGGGCACTAGAAGAAGTAGCACATATATGGAGTATGAGTTTAAAGCGAGCGAACGTAGAAAACAAATGCCTCTCCACTCATCTCTGTCATCTGATGCTTTAGTGAAGTGGATATTTCTTATATTATTATTTGCTTCCCAGCCGTTTCAACTTTCTACATATGTCTTTCTCTGTGTTCCTCTGTCTCCCTTATCTTATTATTTTTGTTTAGCCATTTAAGGCTAATTTTCCTATCCCAACTGTTTTGTTGATATACCCAATACATTGCTTTTGTCATTTCCTTATGGTTTTGATAACTAATTTAGTAAGGGTTGCAGCAATCAGAACCTTAGTGTTTGTTTTCTTCTTTGTCCACAATGTACTCTACATTTACATTCTTCTTAAAAAGTCAACTAGGTGTTTATGTTTTCTTGATTGGATTCAAGGACCATTGATTGGATTAAAAGATCTTTGGTTGGATTCTAGGACCATTGATTGGAATAAGGACCATTGATTGGATTTAAGAACCATTGATTGAATTTAAGGACATTTGTTAGATTCAGGAATCAGTGATTGGATTCAAGGACCAATGATTGGGTAAAAAAAAACTGTTGATTGGATTCAAAGACCAGCTTAACGGCACTGTGCAAATTAGTACTCTGATCTATTTCTACAGATGGCACAAAGGAGAATTTCAACACAATGTATGAACTCCACAGCATAAGCATGAATCCCAGTGTACAAGGTGCTAGCCATAAGTCTTTACCCTGACTATGAAGGAGCAACAGCAGAAAGTTAACACTAAATACATTTAAAGTTCCTTGTATTTGCACTAAATGGGTCCAGTCATTGGTAGAGT